>JAOWBW010000926.1:0-337600 GCA_026119855.1 Campanula takesimana
CATCTCCTAGCAAATCATTCTTGAAAAATAGGCGCGCTCCTTCTCCGAGTGCTCATTATGCGCCTAAGAGCCAGCGCCTCATCGCCGTGCGCCTCCTAGCCCTATGCGCCCTCCAAGAAAAAGCGCTCCAAAATTTCAAAAGAAAGATTTTGTTAAGGCTAGTTCATCTGACCCAAAGAAGAATGCCTTCCCCAAGAAAAGTAAAGAGTTTGTGAAAACTCACGTGATTGGTGGCTTTCATCATTGTTCCATTTGTGATTGTTCAGGACACAAGGCCGTGGAATGCCTTTTGCGATTCACTCCCAATGCCAAAGGACGTAAAAATCCTAAGGTCAAGCAAGAGTGGGTTGTCAAAAGTTGCTAACCCCTGGGACCCAAGGAATAAGGGGACCTGCTTAAATGTCTATATTTCAGGTTCTTTGTTTCATGGGCTGGATCTTCAAAAGCTAGAAATTATGAATGGATTCTCGTAGTGGGTGTTCAAGACACATGACTGGAGATGAATCCTTATTAGAAGATGTCCATGAAGAAAGAGGTCCCTCCGTAACATTTGGTGATAATAACAAAGGTCAAGTTGTAGCATATGGAAAGCTCAAGAAAGACAAAGTGTGCATTGAAAGAGTCTCCTCACTGTCGAAGGATCAAGCACAACTTATTATCCATATCTCAATCTGCGACAAAGGATTAGAATGCATTTTACTTCAACGCAATATCTTATCAAGAATGGCAAAACTGGAGCTATCTTACTCACGGGATATCGTAGACACAAATATTTATATTATTGATTTCCATAGTATGAACTCTAGTACTAATCTTTGTTTTGTAGCAAAAAGTGGTGAGCGAAAATAGTTTGGCTGTGGCACAAGCGCTTAAGTCACTTGAACTTCAAGTATCTATCTAAACTCAGCAGGATAATCTTGTCAAAGGACTTCCCAAGGTTGCTGATCATCATGACAAAAAAGTGCGCCGCGTGTCAACTTGGCAAACAACCGAAGCAGTCATTTCAAGCAAGTCAAATCCTTCAACTACTAGATGTTTGCAACTGCTTCACATTGATCTTTTGGAATTTATATTTAGTTACCACCGCAAGTATTAGAAGAAACAAGTATACTCTAGTTGTGGTGGATGATTATTCAAGATATACATGGGTGGAGATGATGATTACAAATATGATTGTTATGATATTCTCACTACCTTATTTCGACTGCTCCAAACCCAAAAAGAAGATGACATCGTTACTGTTCGATCCGACAATGGAACAGAATTCAAAAACAACGGTGTTGCTCGATATTGTGAAGATCATGGGATAGATCACACTTTTCAACCGCCGGAGTCCCTCAACAAAATGGCGTTGTTGAAAGAAAGAATAGGACGTTGATTGAAGCGGGAAAGACGATGATAGCTGAAGCTAAATTGCCTAAGTACTTTTGGGAAGAAGCTATCAACACTGCATGTTTTACTCAAAATCGTTCCCTCATCAACAAAACTTCACAACAAGACTCCGTATGAACTTTGGCGTGGTAGAACTCCCAACATTGCATTCTTCAAGATCTTTGGTTGCAAATGTTATATCCTCTACAACGGAAACGAACATAGAGGTAAATTCGATGCCAAAGCCGACGAAGGTATTTTTGTTGGTATGCCAAACACTCTAAAGCTTTTCGTGTTTTTAATAGATCTACTTTAGTGATAGTTGAATCTGTACATGTTACATTTGATGAACATTCTCTCATTGAGCCACATTTGGCTCCAAATGTGCTGATGATTCTGTTGAGCTAAATGATACAGGTGCTCCTATTCATGTTGCGCGCTCACTCAAGATCAGAATCTATCAACGCAAGGAAATCCATCTACATCAAATGCGCCTAATTCAATTTATAATGCGCCTGGTGAATCCTCTATGCGCCTCATTCCCATGCTGCGCCTCATGATTCCTCTCACGCGCCTATTTCTACTGCTGCATCTGGTGTTAACCCAAATTTTCGACTCTACACCAATTCAACCCCCAAATTTTGATGATTTAGAATCTGGTGAAAGATGTACCAATTGAAGACCTTCAAGTTTACTACGACTCAACCTAACTACCTCCTGAAATTCGTGAAGTTAGAGGTCACCCAATTGCTAATATCATCGGTGATCTACAAGTTGGTGTTCGTACAAGGAGAGCTACAAACTTTGATGCTTACACTGCTTTATCTCTCAAATTGACCGAAGAAGGCTGATGAAGCGCTCCAAGATCCTAATTGGGTTGTTGCAATGCAAGAAGAACTCAATCAATTTGAATGATGTAAGGTTTGGACTCTAGTTCCAAGACCAAATGATCATGGAGTGATTGGTACGAAATGGGTGTTTCAGGAACAAGATGGATGAGAATGGAACCATCACGAGAAACAAGCAAGATGGTTGCACAAGGCTATAGGCAAGAAGAAGGAATTGATTACGATGAAACTTTTGCGCCCGTAGCAAGACTTGAAGCTATCAGATTATTTCTAGCTTACGCCGCTCACAAGAACTTCAAGTTATATCAATGGATGTGAAGAGCGCGTTCTAAATGGTGAACTCCAAGAACAAGTCTACGTAGCTCAACCACCTGGATTTGAAGATTCACAATTTCCAAATCATGTCTACAACTCCAGAAAGCTTTGTATGGACTCAAGCAAGCACCAAGAGCATGGTATGATACACTATCCAAGTTTCTCATCGAAAAAGGCTTCACTCGCGGTAAAATCGATACAACTCTTTTCATTGCCAAACATAATGGTCATAAATTACTTGTTCAAATTTATGTTGATGATATTATATTTTGTTCTACTAATGAATTATTGTGCAAGCGCTTTGAGAAACTAATGAAGAGCAAGTTTGAAATGAGCATGATGGGAGAACTCACATTCTTCCTCGGGCTTCAAATCAAGCAAATGAGTGAAGGCATTTTTATCAATCAAGACAAATACACAAAGGACTTAATCAAGAAGTTTGGACTTGAAAATGCTAAATCATACGATACTCCAATGGCCACCGGCAACAAACTCGACAAAGATTTAAAAGGTAAACGTGTTGATCAAACGCTCTATCGAGGTATGATTGGCTCACTCCTTTATATTACTGCTAGTAGGCCCGATATTATGTTTAGTGTTTGTGCTCGTTATCAATCCGACCCTAGAGAAGCACACTTAATTGCTGTGAAACGTATTATAAGATATCTCTCTGGTACTGTTAACCTTGAACTTTGGTACACCAAAGATTCGAACTTTAAACTTGTAGGTTATTCAGATGCGGATTACGCAGCATGCACCATTGATAGGAAAGCACTAGTGGCACTTGTCATTTCCTCGGATATCGACTTGTGTCATGGGCAAGTAAGAAACAAGCTTCTGTATCTGTCTCAACAACCGAAGCCGAGTATATCGCTGCGGGAAGTTGTTGTTGTCAAATACTTTGGATGAAGCAGCAATTGGTGGACTATGATATCATCGAAGAAAATTGTCCCATCTACTGCGACAATACATCAACAATTGCGGTTTCTGAAAATCCTATCATGTACTCAAAGACCAAGAACATCGACATCAAATATCACTTCCTCAAAGACCACGTGGAGAAGGGCAATATTCATTTGGAACACGTGGGAACCGACTATCAAATCGCCGACATTTTAACAAAAGCACTCGACGCGAAACGGTTCATATTTTTGAGAGGTGAAATGGGTATGCTTGAACTCAACTAAATTCAATATAGTTTTGTCAATACTAATGATTTTATGTTTTGTTGAGTTATGAGTAAACTAGGTTCAAATGTTAAATCTTTTCAAAGTTTCAAGGAAACTTCATGCGCCATAAGATTCACTGTGCGCGCCTAGCATCTCCTGCGCGCCTAGCATCTAATGCGCTCCAAACGCTTATGCGCGCTCAACATCTCTGCGCGCCTATTACGTAATGCTATCTATATCATTTCTGCGCGCCTTGATGAGTTATGCGCCCCTTCATGCGCGCATTAACTATTGCGGCTCATTCAATGCTCAAACATTCAATATCAATGATTGATCGCATTAATTTTTCACAAGTACCAGGTATGATTGTTCTTATTTATTGTAGGAATCTATGTCTTTTGACATTCCTTTAATTGTTCAAGGGTACTTGTGCAATTAAATTTTTCCCTCGTTTTACGTTTTTCGAAAAACTTTATTTTCTGGGGATATATTTCTTGCACCCCAAACTTACACCAAAATAAATGTTTTTGGTGTTTGTGCAAAAATTAGTCAAAATTGCTCATACACTTAAAGGGAAAGTGGAGCAGTTTTTCAAAAACCAAGATGTCACATCAATCATACTTTGTGTCATTCAGCATTTAATGCCCTTCTAATCCCCAAAACCCCTCATAAATGCGCCGTACCTTTCTGTAATGATGAGCCGTCTTTCAAAATCCCTCATTAATGCACATCTCTTTAACTTCCCATCTTTTTAAATTTTTGACCCTATTTTTTCCCATATCAGTGCAAATTTTAAAAACCTAACCTATATATATTCATCATCACCTACCTCTCTCCTACCAACTCTCTTCTCTCTCTCTCACAGTCTCTCTCCCGTCTCTCTCTGCTCTCTCTCTCGTTTCTCTTCTAGATATATTCATCATCTCCTTCTCCCTTTTTCTTCTTCATTTTTGCTATATATATATAAATTTATGGGTCCTAAGAAAGCATCAACATCTACACAAGACGAAATGGTATGTTTTCTCAACCCTTAAACTCCAAAATTTCTGATTTTTTTTTTCGTTTTTCGTTATTCTGTGTTCTTCGTTTTTGTTTAAAACCCGGTTCATACTTTTCTTGTTTAATCTTGTTTCGGTGATCCGTTTTCTATATCGTTTGTTGGGTTGTGTTCTTTTTATGATTTTGAATCTTTTGTATCCAACATTTTTACGATCAATGCTTTGCGGTCATTTTGATATATTATTTGTTTGTTTTGGTGAAGTTTCATGATTTTCGTGTTCTTGGTGTTCTTCGAGCATTCAAGGGTCGTTCTTCGTGTTCTTCGTCATTTTTGCATGTTTTGGTCTCTAAAATTTTCTATCTTATTTTCAAAAATTTGTACTTTTTGATTCTCATTTATTTCATCTGAATGCTTGTTATTTTGTTTTTGTGTGTTTTTGCTATGTCAAAATTTTCACACGATATGCGCCTATATACATCATTATGCGCCTAATTTCTTTTATGCGCCTGAATGCTTTCTGCGCCTCTACTTGTATATGCGCCTAAAACATTCTGCGCCTAAAACCTTATGCGCCTAACTTTGTACTTAGTCAAATTTCGTTGTTTTAATTTTTCCTTAGTATTTACATAGAACCATAATATGAGCCTTGTAACCCTATGCGCCTTTAAAATTTCATGCGCCTAATCCAATCATGCGCCTTGTTTCTCTATGATTTTTTGTGCGCCTGATTCTATTATGCGCCTCTCAATTCTTTACGCGCCTGTGTTACTTTGATCATCTTATGTTTCTATGCGCCTCTGTCACTTCTAAAATCAATCAATGTTTATTTTTTTTAGGACCTTGCAAATGTCAAACTCGAAGAAACTCTTGACCTGTTAGAGTTATCTGGTGAAGTTATTGGAAGAGAGATCATTGAAACCTTGCGCGTTGCTGGTCTGCTCCCTTTATTCACTATGAATCAGACATTTTATTCTCCGCTCCTCGTGGATGAGTTCTTTTCCACCACTGTTCTAGTGGAAATTGATGTTAATGGACGCACTCACTACAGAATTGAGGCCCGTGTGCAAAATATTGACGTCCATATCTCCTCGTCTGTGATTCGACACTTACTCAGTTTTTCGTCTACGGGTGACGATCGCATTATTGGGCGTCCAATGACTTATTCTATTGACGATCAGAACAAGATGGCTGCCTCTCTTCTAAATATTCCTACACTTCAAAATAATATCAAAACCACTGAAATTCGAGATGGTGGAGAACTCTTGACTCATATAGCGCACTTAGTGGGAACTTCTATTGTATTAAAAACCGGGAACGTGAACCGATTCACGGTGGAACAATGGGAATACACCGCTGCCATCATGGCCAAGGAGAAGCTTCACTGACCTCACATTTTGTTCAAAACGTTGCGTGAGCAGATTGACAAGTATGTGAAGAACAAGAATGATGGAAAGACCAAGTTCCGCTCTCACTGCCTTCTTCTCACAAAACTTTTTCTAATTTATCCTGAGTTAGTCAAATTTTTGAATGAGAATCCTGAGTATAAAATTGATGATGTTCCAACTTTTGGAAAAGCGAACTTGGATCTCAAAAAGCACAGAAAGAAGCCTGCAAAGCGCGCCAAGGGAATTCAGATCAAAACCGTTGAAGGCTTAATCGATGAAAAAACCGAATCAGAAGATGCGCCAGTTCTTAAAGGCGCACCAATAAAGAAAAGCGCAGTTACTGCAAGCGCAAGTCAACGCGCTGATCCCTAGCCAGGAGCAGAGAAAAGCAAAGGAAAACGGGTGGTTGATGACCCTCCTCGTGCGCCTATCAAACGCACCAGATTTGAATCCGATGAAGATCGTGATCTAAGGCTAGCGTAGGAAGCCAGCAGACTTGAGGCTCAAAGGAAAAGAGATGAAGATTTTCTAGCCAAGCAAGCTGCTGAGTCAGAAAAGCTAGAGCGCAAGAAAGGCGCTGGTTCAAGCGCTGATGTTGAGAAAGGCCCTTCTGTTCATGCGCCTACCCAGCGCGCGCCTACTCAACGCGCCCCCGCTCCCCGTGCGCCTCCTGTCCTCAAAGTTCAACAGACCAAAGTGTTAAGGGAACAACTCTATTCTGATCTTTTTGGCGATGATATTTCAGACATAGATGAACCATTTCAGGGGGAGCAAGAGACCATTCCTCAGCGCACTCCTTCTCCAGTTGCGCCTCCACCTCCTTCTGGACCAGATCTAATTACAACGGAAACAGTTGGTGATGAATCTGCAGATGACTATGCGTCTCCTACTCTTTCACCTCCTCATGCGCCTCAACCTCCTATTGCGCCTCTACAAAATGATGTGCCCCAGTCAACCCCTGCGCCTCCTCCATCTGCTCCAGATTTGAGCGAGGTACTTTCTATTCTTCAATCTTTGCAGCAGGGGCAAGCAAATTTAGAGCAACGTCAAACGCAGATCAAGTCTCAATTTGAGCTTCTCACTTAATTGCTTACTGATCAATCTGAAGAGATAGCTGCCATTAAGGGGGAGATGAATTCACTCAAGGACAAACTTTCTGCTCCTACTCCTCCGGCGCAGACTCAGGTACAACCTCATTCTGATCAGGCGCAAACCACATCTTCTGCGCCTACTTTCATACCTCAGTCTGCTGCGTCTCAATCCAACATGAACGTGTTAGTATCAAAGTTGGATGTTTTGAAAGAATTGGTCGTTACTCACTTCACTGCTGCTCACTCAAGCTCAGACAGACGCGCCGATCACATTTCTTCTGACATTATCACGGCTCAAAATGCCATTGAAGCTCATCTTCAAATCTTAGAAGAAAATATTTCTCAGCAGCAGCAAATCACTCAGCGCTCCATTGATGAGTATCAAAACATCAATGTGAATCACTTGAGTTACATCAGAGATGGTGTCACTGCCACTCACTCTAGCGTCACTGACACTCAGGGCTTAGCGAACCGTAGTCATCAGCTCGCTAAACAGATTCAGCGCTCCGTTTCAGAGATCGTTGAAGGACTGAAGGACGATGACGCGCCTCCCAACCCTTAGTTTCTATTTGTTTGTAAGTTTTTAGAATCTTTTTTGTGATAGAAACTACTCTTTTGTGTTAGTAATTTAGTGCTTACTTGTTTTAGCACCTTTTGTTTTTGTTCTATTCAAAACTTGTAATCTGTAACTCCTACACCCCAAGTTTTAATGAGAACAATGCATCACTTATTATCAAACCTTGTTCACTCAAACTCCTTGTTTGTAGAACAATGAATATTGTTTAAATTCATATGCATCATATTGAATTGTTTCATACTTTCATGCATTGAGTTTTAAACTTGGTTTAAACACTTTTCAAACTAAAATTCATACATCATTTTGAATGTGTTAAACTGTTGTTTCTATCTTTCCATATGTAATGCTTTATCCTTATTGGAATAGATTAGAAATCTATATCTTGGACTAGTGTGTGCATTAACTTGAGACATGATTTATCAAAGTTATTTATTTGAACATGTTTTTATCAAGTATAATGTTTGTCCTTTATATAGTAGGTAATGTCATCAATCAAATAGGGGGAGATTGTTGGGTATGCCCACATATATCTCAGTTTTAATGTAATAGGATTTATTAGATTTGATTGATCCATCACCTAAGTTTTATTTCATGGACTTTAGACCCACATGTAAGAAGTATTTATACTTCATTTTTTAGGTTGTCCATTGTTATAGAATAGGCTTAGAAATAGGGCAAGAAGATCAAGATTCAAGAAAAATCACTCAGTGAGTTTGAGCCGCGCATATGCACCTCCTGCGCCACACGCCATGCGCCTTTCCTTATTCGCGCCATGCGCCTTTCAGAGCGCACGCATAAGGATTTCTTCCTAGCTATGATACGCGCCTCTGCGCCCCTTGATTTAGCGCACACATACTGTGCGCCTCTTGGCTCAACGCGCCTCTTGGCTCAACGCGCCTCAAAGTGTTTATTCAACACTCAGTGATTTATTGAAGATTCAAAAGACTTGAAGAGAATTCAAATTATGCCAATGATCCAACGGTGGTTAAAAGATGCATTTGCGCCTAATCTGTTGACACGTGTCCACAACGGTCACATTTATGTTGAGTGTCAAAATGGCCATAATATATGCATGCTCCAATCAACGAGCGACAGCACATCTTATCCACAAGGATCTCCAACGGCTAGTTTTTGGAAGTTCACTATAAATACCCCATAACTTCAACATTTTGAAGTTGCTGAGTTTTGCTAAGAATTTCAAGAATTTCTCTCTCAAAGCATTTGTTGAAGATTTGAAGATTGCCTTTGTTTTTCCAGAATTCCTCAAGAACATCTTCATACCTTCATCCTTAGCCCAGATCTTCAAGCTATAACACTTTAGTTTCATTGTGCTCTAAATCATAAAGATCTAAAGAGCCTTGATACTAAAATCACACACGCACCTCTTTAAGTTTGATCACTTAGATCCTTCTTTTAGAGATACACCGGTTATTGTTTTGGATTTGTTCATTCATAGATTATTAGATCTTGAGTTAGTGTAGAAGCTCAAAAGTTGTAATTTGTAACACTCTCTCATAATATAAGATCTCCATTAGAAATCCAAGACTAACCATCTTGGTAGAGGACGTAGATCTTTCATTGATCGAACCTCTCCAAATAGCTTGTGTTATTATCTTGTCATTTACTTTCAAGTTATTATCTTCACTCACTATTTGCTTGTTTACTCATTGTAGATTGATTGATCTGAATTGTGTTGTGTTATTAACTCATTTGCCTTAGTTTCTTATTTCACCCACTTTGAGCCAAAATACTTAGAGTGTGTGTGGTCCCCCTTTATCATACTTTGCGCCTATTTACATTACTAAATTCCGCTGTGCATTTCACTCACTCACTTAGGCGCATATCATAACGCTTACTTGATAAAGTGCGCATTTGCAATTGAGTTTATCAAGGGTACGAAAAGAATTTTAAAACAACTATTCACCCCCCCTCTAGCTATTTTTCATACCCTTGTTGCCCTTTGGGACCAACAAGAGTCAAGGGGATATTGTTAGCTGAAGAGATGGAAGATGATCTGAATCAGGACGGGGGTGGCGCTGATGGAAATAATGCAGGTGGTGGTGGCGCTGGTGGAAATAATGCAGGTGGTGGTGGTGCAAGACGTGAACAAGCACTCCCACCACAGACATTGAGGCAAAGGACTACCCCGAATTGGAATGAGAAACCACATGCCGTCCAATTCCCTGCCTTACCTACCGGAGTGACGTTTGAGTTGAAGCCGGGACTACTAAATCAGCTACCGCATTTCACAGGGATGCCCAGAGAGGATCCTAATCAGCACATCTCACAGTTTGTGCAAATCTGTCAGAGTATGAAGCCAGCCGCGCTTCCTATTGAGCATCTTCTGTTGAGGGCGTTTTCTTTCACACTGAAAGATAACGCAAATGGGTGGTACTATCACTTGCCACCTAACAGCATAACGACATGGCAGCAGATGAAAGAGGTGTTCCTGGACGAGTTCTTCCCCCAGGATCAGATAAATGTGATGAAGAGAGACATCAGTAATATAGATCAGAAGACAGATGAGACCCTATATGACTACTACAACCGCTTCCACAAGCTTTGTAGGAGTTATCCGTATCATGGGTTTACTGATGACCAGCTGATCGTCTATTTTCATGGAGGGTTGACTATTCAGGATAAACGGCTAGTGGATTCATGCTGTGGGGGTAGTATTCTAAACAAGACTACCGAGGAAGCTAAGAGGTTGATCGAAGAGATAGCTAAAAGTACAAGGACCCATGGCAAGAGGTCTAATATGAGACAGGTTAGTGCAGCGGGTTCTAGCAGTGGGTTGTCCAATAAATTCGAGACAGATATGGAGGATCTTAAGGGTATGGTTAAACAGTTGGTTCTGGGACAGACACCGAAGCCGTGTGGGATTTGTTATGACATTACGCACCCTACAGATTCGTGCCCTTCTTTGCAGACGGGTGAGATAGAGGATGTCAATGCAGTTGGGTTTGCGCAGCAGGGACAGAGACCGATGGGTAACACCTATAACCCCAACTGGAAAAATCATCCTAATTTCAGATGGGGTACAGGCCAGCAGCAAAATCAGCCGGGTGGTCAGGGACAACAGTTCGGTAATCAGCAGGGTTATCAGCATCAGCAGCAGTACCAGGGTAATCAGTTAAACTCTTATAGACCACCTTATGGGCAGCAGCAGCCGCTGCAGCAGCAGCAGAATTCTCCGGGACAGTCTACAGAGGCATTGCTGAATTCTTTGGCTCAGAGTGTTAGCACCATGAACCAGAACTTTCAGCAGTATCAGCAGCGTACAGATGCGAGCATAGGTAACTTGGAGAAACAGATGGGTCAGGTAGCTGATGCAGTGGGACGGATAGAGGCTAGGGATTCGAGGAAGTTTCCATCACAGACTGAACCGAATCCTAAGCAGAGTGCATGTGCGATCACTCTTTGAAATGGTAAGGAGTTGCAGGATAAGGTTGTAGCTGAGGAACCGGAGGTTAAGGTTGAGATTTCAGAGCCAGTACAGAAGGTACCAGATCAGACAGAGACTACACCAGAGGTTAAGGCTCCTGTATATGAGCCTGAGGTTCCATTCCCGGAGGCCTTAAAAGAACATCGAAAACCGGAGCCTGATAAGGCTATTTTAGATACTTTCAAGAGGTTAGAGGTTAATATTCCCTTCTTGGATCTTCTTCAGACTGTCCCGAGGTATGCAAAGTTTTTGAAGGAATTGTGTACTCTGAAGAGAAATCAGAAGGAGAAAAGTAAGAAGAAAGTCAAGGTTAGTGAGCATGTGTCGGCAGTGTATCAGAGGAAGTTGCCTAAGAAGTGCAGTAACCCAGGGATGTTCGTGATTCCAGTTACTCTAGGGGATGCTTCTGAGCATAAGGCGATGTTGGACTTAGGGGCTTCAATCAACGTCATGCCCTATGCGTTGTTTGAAACTCTTAAGTTGGGACCACTGCAGGACACCAGAGTCGTGATACAGTTGGCGGATAGGTCGAATGCCTACCCGAAGGGATTAGTAGAGGATGTTCTAGTCCGGGTTGGTAAGATGATCTTCCCAGCGGATTTCTATGTGCTTGAGATGGAGACGGATCCAAAGGCTCCCATACTGTTGGGGAGTCCTATTATGTCAACTGCTCGGACCAAGCTTGATGTGGCTAATGGTTCGTTGACCATGGAGTTCGATGGGCAAGTAATAGAGTTCAACATCTTTGACTCTATGAAATACCCTAAGGACTCAGAATCACTGTGTTTCATCGATGTGATCGAGCCATTGGTAGAGAAGGTATTTGAGGTGTTTAGTGGAGATGATGATCTCAAGACCGCATTAGAGAATGCTTTGGGTTATGCAGATTTAGAGTTTGATATCTCAGATTTGATGAAGGAAGCAGTGATGGGTCTTACATAGAGCGTCATGTTTGCTACCGCATCGGGTCATGGTCACATGAAGCTAGAGGTTCCGATGGACAAGCTTGTTCCATCTATAGAGAAGGTACCGGAGCTTGAGTTGAAGGTCCTCCCTGAGCACCTTAAGTATGTTTATCTAGGTGAGGGAGAGACGCTTCCGGTAGTGATTTCTAGCAAGTTGACTGAGGATCAAGAGAAGAGGTTGATTAAGGTGATCCGGGAGCGAAAATATGCGATTGGTTGGACTATTGCTGATCTCAAGGGCATTAGTCCATCTTTGTGTATGCACCAGATCAACTTAGAGGAGGGTACGAAGCCGGTGAGGCAACCACAGAGGAGACTTAACCCACCGATGATGGAGGCGGTGAAGAAGGAGGTCTTAAAGCTACTACAGATGGGGATCATCTATCCCATCTCCGACAGCGAGTGGGTGAGCCCTACACAGTGTGTGCCCAAGAAGGGCGGGATCACGGTCTCCCGTAATTAGAAGGGAGAGATGGTTCAAACCCGGGAGCAAACGGGGATCCGCGTGTGCATTGATCTCTGGAGGTTAAATGAGGTAACTCGTAAAGACCACTTCCCCCTCCCCTTTATTGATCAGATGTTGGAAAGGTTAGCCGGAAGGGCGTACTTTTGTTTTCTCGACGGTTTTTCTGGGTATTTTCAAATACCTATTTCCTCGGAAGACCAAGAGAAAACTACATGTACTTGCCCCTTCGGCACCTTTGCCTATCGAAGAATGCCGTTTGGATTGTGTAATGCACCTGGGACTTTTCAAAGGTGCATGATGAGTATTTTCTCCGAGTATGTAGAAAAGTTTATGGAAGTTTTCATGGATGACTTCATTGTCCATGGAGATTCGTTTGATGAATGCCTTGCTCATTTAGGACTAGTGTTGGATAGGTGCATAGAAACCAATTTGGTCTTAAATTTTGAAAAATGTCACTTTATGGTCGAGCAAGGCATTGTTTTGGGTCATGTTGTGTCGAAAAAGGGTATCGAAGTTGACAAAGCTAAGATTGATGTCATTTCGTCACTTCCTTACCCGACTAATGTGCGTGAAGTCCGGTCTTTCCTTGGTCATGCCGGGTTTTACCGGAGGTTTATTAAGGACTTTTCAAAGATTGCTACACCTCTATGCACCCTGTTGCAAAAAGAGGTTGATTTTAATTTTGATGATACTTGTAAGCAATCTTTTGATGAGTTGAGTCTAGGTTCACAACCACCCCCATTATTCAAGCACTCGATTGGTCTCGTCCCTTTGAGATCATGTGTGATGCTAGTGATTATGCCGTGGGGGCGGTTTTGGGTTAAAAAGTAGAGCGTGCCTCGCATGTGATTTATTATGCGTTTATGACCTTGAATGGGGCACAAAGAAATTACTCCACTACTGAAAAAGAGATGTTGGCGGTAGTCTTTGCACTAGAGAAATTTAGGTCCTACTTGTTGGGTACTAAAATCATTGTTTACACCGACCACGCTGCTTTTAAGTATTTAATGTCTAAGAAAGAGGCTAAACTGAGACTCATTCGGTGGATTCTCTTGTTGAGTGAGTTTGACATAGAGGTTAAGGACAAAAAGGGGGCTGAAAATCTAGTTGCCGATCATTTGAGTCGCCTTTTACTAGAGGAGGACAAGCCTTATAAGCAAACCCCAATTCGGGGTGAGTTTCCTGATGAGGTTCTTTGGGCAGTTAATTCAGTTTCCCCTTGGTATGCGGACTTGGTCAATTTTCTTGTCTCTAATAAATTCCCTCCGGGGATGTCAAAATCTAAAATAGACAAAGTCCGTAGTGAAGCCAAGTATTATGTGTGGGATGAGCCCAACTTGTGGAGGCATTGCGCCAACCAAGTCATTCGTTGGTGTATTCCCGACAGTGAGGTGGCCTCTATTCTTAAGTTTTGTCATGAGTATGCGTGTGGTGGTCATTTTGGTGCGAAAAAGACCGCCAGGAAATTCTTGGATTATGGCTTCTTTTGGCCAACTTTGTTCCGGGATGCGGTCACGTTTTGTCAGTCATGTGATAGGTTCCAAATGGTTGGTAATATTGGGCGCCGTGATGAAATGCCTCAAACCCTCATTGTGAATTGTGAAATCTTTGATGTGTGGGGGATAGACTTTATGGGTCCGTTCCCTAATTCTTGTAGGTTTGTGTACATTTTTCTTGCGGTGGACTATGTGTCCAAATGGGTGGAAGCCATCCCTACCCGCACCGATGATTCAAAAGTAGTGGTCAGTTTCCTTAGGAGCAACATTCCGTGTCAGTTTGGGATGCCAAGGGCCATTATTAGTGATAGGGGGACTCATTTTTGCAATAAGACAGTTGAAGCTCTAGTCAAGAAATATCACTTCACCCATAAGGTGTCGACTGCTTATCATCCCCAAACAAATGGCCAAGCTGAGGTATCCAATAGAGAGATAAAATCCATCCTTGAAAAAACTGTGAACCCAAATAGGAAGGATTGGAGTCAAAGGCTTGATGATGTGTTGTGGACTTACCGGACGGCATATAAGACACCGATTGGTATGTCACCATATCGATTGGTGTTAGGTAAACCTTGCAGTTTACCGGTGGAGCTTGAACACAAAGCCTATTAGGCGGTGTAGATACCCCGGGGAGCCACGGCTTTAGGCTCGAGCGCGTGAGTGATCCTAGGATGTCTAACTTGTTTTTAGAGTCGCCACCTATGTTTTGAGGAACATAAGAAAAACCTATTGATTATAGCCTAAGTTTGATTACGAAAACAGAGATTCTTTGTTTTGAGGTTCGGGGGTTAGATTACGAGATGGGAAGTACCGAAACACCCATCTTGCCCAACTAAAGTTGGTCTTGCTTGATCAAAATCTACATGAATGATAACGTTCTTCTTCTTCTTCTTTAAGTCATAAAAGGGGGTTTTAAAATAGAGTTTGGAATGTAGGAGATAACTCCTTAACCAACCTCAATGAGATGAAGTGATCATTAGAGTCATGTCCCAAAATGATTTGGGTGATTGCACATTTGATTAGAGTAAAAGAGAGAGAGGAGATGAAGTAGAAAAGAAAGGAAAAGATGGACTTTTACCTACAATTCGAAGACCTTCAAATATTGCTTGATGAAATCCTTGGAGAACCTTTAGAAAGTGATTTTTGTAAGTTCAATTTTCGGTCCTTAAAAATGGAGGTAAAGGGAGGTTTTTATAGGTGAAAGAGGGGTGTTTTTGGTGCCAAAACTCAGTCACCAAGAAATCCTTCCCGGGCAAAATCCTGTAAATTGAGCAAGGGAGGGAATCCTGGCCAGAAATCTGTAACTGACGCCCAGAGGCGCGCGCTTCCTGCTTTGGGGGCGGGAGGCGCGCGCGCCTGACTCCTCTTTTTCGGAGGCGCGCGACTCAGAGAAGGCAATTTTGACAGAATGGACTAGAAAATCAGCCCTGTCATTCAGTTTAGTCCCTGGACTTAACGAAGTCAGTCAGGAACTTAACGGAAGTGACAGAAACTAACGAGAAACACTTAAAATGGGGAGAAACACAAAATCAAATGTGCAATCGGGGTGAGCGGTCTAAAGCGGGGTGTCTACAGAGCCCCTCGGCGACGTAGACTGCAAAGCAAAATGCGTCGACGAAAGTTAAAAACACCCGCCGAGGACATCACCAAGAAAAAGCAAAGACTCGATGAAAGCAGGAATTTGAAATTGCGAGAGAGAGTGGTGCGCTCCCTGTGTGAGCGGCTTTTGTTGATAGAGGAGGTGGCATGATTCGTTAGGTGAACCTGCCGGCTGAATATCTTGAATGAGGCCGTTAGTGAACCTTTTGAACGAGGCCGTTGGTGAACCTTTGGAGAGGCCGTTAGTGAACCTTTGAAGAGGCCGTTAGTGAACCTTTGAGGAGGCCGTTAGTGAACCTTTTGAGGACGAGTCCGTTAGTGAAATCCGTTGATGAGGTCGTTAGTGAACCTTTGAGGACGAATCCGTTAGTGAAATCCGTTGATGAGGCCGTTAGTGAACCTTTGAGGACGGATCCGTTAGTGAAATCCGTTGATGAAGCCGTTAGTGAACCTTTAAGGATGAATCCGTTAGTGAAATCCGTTGATTAGGCCGTTAGTGAACTTTTGAGGACGAATCCGTTAGTGAAATCCGTTGATGAGGCCGTTAGTGAACCTTTGAGGACGAATCCGGGTGAAATCCGATGATGAGGCCGTTAGTGAACCTTTGAGGACGAATCCGTTAGTGAAATCCGTTGATGAGGCCGTTAGTGAACCTTTGAGATCGAATCCGTTAGTGAAATCCGTTGATGAGGCCGTTAGTGAACCTTTGAGGACGAATCCGTTAGTAAAATCCGTTGATGAGGCCGTCAGTGAACCTTTGAATGAGGCCGTCAGTGAACCTTTGAATGAGGCCGTTAGTGAACCTTTGAGGAGGCCATTGGTGAACCTTTTGAGGACGAATCCGTTAGTGAAATCCGTTGATGAGGCCGTTAGTGAACCTTTGAAGACGAATCCGTTAGTGAAATCCGTTGATGAGGCCGTTAGTGAACCTTTGGAGAGGCCGTTAGTGAAACTTTGAAGACGAATCCGTTAGTGAAATCCGTTGATGAAATATTGTTTTGGAGTCTCGTGCCACTTGGAGTCACACTTGACTTCTTTTTTGAATTGTGGGGTGCGGGTACAGTTGACCGCGACCAGAAAAAATGTTCCTGCTGGGGATGAAATGTTGAGATTGACTCTTGAGGGGGGTATGTCACCCGTGACAGAACTTAGGGATTTTGGAATCCGTGGGAGGACAGCCTACTTTTTGAGTGGGAGTTTCTATCCTATTTCCAATTTTTGACATGCCTTAAGGGCGGACCAGAAGAAGGTGTGCCCAACTGGGTGTCCGAGGACAGGGGCTGTGCCTTGATTTAAGCTGGAGATCTCTGACAAGACCTTTTCTTGAAGTGATTTAGACTTGGGAGGCGCGCGCTTTCCTCTGTAGGTTTGGGACGCGCGCGCATTTCAGACTGCTGGCGGGTGGCGCGCGCGTCTGAGAGGCGGAATTCCGGGCTTGACATTTGCTGACCAAAAGAGCCCCCAACAGCTATAATATCATCTTCTGTTCGACCACTTGATTCTCACAGCTCCTTTCTGCCATTCTTGAACACCATATTATTGCTTAACTTTGCTTGTGATCAACATTTTCCATGGCTTCCAATTCTTTTGCCCTTGATGCCAAGGTTGTTAGTGAGTATGAAAAGTACTTGGGCACTTTTGTGTATTCTTTCAAGACCCATCCCAAGAAGGCCTTCATTAAAGACTTCGGGTTCCGAATTCTTTTCACCTTGCGGACGTTGAAGCCGGATTGGGATTTGTTGAGAGCTGCCGCGGCTTTCTGGGACTGCGACAGCCATACCTTCAACCTTTCAGCTAATGAAATGGTGCCGACTGTTGACGATTTCGGGGCCATCGTTGGCATGCCTTTGGCCGGTTGGATTGCCGTCCCTAAATATCACCGTGGTGCCATTGACTCTTGGGTTGAGTTACTGAATCTCCCTGTTGAGGACGTGAGGAAGATGTGGCACGGTACCGTGATTGACATAACTGAGTTGCCGATGTTCTTCAGTTTACACTCGGAGGACCCGGTGGTTCAATCTTTCAAAAGGAATGCCATGGCCGTTTGTCTCTTCAGCGAAGTACTGTTTGTTACACCCTTCGGGACTGCGGACGTGCAGTTGGCTGAGATTGTTTTGCAAGCTAAGGAGCAGCAATTTAGTGTAATCCTTCTTATTGTAGGGGAGACGTTGCACGGCCTTGATGAGTTATATAGGACGGGCAAGATGTGTCGGGGAAGCCCTTTGCTCTTGACCATATGGCTCCGAGAACACTTCAAGATTTATTCTCCGGATGGTGATTTGTCTCCTTTTGCTGTTCATAGGAGGAAGTTGTTGATCCGGGATTTATCTGAAGATGGTTGGAAGAAATTCTTTGCCTCTCGGATAACTGTCGAAATTGAGTGGTGCCCTCCTTCTTGGGGTCTTCGTCCTTTTGTGGAATGGACTCTTAGTTTTCAGCATGTGGTTGTACCTGGCTTAAGAGATTCTTCATTTTACCAGCCAGAGCGGGTTCTGCGGTAGTTCGGTCGCCAACAGACAATTCCTTTTCCGAGGGACGGAGTGCTCCGTCCAGTTGCTTACATGGGTCCTGACTTCTCGAGTGAGCTTCAGTCGGCTTGGGGAGATGACCGCAATCGTTGGGCTTTTGCTCCTCTGCATCGGGGAGTGTCTTCCTTCCCGAGAGCTACTTGGATTATTTATTTGGCACCCTTTACCCTGGCATCACTTGGGTCGATGTGCTTCGTGCCGAGTTGTTGGGAAAGGGTTTTGAGCCTAGCAGTACTTTGAGATATAAGGAGGCTGCTGCTGATTCGAGTAACATTCTCGCTGACCCTTTCGGTACTCCTTTGGATGACTTTTATGCTAGGAGACGTGTTGCAACACAGAAGGTTTCGGTGCGTATTAGTGCTCCTCCGTTACCCAAGAAGAAAAGGATTGAGAGACGATCGGGTGGTCCTTTGAAAGCTAAGAAAAATTGGATTTTTCTTAGTACCCTAAGAGATTGCAATTAGACCACTTTGTTTTAGGATTTAATATTTTGATGTCTTTTGTTGCTCAATAAATCCGTTGTAATGGTTTGAATAATTCATTGAATGAATAAAAATTGCATTTTGTTATTTGAAGTGAATTGGGTATTTTTGATATATTTTAGACCGCACCCGAAGGTTGCCTACGTTCCTCCAGTTGGGAGGCTCAGGTCTTCGTAGTTCAAACAAACAAAGACCATTTCTTCTTTTTTTTTTTTTTTTTTTTTTTATTATTTGTGTGCACCCTGTTTTTTGCCTAGACCGCCCTTTCGGGTTTTCAATCTAGCGGGCTTCTTTTTTGCACGTGCTCTAATTTTTGCCTAGGCCGCCCTTGCGGGTTTTCAACCTAGCGAGCGATTTTTTTTTTTTTTTTTTGAATATGGTCTTTGTTTATTAAGCGTAGAACCTCTTGAGCTTGTCGAGGTTGACCTCCTTTGGCAGCTGGTCACCATCTAAATCCACGAGCCGGACTGAACCACCGCTTAGTATCTTTTTGACCACGTACGGACCGATCCATCGGGGTCCCCATTTCCCCAGGGGATTCATGGCGTTAGGAGGATGTTGTCTTAAGACCAAATCTCCCACTTTGACGTTTCGAGGCTTCACTTTTTTGTTGAAAGCTCTTGCCATCCTTTGCTGATATGCCCTTGTGCGTTCGAGTGCTCTTAACCTTTTCTCGTCGAGTAAGGCTAGCTGTTCGTATCGACTTTGCATCCAGTTGACCTCGTTGACTTGATTCTCGAGGAGGACCCGTAGAGATGGGACTTCAAGTTCGATAGGGAGTACGGCTTCAGAACCATAGGCTAATGCATAAGGAGTTTCTCCTGTTGCGGACCGTATTGATGTGCGGTAGCCCCACAATGCTAATGGTAGCTTCTCGGGGCAATCCCTTCCTGTTGAGGCCATTTTCTTGACGATGGTCTCGATGGTTTTATTTGCTGCTTCAACCGCGCCATTTGCTTGGGGACGGTAAGGAGATGACTTGTGCTTGGTGATCTTGTATTCTACCAAAAGTGCATCCATTTCCTTCTCAAAGTGAGAGCCGTTGTCGGAAATGATTTCATGAGGCACGCCGTATCGGCACATGATATTAATCTTTACAAATTCGGCCACTTTCTTGGCGTTGAGGGTCCGATAGGCTTGTGCTTCGACCCACTTTGTGAAGTAGTCGACTGCCACTAGGACGAATGACTGCCCATTGCTCCCGGCAGGATGAACTTTACCGATGATGTCTATCCCCCAACAAGAGAAAGGCCAAGGTGTGACCATGTTGTAAAGTTGTGAGGGTGGAGCATGTTGCAGATTAGCGTGGAATTGGCACACCTTTTGACTTTCTCGATACAGTCTCGTTCCATAGTGCTCCAATAGTAACCAATGCGAAGTATCTTCTTGACTAGCATAAACCCATTCATGTGGGGTCCACATTCTCCTTCGTTCACTTCACACATTATCTCTTGAGCTTCGGCCTCATTGGCGCATAAGAGATTGATCCCGTCGTGGTGCCTTTTATAGACTCGGTCCCCAATCAGTACGTACCGAGAGGCTAACCTTTGCAGAGCTGCTTGAGACTTCTTATTGCTATTCTCGGGATAAGTTCCATCTTTGAGGAGGTTCATGATATCCGAATACCACGGAGAGTTTGTTTGCATCTCGTTGATCTCGATACTCATGCAATATGCCGGACTGTTCCTTCGAGCAATTTTGAAGGGCTTCACCATTTTCCCTTTGGGCATTTCGACTAATGAAGCTATAGTGGCCAGTGCATCGGCGATGCGATTCTTATCCCTTGGCAGGTAGTTGAAAGTGATCTCTTGGAATTGTTCAACCAGTTCTTCAAGGTGCTGACCATACTGTTGGAAAGTCGGGTCTTGGGTTCGCCACTGTCCCGATTGCTGATTGATAAGGAGCAAAGAGTCGCCGAATACTTCTAGTTCTGTGATGTTTCTGTCGAGAGCTGCTTCGAGCCCCGCTATACATGCTTCGTACTCGGCAATGTTGTTGGTAGCTTCGAATTCCAGGCGGATGGCAATGGGAGTGTAGATGTCTTTTGGATCGACAAGCAATACCCCTATACCAAAACCGTGTTTATTGGCGGCGCCATCGAAAAAAAGTTGCCACTTATTTTCCTCGGTTGCAGTACAGATTAAATGCTCGTCGGGGAACTGTACGTCTTCCCCCTTCACTTCGTCACACGGGAATTCAGCAAGCTGGTCACTGAACACTTTCCCCCTGACGGATTTTAGTGTGACGTAAGTGATATCATAGCCGGCGAGCATGAAGTACCATTTGGCTATTCTTGTTGACATGAAAGGCTTCTCGAAGATGTAGCGGAGCGGGTCCACCTTTGCTACTAGCTTGATCGGAAAAGCTTCCATATAGTGTTTGAACTTTTGAGTGACCCAAACCAATGCTGCACATGACTTCTCTAAGACAGAGTATTTCTTTTCGCCTCCTTGGAATCGGCGACTGACAAAATAAATGGCGTTCTCCTTTGTGGACTCTCGTTGCTCTTGTGCTAACATAGCCCCTAGGGCTTCATCATTGACAGTAAGATAGAGCAACAGAGGTTTCTCTTTGTGCGGCGGAACTAGAACAGGAGGGCACGTCAAGTAATGCTTCACTTGGTCGAAGGCTTCTTGGCACGCGTCGGTCCATTCTAGAGCCACATTCTTCTTGAGTAGCTTGAAGATTGGCTCGCACATGGAAGTGAGTTGGTGCACAAACCGACTGATGTATTGTAGTCTGCCCATGAAACCTTTAATCTCTTTCTGCGTCTTTGGAGGAGGCATGTCAATGATTGCCTTGATTTTGGAGGGGTCTACTTCAATTCCCCTTTCAGTGACCATATAACCAAGGACTTTGCCTTGAATAGCCCCGAATGTGCACTTTGCAGGGTTGAGCCTCATCTTGTGTTGACGAAGCCTTTCGAAGAACTTGCAGAGATCGATTAAATGTTGACCATCGGTCCCTTTGGAGTGAATGATCATGTCGTCCACATAGACTTCGATTTCTTTGTGAATCATATCGTGGAACAAGTCTGTCACGGCTCTTTGGTAGGAAGCCCCAGCATTTCTTAACCCAAATGGCATGACTGTGTAGCAAAAGGTACCCCACGGTGTTGTGAAGGCTGTCTTGTGTTGATCTTCTTCGGCCATGAGAATCTGATTGTACCCAGCGAACCCATCCACGAATGAGCGAACCTCATAGGCAGCAGTGGAGTCGACCAGCATGTCGATATTAGGGAGTAGAAAATCATCCTTTGGGGAAGCTTTGTTTAAATCCCGGAAGTCCACACAAACTCGAACCTTGCCATTTGCCTTCCTGACTGTCACGATGTTGGCTATCCATGTCGGATACTCGATAACCTTGATGAAACCCACACTGAGGAGCTTCTCAATCTCTATTTGACCTGCAGAGACCATTCTGGCTTGATCTTTCTGAGCTTCTGCTTTACTGGCCTGGCATCTTCTCTGATCGGAATCTTGTGCTCCGCTACCTTTCTGTCCAAACCCGGCATGTCTTTGTATGACCATGCGAACACATCCACGAACTCCCGTAGTAATGCAGTCAACCTGTCTCTGTCGTCCCCCTTGAAGAAGCTTCCGATCTTAGTTTCTCTTGGCTCTTCTTCGGTACCCAGATTAACAACATGCAATTCTTCGTCAGCCTTTGGACCATTTTCACCACGACTACAGACTTGTTGAGCAAGTTCATTTAAGTATGTTGTGTTTTCGTGGTCTATTTCATCATAATTTGAATCGTTATTAACTTGTTCGTTAAGTTCATTATTAGTTAATTCATCATTTATGATGTTTGCAATCTCAGGGTACTCAGAAATATCAAATTTTTCATTAGCAAAGAAAGGAAACACACGCTCGGCTATGGCCTCCAAATCCTCTTGGGTGAGGGTATTAGAGACATTCTCGGACTCGAAAGTAAGTGTGAGCCGCTCTTCCTTTGTTGCTGTGCGGGGTATGCAACCCATTTCTTGGACTAAGAATTCTTCGGATACCACGGGCCCCTTCGTTGAATAACCAATTGTTGATCGGCTCGGATCTTGGCGGGATCTCACTGATAGTCTCGTTCATGATGACGGTGTCATGGATGGCGTTAACTTGGCATTCATTCATCATGGCAAGCTCTTCGAACATGGAGGCTAAATCTGTTAGTTCTTCCCCCACGGTGCTTTCTGTCTCGGATTCTATAGTCATCTTCCTTCCCCACCATTCACGGGGCGACATGGGAGTTGGTTCCCTTTCGGATTTTTGGATCTCACAATCGGAGAAGATTTCGAGACCGGGCTTTTTGACACCCTTATTGTTAACCCACGGCTCGGGAAAGATCATGTATGGAACGTCTTCCCCTTGGCGGACAAAATAACCATTCAACGTCTTGCGGTAAGGCCTTAGATTAGGGACCTCATAACGACGGCCTTCTTTACGAGCTCGGGCCTTTTCGTTCTTGATTGTTTGCTCTTGTTTCAAGTCTTCTTTGGAAGGTTCGTACCCCAAACCGAATGTGTTCTTGACAAATGGGACTTGCACAGGGTGTAGGATTCCTTGTTGATATCTCCCTAGGCCTAAACCAGGGAAGTAGTCCATATTTCTCATCATGCGGAGGACTTTGTGGTTGCTGGGGGTCCATGATCCGTTTCCCCCTTCTTTGTCAATGGCGTTGATTGAGACGCCGGAGAGAGTGGATTCTGGTAAACCATGCTGAACTTGGTGGACGGGCTCACCTTTTCTGTGGATAGTGACGTTTTCAGCCATGACGGTCACTATTTCATCACCATTTCGGATCTTGACACATTGGTGGAGAGTTGACGGTACGGCATTAGCACTGTGAATCCATGGTCGACCCAAAAGTAAGTTGAACGAGGCCGGGATATCAAGCACTTGGAATGGAACGGACATGACCATGCTCCCAAACTCAATGTCTATTTCGATCATACCCATGACTGTACGGGCGGTGCTGTCATAACCTCGGATTACTTGAGTAGAAGGCTTCAAATCGGAATCCTTAAGCCCCAGTATGCCCATGATTCTGCCAGGCATGAGATTGAGTGCGGAACCACCGTCCACTAAGACTCTTGAGATGGGCCTCCCCCTTGTTCTTACCTTGAGGTAAATAGCCTCGTTGTGGTCGGAACCAAATGGTGGAAGGTCCATATCGGCAAAGGTGATGACGTTGCCAAAATGAATGTGACCGATCATTGCCGTGAGGTCCTCGGGAGTAGTATCGGGAGAAACTGATGTATCATCGAGATTGCGGATGACAAGATCTCGGTGTTTCTTTGAGGATGCGATGAGGTCCCAAATAGAAATGTTGGCTTGAGTTTTCTTGAGTTGGACAAGTAGAGGGTCTTCGGGAGTGTCGCGAGCTTGCGGCCTTTGAGAAGAGGAGCTCGGTACGGAAGTGGAAGGGTTGCTTGCTATGACTCGACCGGATCGAGTTAGCATGTTGACGTTCCCATCTTGCTTCTTTTTCCTATTCTCTAGTACTTCCCTCATTACCTCATCGTAAGTCACTACATAACAAGAATTGTCAAGTTTATTCATAACATTGGGGCCCCCATTCACAATTGGGATTGAATGGGTGGTCCCCTCGAGTTCTCCTATCTCTATTACATTGACATGTTCGACATTAGTCACTACAAATTCTTTCTTATCTATGAGATCTTGAATGACATTACGGAGAACGAAGCAATCCTCGGTGGTGTGGCCACTATATTGGTGGTAGCCACAATATTTGTGGTGAGCATGATTGGGGTGGACCGTCTTGGGTTGGTACCTTTGCACGGGTGTGACTTGACCCTTTGCCTTGAGGACTTCGAAGACTTCGGTTTGGGTCATGCCTTGGAGAGGCGTGTAGACACGGTCATTTCGAGACTTCTTCCCTTGGGGTGGAGGAACCTTTTTGTAATTCCCCTTGTCGATAGTGACGGCGTTGACCGAGGCCTCTTTTGTAGAGTTGGAAGCGGCCTTGTATCGGTAAGTAGGAGTGGTTTTCTTAATCTCCTTGAGCAAGTCATCCATGCGTACCCCCGCCTCATACATTTGGGAGAAGTCGGAGTAGCAAGCCCCACTTAGGTGGGTGCGGAGATCGATCTTGAGACACTTGAGAAAGATGTCCATTTTCTCTTTTGTGTTCGGCCTCTCAACAATTTCAGAGAGTTTATCATTCCATCTCCTTGTGAAGTCGATGAAGGACTCATTGTCTCGTTGAGTAGTGTTCTCTAGCTCTTTCCTTGTGGGCCGGTGAGTGGTGTTGCCTTGGTATTGGTTCTTGAAGGCAAGAATGGCGGAGTCCCAATCAAGACGGACAGTGAGCGGGAGAGTAGCATACCAATCTTTTGCCGCCCCCTCGAGAGTGAGAGGAAAGCATTGAGCCATTACCTTGGGGGAGACCTTCTTCGGAACCATTGCCCAAATATAAGTCTCAATGTGAGCCATGGGACAAGAGTTGCCCTTGAATTTGCTTATGTCGGGCATCTTGAACTTATCAGGAAGAGCGGCCATAGTACTCATGAGGATGGATGATTGATAAAGGCTTGTGTCAGAGCCTTTCCCCATGTTGAGCCCATTGAATTTTTGGTCGATGTAGGCCATGATAGAATCCACCATTTTGGGCTCATTGTTCTCAGAACTCGGCTCCCCCATTTTCTTGGTGCGGGTGTTGACATAAGGACTTTTGAACAAACCCTCGGTCCATTCGGATTCATCATCATTATTCTTGTTCTTCCCCTTGGCAAGGTTAGTGAGCTTTTCTTTCATTAGCTCCATCTCGACCTCGTGGGCCTCCCTTTGGCTGTTGAGGTGGGATTGCCAAATGTCGTCTTTGCTTTGTGCCTCCTTATTAAGGGTGGAGACTTGCTCTTGGAGGAGTTGGACCATGGTTGAGAGCTGTTCGAGAGACATGGTGTTGCTGCTGCCGGTCATGGTTGATGTAGGAGCTGTTGGAGTGATCTCTTCACGGACTAACCGATTTGCCGAATCCCGGTAGACTTTGTAAGTACCAATTGAACCTATATTGCAGAAGAGGCCCTTGTTAGTCTTGAGTAACACTTGCGGTCCATGAAGAGGCTTAGAACACACAGTTGGGCACACGACTCGAACCACATAAGAAAAGACTCTTTTTTTTTTTTATAAGTCGGAGGGAATGAATCCCTTTTGGGGTTTCTAAGAAAATAATGGAATCGTCACACTAGTATATAGACCATCTCGCGGTCCCATATACTCATCGGATTCCATCGCGCTTGTGAATCCTACATGTATCGGGATTAAACTAAATTAATGTAGTAAATCATACATGCGGGGACGGATTTTTATTTTTGTCCAAAATAACCACTTTTGGGGACGGATTTTTATTGCGTCCGTTTCAACAAGTTGGCATGTATGATTTGAAGACATTAGTTTAGGGAAATCTCGGTTCATGGAAACCGACTTGAATTGTGTGGTTTGTGCTCGGCTTGAATATGAGGCTCAAAGGTCACCCCCGACATGTAGTCTTGAACTACGCCACGGGCTGAGGTTTACCGCTTCGAAAGAGCCAAGGTCTGGTGGAGCTTGAAACTTTCTAGGACGGGCTTCGACGGGTTTGGGGTTGGACTTGTGCGACTCGATAGTGAGCAGTTCATAGGAATATGTGCATGTAGTGTGAGGTCTAACAAGTGACAATTTTTTTTTTTTTATTATTTTTTTTTTGAAAAGAAAGAAAAACACACAAAACACATAAGCACATAAAATTACAACTCCCGAATCACCCGTGTGACCGGTAAATAAAACACAAAATTAAAACAGTCCGAGGGTTCAATTCTGTTCTGATGCAGGCAACTGTGCCCACACCCCACTGTTCTGCTCAGTCACTGAAACCTGTCTCTGTTCTGGGAATTAACCCAGAAGCGTGCGCCTCTGAGTGCTGATGTGGGACGCGCGCGCATGGCGCAATGCTTATGGAAGGCGCGCGCTTCAGGGCACACCTGTCAGAATGTCAGACCTTGGACTCAGGGGATTGCCCTGGTCCTATGTTCATATTGTAACCCCTGTAGAAGTGATTAGTGCAGAATAGCAGAAGAAGAAGATGAAGAACATGAAGAAGTGGGCGATTATGGTTCTTGATGCGGGATGCGCGCGCCTTAGGCTTAAGAGGCCAGACGCGCGCGCCTCCCCCATCAGGAATCAGAATGCCCAGAAAAGATGTAGATTTTGATCAGAATGCAAGTTTAACCCTCAAATGGTCCCCAGCGGAGTCGCCACTGTAGATACCCCGGGGAGCCACGGCTTTAGGCTTGAGCGCGTGAGTGATCCTAGGATGTCTAACTTGTTTTTAGAGTGTTTTTAGAGTCACCACCTATGTTTTGAGGAACATAAGAAAAACCTATTGATTATAGCCTAAGTTTGATTACGAAAACAGAGATTCTTTGTTTTGAGGTTCGGGGGTTAGATTACGAGATGGGAAGTACCGAAACACCCATCTCGCCCAACTAAAGTTGGTCTTGTTTGATCAAAATCTACATGAATGATAACGTTCTTCTTTTTCTTCTTTAAGTCATAAAAGGGGGTTTTAAAATAGAGTTTGGAATGTAGGAGATAACTCATTAACCAACCTCAATGAGATGAAGTGATCATTAGAGTCATGTCCCAAAATGATTTGGGTGATTGCACATTTGATTAGAGTAAAAGAGAGAGAGGAGATGAAGTAGAAAAGAAAGGAAAAGATGGACTTTTACCTACAATTCGAAGACCTTCAAATATTGCTTGATGAAATCCTTGGAGAACCTTTAGAAAGTGATTTTTGTAAGTTCAATTTTCGGTCCTTAAAAATGGAGGTAAAGGGAGGTTTTTATAGGTGAAAGAGGGGTGTTTTTGGTGCCAAAACTCAGTCACCAAGAAATCCTTCCCGGGTAAAATCCTGTAAATTGAGCAAGGGAGGGAATCCTGGCCAGAAATCTGTAACTGACGCCCAGAGGCGCGCGCTTCCTGCTTTGGGGGCGGGAGGCGCGCGCGCCTGGCTCCTCTTGTCGGAGGCGCGCGACTCAGAGAAGGCAATTTTGACAGAATGGACTAGAAAATCAACCCTGTCATTCAGTTTAGTCCCTGGACTTAACGAATTCAGTCAGGAACTTAACGGAAGTGACATAAACTAACGAGAAACACTTAAAATGGGGAGAAACACAAAATCAAATGTGCAATCGGGGTGAGCGGTCTAAGGCGGGGTGTCTACAGGCGGTCAAAAAGTTCAATTTGAACTTAGAGGGTTCTGGTGAGGAGCGAAAATTGCATTTGAGTGAGTTGGATGAGATTAGGAGAGATGCCTATGAAAATGACCTTCTTTATAAAGAGCGAGCGAAGATATGGCATGATAAAATGATCATTAGAAAGGACTTTAAGGTTGGTCAAAAGGTCTTTCTTTTCAATTCCCGTCTTCGTTTGTTTCCGGGCAAGTTAAGGTCTCGGTGGACCGGCCCTTATGTGGTGAGGGAGGTATCCCCGCTTGGGACGGTGGTAATCTCTAGTCCTAATGAGGACAAAGGATTCAAAGTTAATGGTCAACGGTTAAAACCGTATTTTGAGAACGAAGTCGTGAATACCGCAGATTTGGAGGTGATTGATCTCCAAGACCCGGTATATGTTTGATAGCTTTGGGTCCGAGTCTTGTCAAAGACTTTAAACTTTGATGCATGCTGGGTGCTTTCCCGGCATTTGGTCTAGCTAAAGACGGCAAAGAAGGGCGGCTAACCGGGAGGCAACCTGGAATTTAATTGCTTATTTTATTGGTTATTGTGTACATTATATTTTTTTTATTTTTTTTATTCATGTCTAGAATTGGTGCTACTGAAGGGTATATTTTTGTTTGTGTGGGTGCAGGAATTCATGGCACAGAGGCACACATGGGCACACTCGAGCCAGGCTAAAAAAACAAAAATAAAAAAATTGAGCATCAGGCGGAGCACAACTCGTGCTGTATGGCACGACTTGTGCCAGGAATGGACAATTGTTTACTGCACGAATTGGATGGTTGTGTGAACAACCCCATGCCCATGTCACGACTTGTGCCCACTAGCACAACCTGTGGAAAGTTGGCGACCAACTTAGAAAGAAATTGAAAATTTGTTGCTGCACGAATGGATCACTTGTGCGCACAACTACATGCCTTCCTTCCTTGCCGTAAAAAAAAAAAAAAAAAAAAAAAAGCCGGACAACAGAGAAACCCGTCGGCCTCTCTCTCTCTTATCTCCTCACCAAGCCACCGCACCACTCTCCTCTACCACCATCTCACCACCAAAAATCGCCACCCCCTCCATTAAAAGCCCTCACAGCGCCTCTCTCTCTCAGTCTGTTATCCCCATTCCCCCTCACAACCCCGTCAGCCCCTCCCTCTCTTTACCCTCCTCCATAGCTACCCCCCCCTCTACAACCCATATACCCCACCACACTCCATTAAAACAACTCCCTCTTCCATCTCCTTCCTCCCTAACTCCATCTTCTCCCCTAAATCATCACCAAACATCATATTCATTCACTTTCTCTCTCTAAACCCTAAAACCTCATGTGCACCAAATTGCTTCGAATTACCCCATTATTTCACCTCAAATCACTCTCTCATCCCTAAATAAAACCTAACCCATCACCATACACTATCAATTCCGAGTTTCAAAGTAAAATTCAAGAACTCTAATTTTTCAATTTTGGGGCTTTTTGAGTTCATCATTCTTGGACCATTCTTGGAGGAATAAGGAAGCTTGTTGGGTGTTTAGAAGCTTGAAAGGTATACATTTTTCCCACTCTTGCCTTTAATTTTGTTGGGATTGGTATTGTGGTGATAAATTGGGATTGTTTGGAGTGGTTTATTGGGTTGTTGATCGATTGTGTGGTTATTGTTATTTTTTCTTGTTGTTGGTGAGAGTATTGGTGAGCGTTGAAATCATGCCTCCAAAGCCGAAGGGTAATGTTGGTCGAGGTGTAAAAAGGCAAAAACCGAGTATTCTTGAACCACCTCCTCCTGAGGGAGACATTTTTATGGGTTTAAAGAAGTTAAATGATTCTCAGAAAAAGAAATGGAAGAAGCTAGATCACTACAAACGCAAGTTACATATTACAAGGTTTTTGGATATGGGTCTCTTAGATGTTCTTGGTTTAGGGGTTCAAGTGAGACAGCTAATGAAGCAAACGGGGTTAGAAAAATTTGTGGGGCGAATTGCAGCGGTATACAAGCGATACACACTTGAGTTTTTGTCCACATTTGAGCAGGTGGAAGTAAAAGGGGTGCCTAGTATCCGGTTTCAGCTCAATGATCAGAAGAAGACTCTGTCATACGCTGAGGTCCGGGAGTTGTTTGGGGTGTCCGATCCCGCTGGAGAGTTTAAAGAGAAGGATCAGATGGAAGCTATTTTCTTCTTTGAGTTGACAGGCCTCACGTTCACAAGGCTTAATAATACAGTGGCTAACCTCACTCACCCGGCTTGGCATTTATTTTATAGGGCATTATCTATGACCTTTTTAGGAAAATGGGAGCCGGCCAGGTTGAACACCTTTGATGTTGTTATGATGAGAACGGCGTTACCAAATTCTACCACCATTCCAGATTGGGTTGATGCTTTCTTCGTTAAGTGCGCTACTTATGCGAGCCAGGGTTGACACGCCCCAAGTCCCGAGATTCCCTAATAGAACCTCGAACCTGGTGCGCGTAACTAACAAGAATCAAGAAACTAACAAGAAACAGGAATAATACCTGCTAGAATCAAACTGACATGATATATATACTCTAGAGTAAGGAGCTAAAATAGCTCACAACACGAGTTCTAGACAAGAAAATTGAAACCAAACTTGGTTACATATAGCGGAAGACATGCCTAGCACATAAGCTGGCATTACAAGATGTCTAGAGACAACAAGTACTATACAAGAGTGTCTACCCCAAAATAAGGAGTTATACAATCCATACAAAATCGTCCTCACCAAAGTGTAAAAGGACACAAGCCCCAAAAGAATAACAACCTGCGTAGTAAGCTCCCAGCTATGTCGAGCCACACTGCGTACTATCACTAGCCTTCCTTTGATCTAAGGAAAACAAATAAACAAGGAACGGGGTGAGATAAATCTCAGTAAACTATTAGATGCAACTACATGACATGTTATCATGCAATTCAAGTAGATACTCAAGTAATCATGTATCAAGTATCATCAAGTAACAAGTATATGAGAGGCTAAGCCAACTCATCAAGTAGCACATAAGGCTAAGTTATCACGTTACAAAGGATATTGCTTCCTTCCTTATCCCTCCCAAGAATACCATTGTTGTCGTAGCTTGTATTACTTTTGACAATCACGATCAATATCAAGAAACTGCTTATGTAGTGTATATAAGAAGACCCAGTAACCAGTGTAATTCCCAAGATCAAGATTCACGAGGTGTTCACGAGTTTAGCATTCACTTTTATCAGGCGTATTGCTCTAATAAAGGAAGCTATTCCCTTACTATGGCCTGTAGTAAGGGGTCAAGCGCAGATACATAGATCCCCGATTATCACTTTAGCCCCAGCCTCATGATAAGCGTGAACCTATATACCTCCGAACAAGCAAGGGCCAGCTGGACTCACACAAGAATGCACAAGTACGTATTTATTTGAACTACGAGAGTAGAACTAATCCAAAAGTAGTGGACTAGCTCATTAAGGAACATGCTTCAAGTAATCAAGAAGTCAAATTGTTATCAAGCAACTATATGCAATGTTTGCACATACATATCAAGAACATTTCTCATACACGTTAGTGCTTGTTCATAGCACTTTCAAATTCCTTACCATACACATGTATTGGTGTCAAGTCATGTACAAGATTTTATCATCTTATATTCAAGTCTTAATCCAATTCTTTGGATGTTCAAGTCATGTGTACAAGATTTTATTGTCTTATACTTCAAGTTATAATTCCAATCTTTGGACATTCAAGCATGTATAAGAGTTATACATTTTACTCTTACAAGTTCTTGATCCTATTCTTAGGATGTTCAAGTTCAAGACTTTGTTCTAATGCCCCTAAGATGCACAAACATTGGTATCAAGACACATTTAACACATTAGTGCTTGTTCATAGCACTTTCAAGAAATAGAAAAGAGTTCTTACTCTTATATTCAAGTTCTCATTTTAATTCAATGAGTAATCATGTTCAAGACCAAGTTCTGATGCCCTTAAGGTACACATACACTTGCTAGGACATTTTATACTAAGGCTCTATGCCTTAACAAGGATTAAGTCTAGCTTAATCAAACTTTATTCAAGACTTTTGTTCATCAGGGCAGGTGTGTGGCCGCGCAAAAGCATATGGGCGGTCGCTCAAAACTAGCCATTTCAAGAGTAAAATCTTTCAGATAGGATGGGCGGTCGCCTGGCCAAACATGGGCGGTCGCCCAAGGTACTAGAATTCGATATTTTATTTCTTTTAAGCAATTTATTATTTCACCGTCCCACAAGTAGGAGTATAAACTTACTAACACTCCCTAACATTCAAGAGTACATTTTAACATGCTCATAACACTTCTGTAGGGATACTTTCATTAATTTTACCGTCCCACAAGTAATAAAATAATTTTCTTTTATTTCATTTAAATATTTCACCGTCCCAAGTGTAGGAGTATACTTTTTACTAACATTCTAACATTCCCAGGAGTACACTAACATGCTCAAGACCATTACTTTCAACTCTAGTTTTTCATTTCCACAGTATGTTAATACTCCCTTTATCCCAAAATTATAAGTATCACAAAAATCACCCCAAACACGAAATTAACAAGCACAAGTATCAGGAATAACATATATGTATGTTATTACAAGCAAGTGGGAGCTAATAACTTACCTACTACGAAATCAAAGTCAACCAAACTTATTTTTGTTCGGCAGGAAACGTTCTATTCAACGCCACGAATATTTATCCGGGATCGAAATCGAGAACAGAGGGATAATTAAACTCGAGGAGTTGAGAATAGGGTAAACCCTAAACCTAGCTTTCTGAGACAGAGGAAGAATGTACTGAGAATTGGGGGAAAATGAAGATCCCAGGCAAACAAACAAGTTTATCCTTAACAACTTTCAAAAAATGACCAGTAGGCCCCTCAAGTTTCACTTTTAACAAAAAGGCCCCTAAAGTCATATTTTCACAAATGACCCAAAAATCAAAACTAGACATTTAACCACCTTAATATTCTAAAGCAGTTAAGAAATTAACCCAAGTAAAACTAGCACATAATATGCAAGTTCAAGAATTTAACAAGAAAGTCAAATATTTAACAAGAATAAGGATGGGCGTTACATCCTCCCTTCCTTAAAGAAAATTCGCCCACGAATTTACTTACCAAGATTTTCAAATAGGCTCGGGTATTTATCTCGCATCTCTTTCTCGGTTTCCCAAGTAGCCTCTTCTATTTCATGATTTCTCCAAAGGACCTTCACAATAGGAATCCTTTTGGTGCGCAAGACTTGCTCTTTCCAGTCAAGAATTTCAACAGGTTGTTCCTCATAAGACAAATCAGGCTGAAATGGAATAGCCTCATACTCAAGAACATGTGACTCATCCGCCATATATTTGCGAAGCATGGACACGTGAAACACATCATGAATACCAGATAAAGAAGATGGTAAAGCAACTCTATAAGTCAACTTACCAACTCTTTCAAGAATCTCGAATGGACTGATATAACGCGGAGATAACTTTCCTTTCTTCCCAAATCTCTTAATACCTCTACGAGGAGAGACTTTCAAGAATACAAAGTCACCTACCTGGAATTCAAGATCTCTTCTGCGATGATCAGCATAACTCTTTTGTCTACTTTGAACTGTGCGCAGTCTATCTCAAATGAGTTTCACACTCTCAACTGATTGTTAAACCATTTCAGGTTCCAAGAGTCTAGATTCTCCCACTTCATCCCAGCATATAGGAGATCGACATTTTCTGCCATAAAAAGCTTCATATGGAGCCATTTCAATACTAGATTGATAACTGTTGTTAATACTAGATTGATAACTGTTGTTATAAGCAAACTCAGCTAAAGGAAGATGAGTATCCCAACTGCCTTTGAAATCAACAACACAAGCACGTAACATATCCTCGAGAATATGTATAAGTCTCTCAGATTGCCCATCAGACTGGGGATGAAAAGCTGTACTGAAATTCAATTTAGTACCAATGGCACCCTGAAGAGCTTGCCAGAATCGAGAAGTAAAGCGAGGATCTCTGTCAGATATAATACTCACAGGAACTCCATGTAGTCGAACAATCTCCTGAACATACAAAGATGCCAACTGAAACAATGAATATCCCATAGAAACAGACAAGAAGTGAGCTGACTTGGTCAACCTATCCACTATAACCCAAACAGCATCATGGCCTCGTCTGGTACGTGGTAAACCAGTCACAAAATCCATAGTGATATGCTCCCATTTCCACTCTGGAATTTCTAATGGTTGCAACAAACCTACTGGACGTTGATGTTCCACTTTTACCTGTTGGCAAGTCAAACACTTGGACACATACTCAGCAATTTCTCTTTTCATGTTGTTTCACCAGAAATGTTTCTTCAAGTCTTGGTACATTTTAGTGCTTCCAGGATGAATAGTATACTTGGCTTTGTGAGCCTCTTCAAGAACTTTCTTCTTTATATCAAGATCAGCTGGAATGCAAACTCTGCCTCAAAAGGTAAGAATTCCATCACTGTTGAAAGAAAAATCTGGTTGCTTTCCTTCATTCATTCCACTAATAATTTTCTGCAATTCAGAATCAGTTACCTGAGCTTCTTTGATTTGTTGGAGTAAATCTGAAGTAGCCTTTATATTTGCAAGGATAATTCCATGTCTTGATTCACAAGGACTCCAATCACACAAGTCTTCTAGCAATTTCCATTCACGAATCATCAAGCAAGAAACATAAGTTTTTCTGCTCAGTGCATCAGCCACAACATTTGCTTTCCCTGAATGATAAAGGATAGTACAATCATGATCCTTCAATTTCTCCATCCATCTACGTTGCCTCATGTTGAGTTCTTTCTGAGAAAACAAGTACTTCAAGCTTTTATGATCTGTGAAGACTTCAAATTTAGCTCCATACAAGTAATGCCTCCATTTATGCAATGCAAAAATGATCGCAGCCAACTCTAAATCATGAGTAGGATAATTCTTTTCATAAGGAGACAATTTCCTCGAAGCATAAGCTATTACCTTGCCATCTTGCATTAGAACACAACCCAATCCTTCTTTAGAAGCATCAGTATAAACCATGTAATTCTCAGAACCACTAGGCAAAGCCAAGACTGGAGCTGTAGTTAAGCGCCTTTTCAACTCTTGAAAACTTGCTTCACATTTATCACTCCACTCAAAATAAATAGATTTCTGAGTCAGATAAGTCAATGGAGTAGCAATCTTGGAGAATCCCTCAATGAATCTCCGATAATAACTAGCCAAGCCCAAGAAACTACGGATCTCTGTCACTGTAGTTGGCCTCTTCCAGTTTACAACTGCTTCAACTTTGGAAGGATCTACTACAATACCATTAGCAGACACAACATGTCCCAAGAATGAAACCTCTTGTAACCAGAAGGCACATTTGCCGAATTTTGCAAATAATTATTTCTCACGAAGAACTTGCAATAGCACTCTGAGATGTTGCTCATGCTCAGCCCGTGATTAAGAATACACAAGAATATCATCAATGAATACCACCACGAAACAATAAAGATATGGTTTGAAGATACGGTTCATCAAATCCATAAATACAGCTGGAGCATTTGTCAAACCGAATGGCATAAGAATAAACTCATAATGCCCATACCTGGTACGGAAAGCTGTCTTTGGTATATCTTCAGATCTGATTTTCAGCTGATGATAACCACTTCTCAAGTCAAGCTTCGAGTATACTACTGAACCTTGAAGCTGATCAAACAAGTCATCAATATGAGGTAACGGATATTTGTTCTTGATAGTTACCTGATTAAGATCTCTGTAATCAATACATAATCGCAGAGTCCCATCTTTCTTTCTGACAAATAACACTGGTGCACCCCACAGTGATACACTAGGCCTGATAAAGCCCCTTTCAAGTAATTCCTCAAGCTGTGTTTTTAATTCTTTCAACTCAGCTAGAGCCATTCTATAAGGTGCTTTAGAGATTGGTGCTGTACCTGGTAATAACTCAATACAGAACTCAAGCTCTCGATCAGGTGGCATGCTATACTCAGAAGAGAACACATCTGAAAATTAAGACACAATAGGAATATCTTCCATCTTAGGAACAGATACACTCTTGTCAAGCACACATGCGAGATACCTGGTACAACCACGAGATAACAAGTTTCTAGCTTTTAAAGCATAAATAACACGAATATCACACATAGGCCTATCACCTTCAAAGGTAAAATCAAGCAAACAGGTATAGAAAAAGTTACTACTTTTCTATGACAATCAACAGATGCATGATGCACATAAAGATAATCCATGCCAAGAATCACGTCGAAGTCCCTTATAGGTAACACGACTAGGTCAGCAAGAAGGGCATGATCACCCACAAGAACTTCACATTTCTTATAGACCTCAAAAGCAAACATGCAATCTCCTATAGGGGAAGATACTTCTAGCACATAAGGCATAGAATCAGGAAAAACATGCAAATGCGACACAAAATGAGATGCCACATAAGAATGAGATGAGCCCGAATCTATCAGGACTCGCGCTCTCATACTAGAAAGTAATATAGTACCTCCTATAACCGCAGAAGACTCAGCTACACCCTGCTAATCTAGAGCAAACACTTGACCCTGAACTTTAGGTCGACCCCCACTATCTCTCTTAGTACCTGAAGGTTGTTGACTCATACCCCCAACTTGACTTCCTTTGCCTTTTGGACAATTCTTGATAAAGTGCCCAGTTTCCCCACAAGATAAACATTTCCCAAGTTTCAACCAACATTTGTCTTCAGAATGGCCATCTTTCAAGCAATAGCCACACACTTTCCTGGAACCTTGGACTGTTGTCTTAGAACCAGTTGATACACTACCTTTACTTTCATATGGTTGTCGGAATCGACGATCTTGGCGGCTAGATTTACCACCCTTAGAACCAGATCCCTGTGCTTTCTCTGAAACACGACCTGTCATGATTGTTCCCTGCTTTACCTTGTGTTCTTCAATGTCATTTTCAATAGTATAAGCCTTCTCCACTGCTTGTTGATAACTAGTAAGCTATAGAGAAAGAAGCTGCTTCTTGTACTCAGTATTCAACCCCTTCACAAACCTCTGTGCCTTCTTTGTTTCATTTGGAACTAAGTGATCACAATACCTAGCCAATTCTGTGAACTTGGTTGAGTATTGCCCCACTGTCAAGCTTCCCTGCTTCAGATTAAGAAATTCCATCTCTTTTCTGTCTTGGACCACTGCTGGAATGAACTGTGACTTGAATGCTTTGAGAAAATTCTCCCAAGTCTGTGGTACCCCTTCTAGTTCCCAGCTTTTATTCAGAACTTGCCACCAATGTTCAGCAGCTTTTTCAAGTTTAAAAGTTGCAAATGTTATCTTATCACCTCATGCACATCTCAAGGGTGTAAAGATCTTTTCTATACTTTCAATCCACTCTTCTGCCTTCTTAGCATCAGGTTACCCGTCAAAGCTATGAGGTTTCAACTTCAAAAACTTTGTAAGTCGATTAGGATAATCCCAGTCCATGTTATCAGCCATCTCTTCTTGAGGAGTTGCTGATCTCACCTGATTACTGCCACTAGTACCTTCAGAACTCATTGTACCTGTAAGTAAACACTCGGCGTTAATAACACACCCAAGACTAACCCATACCTAGGCCATAGACCCTATCCAGACTTAGAGCAAACCAAGGTAGCTAAACATGGTAGCTAAACCAGGGTAGCTCTGATACTAACTGACACGCCCCAAGTCCCGGGATTCCCTAATAGAACCTCAAACCTGGTGCGCGTAACTAACAAGAATCAAGAAACTAACAAGAAACAGGAATAATACCTGCTAGAATCAAACTGACATGATATATATACTCTAGAGTAAGGAGCTAAAATAGCTCATAACACGAGTTCTAGACAAGAAAATTAAAACCAAACTTGGTTACATACAGCGGAAGACATGCCTAGCATATAAGCTGGCATTACAAGATGTCTAGAGACAACAAGTACTATACAAGAGTGTGTACCCCAAAATAAGGAGTTATACAACCCATACAAAATCGTCCTCACCAAAGTGTAAAAGGACACAAGCCCCAAAACAATAACAACCTGTGTAGTAAGCTCCCAGCTATGTCGAGCCTCACTGCGTACTATCACTAGCCTTCCTTTGATCTAAGGAAAACAAATAAACAAGGAACGGGGTGAGATAAATCTCAGTAAACTATTAGATGCAACTACATGACATGTTATCATGCAATTCAAGTAGATACTCAAGTAATCATGTATCAAGTATCATCAAGTAACAAGTATATGAGAGGCTAAGCCAACTCATCAAGTAGCACATAAGGCTAAGTTATCACGTTACAAAGGATATTGCTTCCTTCCTTATCCCTCCCAAGAATACCATTGTTGTCGTAGCTTGTATTACTTTTGACAATCACGATCAATATCAAGAAACTGCTTATACAGTATATATAAGAAGACCCGGTAACCAGTGTCATTCCCAAGATCAAGATTCACGAGTTTAGAATTCACTTTTATCAGGCGTATTGCTCTAATAAAGGAAGCTATGCCCTTACTATGGCCTGTAGTAAGGGGTCAAGTGCAGATACATAGATCCCCGATTATCACTTTGGCCCCAGCCTCATGATAAGCGTGAACCTATATACCTCCGAACAAGCAAGGGCCAGCTGGACTCACACAAGAATGCACAAGTAGGTATTTATTTGAACTACGAGAGTAGAACTAATCCAAAAGTAGTGGAATAGCTCATTAAGGAACATGCTTCAAGTAATCAAGAAGTCACATTGTTATCAAGCAACTATATGCAATGTTTGCACATACATATCAAGAACATTTCTCATACACGTTAGTGCTTGTTCATAGCACTTTCAAATTCCTTACCATACACATGTATTGGTGTCAAGTCATGTACAAGATTTTATCATCTTATATTCAAGTCTTAATCCAATTCTTTGGATGTTCAAGTCATGTACAAGATTTTATTGTCTTATACTTCAAGTTATAATTCCAATCTTTGGACATTCAAGCATGTATAAGAGTTATACATTTTACTCTTACAAGTTCTTGATCCTATTCTTAGGATGTTCAAGTTCAAGACTTTGTTCTAATGCCCCTAAGGTGCACAAACATTGGTATCAAGACACATTTAACACATTAGTGCTTGTTCATAGCACTTTCAAGACATAGAAAAGAGTTCTTAGTCTTATATTCAAGTTCTCATTTTAATTCAATGAGTAATCATGTTCAAGACCAAGTTCTGATGCCCTTAAGGTACACATACACTTGCTAGGACATTTTATACTAAGGCTCTATGCCTTAACAAGGATTAAGTCTAGGTTAATCAAACTTTATTCAAGACTTTTGTTCATCAGGGCAGGTGTGCGGCCGCGCAAAAGCATATGGGCGGTCGCCCAAAACAAGCCATTTCAAGAGTAAAATCTTTCAGATAGGATGGGCGGTCGCCTGGCCAAACATGGGCGGTCGCCCAAGGTACTAGAATTCGAAATTTTATTTCTTTCAAGCAATTTATTATTTCACCGTCCCACAAGTAGGAGTATAAACTTACTAACACTCCCTAACATTCAAGAGTGTATTTTAACATGCTCAGAACACTTCTGTAGGGATACTTTCATTAATTTTACCGTCCCACAAGTAATAGAATAATTTTCTTTTAATTCATTTAAATATTTCACCGTCCCAAGTGTAGGAGTATACTTTTTACTAACATTCTAACATTCCCAGGAGTACACTAACATGCTCAAGACCATTACTTTCAACTCTAGTTTTTCATTTCCACAGTATGTTAATACTCCCTTTGTCCCAAAATTACAAGTATCACAAAAATCACCCCAAACACGAAATTAACAAGCACAAGTATCAGGAATAATATATATGTATGTTATTACAAGCAAGGGGGAGCTAATAACTTACCTACTACGAAATCAAAGTCAACCAAACTTATTTCTGTTCGGCAGGAAACGTTCTATTCAACGCCACAAATATTAATCCGGGATCGGAATCGAGAACAGAGGGATAATTAAACTCGAGGAGTTGAGAATAAGGTAAACCCTAAACCTAGCTTTCTGAGACAGAGGAAGAACGTACTGAGAATTAGGGGAAAATGAAGATCCCAGGTAAACAAACAAGTTTATCCTTAACAACTTTCAAGAAATGACCAGTAGGCCCCTCAAGTTTCACTTTTAACAAAAAGGCCCCTAAAGTCATATTTTCACAAATGACCCAAAAGTCAAAACTAGACATTTAACCACCTTAATATTCTAAAGTAGTTAAGAAATTAACCCAAGTAAAACTAGCACATAATATGCAAGTTCAAGAATTTAACAAGCAAGTCAAATATTTAACAAGAATAAGGATGTGCGTTACAAGGGTTGTGGTAACATTCCCGTTGGAGGTATGATAACCCTTTTAGTTGAAAAATTCACTCGAGACCATCCTGATGAGGTAGAGTTGATTGAGGGACCCTACTATTTTGATGAAGATTATATATGCCGATATGACGGTTTCAGCACTCTTCCTCCTATCTATGGTGCTGCTCTGAAATTTACTTATGGGGATAGGCATTATTTGATATGTAAGGAAGGGGCTACATTCCCAATGGGACCGGCCCCAAGAGATTGGAGGATGGTGGGAGTGGTTGATATTGAGGATCGAGAGGTTGTGCCCGTTGAAGGTGATGATGATGAGGAAGTGGTAAGAGCTGATAAGGAAATAGATGACCAAGCAGCCGGGTCTAGTGCTTTCCGGAGTGACCAGCTTCAGGAGATGATGAGTATGCAGCAGGCCCGATATGCTTACGAGGATCGTATTAGGCAGGACCGATATGCTCTTGAAGATAGGAGATGGGAGGAGACATGTGACCGGATTGAAGCTATTGAGGATGAGGTAACCACAATCAGTAAGAACCAGTTATATATGATGATGTGGATGAAACAATCAGAACCCCGGGATCTTCCGCCCGTTCCTGCTCAATTTTCTAAACGGATGGCAGACAGAAAATCTGCGAGGAGACAAAGACACGACACTAGACGGGCCCAAATTCAAAGTGAGGGTTCCAATTCTCAGGCCACGTGGCAGTGTCCACCACAGTGAGGGTACACCCTTTTTCCTTACGCTTTTACTGTCCTATAATTATACCGTTTCACACACATTGAGGACATTGTGTAGTTTAAGCGTGGGGGAGGGTTTGTATTATGTATAGTACGCATTTTATTTTATTATTAAAAAAAATAATAATAAAAAAAAAGAAAAAAGAAAAAAATAAAAAATAAAATTAAATAGAGAAGCTAAGTGAGAACCCGAAAGGGCGCTTAGGCAAAAGGTGAGGTTTTGAGATGTATTATCATTTATTCACCGGTGTTGGCGTCATAAGGGGGGTTTGGAGTCTCGGGTTAGGATTTTCATACTTGGTGTAGGAGGCTCGGTTAGAGGTGATTAGGATAGAAACCCTCGTTCTTTCTTGGAGTAATAAGGGGGCGTTGGTGCTTTCACGAGGTAAGTTATGTCTGGATACACTTTCTAGGCATCAACTTCTTATTTTTACGAGGGCGATAGTAGTGTGAGACTAGCGTGGGGAAACTTAGGATATTTTAGTTCCCCGTGGTTTTTATGAGTGGGTCTTAGTCCGGATATGGTTTTTCACTATTTTGGAGTTTGTATCGGGCTAAGGCCATTGATATTTGTTTGTTCTTGGTGATAATGGGGACATAGTTTCTTATACTCCGATATAGTTGTTGATTTTGACTTGGAGGATTAGAGGAGATTAGGGGTCATTTTCTTCCATGCTACGCTTTATAGACCGGCGTTTAAAGTGGGGTTAGGATGTTACTCAGGGACGAGTAACGGTCTAAGCGTTGGGAAATTTGATGTGGCGGATTTTGAATATGTTATTTCCCTTATTTTCCTACGTATTTTCGTTCATTTTAATGTACTTAGACAAGATTTGATGTATTTGGGGCATTATTTATCATTTGAGCTTTATTGTAATCCGGGGGTAGAATAGTTGTTTTTATTTATTTATTTTTCTTTCCGGATGTAATTTTTGGTGAGCTTCAAAGTCATGTCTCAATGATCAAGTTTAGTCAAAGTCAAGGCGAAGTCAAAGCCAATCGGAGCGGAGGAGTGTAAGACCAAACTTTGCAATTTCTAAAAGTTGGAGGACTAAACTGAAAAGATGAGGACTCCGGGGACTAAAATGAAAAATGTGGAAAACGGCCCGTATGGCAGAAGTCGGCGGACTGGGAGAAGAAATTTTAAGCTGTACTTATTTTCTTTTTATTTTATTAGGATGGATTTTATTTTTATTATTCCTTATGCGATTATTAGAAAAAAAAAAGAATTAGATTAGTTTTTGGGTCATTATTCTGGGGAGGAAAAACGCTACGTTCTTTCTTTTCTCTGGAGCTTTGTAACATTTTCATGGAGCCATTACTTTGGATTTGAGATCTTGATCCGGATTTTGATTTCTATTGAGGTATTTCTTTTTCCTAATTAATTCTTGTTCATAATCTTGCTTGTATTGATTTAGATTGATTTCTAGGGTTTGTAAATTTGGCCAATTTACTAGTCCTTTTTTATTGATCTTTGCTAGATTACTCGTTCTGTGCCAGAATTAGGGTTTTCACCGTAGCATCTTCACGAATTGTGTATGTGCCATAGCAATTCGGGAAGTAGGCGAGATTAGACGATTATCTAATTAACTTTAGAAAGCGTTCTTGATTTTAGTCTCTTAAAAAACATCATCAATTAATCTTTAGACTTTTTTCTGTGCCAGTTTAGGTTTAATTTTAATTAAGATTTATAGTGAGTGTGCCACTGCTATAAACTAAACTGAAAGAAGAGACAGAGATTGAAATACATCTCGTAATCAAGTGAATAAAATTTACGGAGAAAAGAATTATCAGTGATATTAGAATTAAAATCCGGTGACAGTATCAAGTCTGAAGTTTCTTTAAATTATTGTTTCAAACACTTAGTTTATTTTTCCCGTCTTAGGAATTAATTACAATCAAATTAAACCCCAATCTGGCCAAGTGTCTGTTCGCAAATAAATCATCGTTCTTCGTGGATCGACCCTGACTTACCATAATTACATTATTAGTGGCCGAGTTTAGGTCTAATTTAGTAGGCGTGCGACTAAGCCTACCAAATTTTGAACACCTCCCCCACCCCACCTCACCCCTACCCCACCACCTCCCCAACACCACCCATCCCACCTCCCTTCAAATTTTTTCTCATAATAAATTTTTTCTCATATTAAATTATTTTTTGCTCATATGAAAATATTTTCTGGAAAACATTTTCTTTAGATTTACCAAACAACCAAAAACATGTTTGTGTCATTTTCCGGAAAACATTTTCATTTTCCGGAAATTTTTTCCCCCCAAACAAACGGAGCCTTAGTTTCATAACGAATAATACTAGTGGCACAAAAAAGTCACAAAATCTTGCTCATAAAATCTTAGGTGTAATGATTTTATTGATGTTTTTAAGTAGAGTGTGGCGGGTCGTCCATTATCGATACAACCAATAAAATATCGTCACCTCATTTTGTGAGCAAGATTTTGTGACCTTATTTTGTGCCCCTAGCATTGCTCTTTCATAATTATTGGAGTTTCCAAACATTTTAAATTTTAAGCTTGTATATAAGTATTAGAAATTTGAAATGTAAGTGATTTTGAAAATGAGATTAGGTGACTTTGAAGCTTTTATTTTAGAAAGGATAGGGCTAACGCACTACACTATTTACTTATCCACTACATTTTTTATTTTTAACAAGATTAATTATCTACTCGGACAAAACCGCCCTCAATTAACTTGCCAATTATAAGAATTGAATGAATTTCTAAAATTATCCCATTTAGCTTATCTCTCTCACACGCACACTAATGAAAGCAAACACACGTAACATAGATTAGCATTCATATAAACTCCACGGCTGTACTTAGAAAAAAAAAAAGAACTCCATGGAAATTACTAAAACTACTAATCATTGTGGCCTGTAAGTTATTTCTTCATTTTATCCATTATTTCTTTTTCTCATGGTCATCTCTATCATAATCGTATGCCCCCTATTGGACATCGAATTCTCTTCTCCAAAACTTCTCACGAATCATGTTTGTTATACCCTTCTTCCACACATTTCATCATTTTTAGTCACATATGAAGATTGTCATAAGAATCATCAGGTTAAAGAAAAAAAATATGCAAATAGAGAACTTAATACATAATTGTCATAGATCTAGCCGTAACAAATTCAAAGAATTCTCGCGAATGTATTCGATCGATCGATCGAATCAATATCGCAAATCTTTGTGCAATAATTAATACCAAAATTGACGAGAGAAATAATTACGAAACCAAATTTAATACTAACATGTAATAACACTCTGATTCATACAATTTTTTTTTTTGCTTGCCGATGCCAACTCCATGAACAATTTTCTTTAATTGTCTGATTCCATAGTAATCAAAGAGGGAGCAGAACTCTTGGAGAAAACTGGAGAAAACAACAGCTAATTCCTAGGGTTTATTTTGAATAAGGTGATTGATAACTAGCAAATTCTTAGGGTTTCTTTGGATTGATGTGATTGATAACTTGCAGCTACACTTTAGGGTATTTTTGGTACAATTTAATACTGGATTTATTCATCAAAATGTCAAAGTATAATTTGGTAAATTAATAAGAAATGTAGTGGATAAACATTACTTGTAGTGGCATTAGCCCTCCCCTTTTAGAAATTGTGAAAACATCATTGTTATTAATTTCTTGGTGTGCTTTATGTTAGGTAAATTGTATATAACAATAGTAAAGGTTTTCTTGAACTTAACGATAATGACAAATATAAAATGAACCATAAAATAATTAACGGGGCAGAAATAAGGATAAACTATAAATGCAGAATATTAAATCAAACCGGGCAATGAATGAAAACGAGTCTTGTGTTGGACACAATTTCCGCAAGAAGATATTGCCTCACACTGGTGCTAACGGTCTGCGGCAATCTTCTCTCAAGATAAAATGACTTTACAATCGTTAATAGAAGCACTTCAAATTAACGATTTCGGCGAACATAACAATGTTTGACACTTCCAGACATTGAAGGAACTTATGCAACAAGATGATTTTATCTTCTAACAGATGCCTTGAGAATTCCTTTGAATTCTAACAGAATTCCATCGAATTCAGTTAAATATCTAACCGAGTTTGTTAACTCCGTTAAATATGTGCTTCTCTACTTCGGAAGTGAAGAGAGAGGATTTGTGTGTGATTCACTTGTGAGTGAATGACTGAGTGATTGAGTGAGGAATGTCAAACTAGTAAGGGCCTTATATAGATATTGAAGAGTTGTGGTGGCTGTTGTGAATAATCACAAATTGTACCCATTGGATCTTAGCCCTTGGATCTGGTGAATCTCAACCATTGGATCATGCCCGGTCCAGATTCAATGAATCAGTCCACCCGGTTCGGCCTTAACCAACAGACGCGACCCATGGACTGATCCGCCTTGCTGGACCACAACGCATGGGCCAAGGCCCATTCGCCAGCGGACCTAGCCCAAGTCTGAGAACCCGTTAACTGGACCGAACCGCCCAACCCAACGCCTGACCAGACATAGACCCCATCGAGCCCACCTTTGTCAAAAATTTAAGCTCCACAGCTCCCAGCGACCGATGCGAAGTGCAAAGTGCGCCCTAAACCGCCATTCACGCGCTTCGCGGGTCATAGGTCTATTTTGGGCAAGCCCAAAATTAACTTATTTACCCACTACCTTACATGGTTAGCCCAATAGCCTACTTGGTTGGGCCAAGGAGGATACAACTTGATGACTCCTCCTTAGATGGATCCACTTAAATACTCTCATTACGTTCAATCATAAAGCAATGTGGGATAACTATTTCATATCCCATAAACTCTTCATTTACCCACTTCAACTTGCATACTTTGGTCATTAATTTCTCATTCACCCGGAATTGGTTTTGAGAAAATAAATATACCACACTAATCTACTCCAAACGTAGATTATAAATATGCAATTAATTTCCATTTACACAAAATGGAACCTAATGGAATTCTTGGTCAAAAGTCGGTCAAACCTCACTTTTCCAAAACAAATTCCAACAATCCCCCACATGAATGACAAACTTAATGCATGCATGAATGCAGACTCGTCTGGAAGTTTTGGCGAACCATTACTGCATCAGGATAGGTAGCTTCCGGCTTTAAATCTTCCTTAGTAAAATACTATCGGATATACTAGCCGTTTGGTAGCGCAATGCTTTGAACCACGTGCTGCATAGTGTATACCAAGACAATAGTACTTACACAATAATAGCTCTAACACGTTTTGTTCTCACGTTTTATCCATTTCGGCCTTGGACCGTGCTTGACTTCATAAGTGTTCCAATTGAAGCGGCCTTATTACTTCTCACTTATATAGGTGATCTCCTATAAAGAATAACCCGCATACTCCACCACATAGGTATAGGAATCATTAAAAGCTTTAAGCTTACCCTCACCACACGTCATCAGGATTTACCTTTAGCACTTGATGGCTTCTGAGAATAGGTTATAATAGGTTTCAAGTGCACTACTAGAATGTCCATAATTTAGTTGTCTCATTGAACCAAGGGCCTGGGATCTCCATTTCTCAATGTTGAGTGTCCACTATGGATTTCTTTGTTTGTGTGTGTTTTAACCTCATTCCCTTTACCAAACAATTTGATCTCTTATACATACCTTTTGGTATACGGATCCGCTTTTGACTTCACATAACCGATTGTGATAGTCATATCTGAGATCAATTGTTTTTATGGCATTGTGTCTTTGACCATTATGTCTAGACTTACCATACTGTTTTTTTTTTCTATTTCTCATTGTCGTCACAATGCTTTTAGGATATATATGCATAAACTTATTTCAACAAGGAATCTCTTCCAATAATTTATTAGACCATTTAGCTTATCATTAAGCATTGTCTAATGCTATTAACTCAGATTCCCTATTGAATCGAGTTATCCTTGTTATCTTGGAAGATTTTATTGACACTGCTCCATCTTCTATTGTGAACATATTTTCACTTTGGAGTTTATTAGCGTCTGAAAGTCGATCAGTATATCATTTTCATACTATTGAATATCTCATCTATTGTAATCCATAATCACATGTATATCCTTAAGTACTCCAAGTACCTTGACTATACGTTTTCAGTGATTGATTACAATTCCATTTAGACTTTTAGTCTTTCTAGAATGATCAGTCTTTTTGAGTGATCAAATTCTCCTAGCGGTTAGTTTCTTCGAGTGGTCAGCATCTCTGTAACGGTCCGATTTCTCGAGTAGTCAGTATCTCTAAGTGGTCTGACTTTCCGAGTCTACCTCTCTAGAGTATATCTCTAAGAATCTACCTTACAGAGTCTATCTCTCAAGATTCTACCTTCTTTAGACTTCTCAAGAATCCACTTATTTGAGAGTCTATCTCATGAGAATTTATCTGATTCTCCTGACTCTACCATTAAAGAGTCTATAATTTTAAGAATCTATCTCTTCAGATTCTATATCTCGAGAGTCTATCTTTCGAGATTCAATTTTCAAAAGATCTGCCTTCTCATCAGAGTTTATTTCTCAAGATTATTTTCCTTTTAGAAATCTATCTTTTAAAATTATGACTCTCTTGACCATTCTTATTGAAAGTCTACCTTTTCAGGATCTATCTTTCAAAATTTTCCTTCTATAGATTCATCTTTCAATATTCCCTTTAAGGACCAATTTGTAACCTAACGGTTAACATTACGGAGGAAGATCAACCAACTTCCAAATATTGTACATATGATGAACTATTCATTTTAACTGTTAATAACTTTCTTTAACAGTTTGTCTTTAATTTTCTACCATAGAAAATAAGGACCAAAAGACTATTTTCCTTTGTCCACCAACTGTGCCTAGGTTCGTCTTCTTTAAGATGAACTATTTGCACTTACATATGTTCTCTTACTAGAACTTATTTATTTCATCCAATGAAATATGGTCTTAAAGGAATATATAATCCCTTATCTTTGGCTTAAGTACTTTTACTTTTAGCCCGTACCCCCACACTTGCGGTGTACCCCCACACTTAAGGTATTTCTAAAACATCTTTCGATTATTACATAATTCGAAAGGAGTTTTATCAATTCCTTTCTTGGGTATCTTATTAAAAATGTAGTTGTACGGAGTATTGCTTCACCCCCTACAATTTTTCGAGTAAGCCAAACCATTGCATTTATCATCTCCTTAAGAGTATGAATCTTGCGTTCAGCTACTTCATTTATATGGTGCTGACGTTTGGTAGATTATGCCGGATTTACAAACATAAGTTTTCAAACGAAGCAACATATTCTCCTCCTCTATCTTTTGAATCTTCTTAATCTTTACATTAAGTTGATCCTCAACTTCATTTTTATAAGTCTGGAAAGCCTCAAAGACTTCATCCTTATTAAAAGATATTCAAAGAAATATCTTGTGTCATTGTTTATAAAAGTAATTAATACTTTTTCCTCACCTCGAGTTTGCACTAATCAAGAGGTTTCGTGTTTCTTGCTTCTACGCAAAATTCACACATGTCAGTTGAATCTAATTTATTCATAATAATTAATTCTTGACTCACTAACGTCTTATTGTGTTGAGATTCACGTAACCTAATTTATCAAGCCATAAATTAGAACCTTCCATAAGAAACACCAATGTCCTTCGCATCCAGGCAAGGTATACTTTTCCAAGAAACAAACCTTTCTTGCTCAGTATAACTTTATCTGACTTGAACACTAGTCTAAATCCAGCCTTGCTGAACAGCAATCTGAAAACTATGTTCTTGTGAATGTCTGGGACATGCAGCACATTCATGAGATTCAGTTCTTTGTCTGAAGTCATCTTCAGTAAAACTTTCCAAGTCCCACGACATTGGAAGTAGTAGAGTTTCTCATGTACTCCTTCCTTTCATTTAAGGGAGTGTATAATAAGAAGCTCTCCTTATCAACACGTATATGGCGGGTAGTCCTAGCGTCTATCCACCATTCTCTTGGGTTGACTTTCAACTTGTTAAGTTGGCTTCAAAACCCCATTAATGCTCAATCAAGCCTATTCAACCTTTTTAATGAGGTTGGCTTTGATTCATGTTGTCCAAGTGAATGAGTTTTCCACATCTGTACCAGATCTTGGAACCGGTTTCTTGAACCTTAATGGTTCTTACCAAAAGTTCCACAACTCTTTGGCTGTCCCCACGAGACATTTCTCTAGGTAACGGCATCACTTAGCCCACTCAATATGTACATTCGACATATGGGGTTCTTATGATCCATGACTTTTTGGATATCTTCCTTTGCGGATAATGGCTCATTCTCCCGGATAATCGGTTTATCTTCTTCTACGAACTTCTTTAGACAGAGGGTGGTTATCCTGGATAGTCGGGTTATCTTTTTCCACGAACTTCTTTAGACAGAGGGTGGTTATCCCGGATAGCCATTTATTCTTCTTCTACAAATTTCTTGTAAGTCCACTACATGTTGTCAACAATGTCTTTGAATCACTTGTGTGTATATTGTTGCCCTTCTCGTTATCTTTAAAGCTCTTCTAGTTATCCTTCTTTGGAAACCGTCATACTTCTCATTAAATCTTTAACGATAACGTCCTTCGGTTGTCCATCATCATTGGCTCGCATTTGTCAAAACATTCAAGAAAACGTAAATATCTTCTTGCGATTGTTAGGTAAATTGTATATAACAATAGTAAAGGTTTTCTTGAACTTAACGATAATGACAAATATAAAATGAACCATAAAATAATTAACGGGGCAGAAATAAGGATAAACTATAAATGCAAAATATTAAATCAAACTGGGCAATGAATGAAGTCGAGTCTTGTGTTGGACACAATCTCCGCAAGAAGATATTGCCCCGCACTGGTGCTAACGGTCTGCGGCAATCTTCTCTCAAGATAAAACGACTTTACAATCGTTAATAGAAGCACTTCAAATTAACAATTTTGGCGAACATAACAATGTTTGACACTTCCAGACATTGAAGGAACTTATGCAACAAGATGATTCTATCTTCTAACAGATGCCTTTAGAATTCCTTTGAATTCTAACAGAATTCCATCGAATTCAGTTAAATATCTAACCGAGTTCGTTAACTCCGTTAAATATGTGCTTCTCTACTTCTGAAGTGAAGAGAGAGTATTTGTGTGTGATTCACTTGTGAGTGAATGACTGAGTGAGGAATGTCAAACTGGTAAGGGCCTTATATAGATATTGAAGAGTTGTGGTGGCTGTTGTGAATAATCACAAATTGCACCCATTGGATCTTAGCCCTTGGATCTGGTGAATCTCAACCATTAGATCATGCCCGGTCCAGATTCAATGAATCAGTCCACCCGGTTCGGCCTTAATCAAGGGACGCGACCCATGGACTGATCCGCCTTGCTGGACCACAACGCATGGGCCAAGGCCCATTCGCCAGCGGACCTAGCCCAAGTTTGAGAACCTGTTAACTGGACCGAACCGCCCAGCCCAACGCCTGATCGGACATAGACCACCATCGAGCCCACCTTTGTCAAAAATTTAAGCTCCACAGCTCCCAGCGAAGTGCAAAGTGCGCCCTAAACCGCCCTTCACGCGCTTCGCGCTGCTTCGCGGGTCATAGGTCAATTTTGGGCAAGCCCAAAATTAACTTATTTACCCACTAGCTTGCATGGTTAGCCCAATAGCCCACTTGGTTGGCCCAAGGAGGATACAACTTGATGACTCCTCCTTAGATGGATCCACTTAAATACTCTCATTACTTTCAATCATAAAGCAATGTGGGATAACCATTTCATATCCCATAAACTCTTCATTTACCTACTTCAACTTGCATACTTTGGACATTAATTTCTCATTCACCCGGAATTGGTTTTGAGAAAATAAATATACCACACTAATCTACTCCAAACGTAGATTATAAATATGCAATTAATTTCAAATTACACAAAATGGAACCTAATGGAATTCTTGGTCAAAAGTCGGTCAAACCTCACTTTTCCAAAACAAATTCCAACACTTTACAAGGTAGAAATCTATATCTATTAAAAGTCAAGGTAGAGTCTTTAGGTGGTGCCATGTGGACAAAAATTGGGTAACTCTTGCTTTTGGTGATGCCACATCATCCATAGCATTTTAATCAGGTGACTTTTCATTTTTCTCTTATTAGTTAATAGTATTAGTTAATTGTAATAGTTACTATATTGGTTAACTATAATTATTAATAATATTAGTTTAGTATAATAGTTAACTATATAAGATAACTATTACTATTAATAGTATAAGTTAAGTATAAAAGTTACTATAAATGGTAGTTATTACTATTAATAGTATTAGTTAACTATAATAGTTAACTATATAAGATAACTATTACTACTAATAGTATTAGTTACATGTAAAAGTTATTATATAAGATAACTACTACTATTAACAACATTAGTTAATTGTAATAGTTAATTATATAACATAATTATTACTATTAGTCTATTAGCAATATTAGTTAAGTGTAATAGTTACTATATAAAGTACCTATTATTAACAATAATATTAACTAATTAGAATAGTTGCAATATATTGTAACTATTACTATTATTAGTATCTTTTTTGATTTTTTTACTATTATTAGTATTAGTTACTATATATAGTAACTAGTACTTTTAACTTATTATTTACGATAAAAGTTACTCCCTCCGTTCCCGGGTAAGAATCATAATTTCTATTTTGGTACGTCCTAGAGTAAGAGTCTCTTTCCTAAAATGGCAAATAATCTTTACTATTCATCTCACTCATTCTCTTTCATACTTTACTTTTGTACTCACAACACCAATCAACTTATTATTCCCTCCCACTCATTCTCTCTCTTACGTTACTTTAACACTCACAACACTTAAATCACTTCCACCATTTATTAATCACCGTGCATTTGAGAGGTATAAGACTCTTACTTTGGGAAGGAGGGAGTACTACTTAGGTAACCATTATCTTTAAATTTACTATTTAAGATCATAATTATTATAATGTTTACTATAATTAAAACCTTATTTTCTTAATAGATCAAGAGTAAAAATTGACTTCATTATGGGACCAACAAAGTAATTTTTTTAAAAAATTATAAAATTATTCTCAACCAATACTATTAACCAATCTTAATATCTATTTTATACTATAGTAACTTGTTGGGTTAATGCTTTTGAATTTGGGACGCCGAGTTAAAGGATTAGACAACAGAAACAATTCCTAGGCTGGAGCACAGGGGTCCGACCGAACCAGAGGAAGGACCCGGCCGGACCAAGAAGACGTCGAAAATCAAGGATCGTAAGCATTGAGGGATCCGACCGGTTAAGGGTGGGATCCGGCCGGACTATGCAAGGGTCCGATCGGACCAAGGCCTATACCCAGCCGGACCAAGTGTCCCGAAAGGTCAGTTTTGCTGCAGATCAGATTTTCGCAGAAGGGAAGGTTTCAAGTCAGTTTTGGACTTGGATTCCATGTTCCTACCAGATTTTGAGATAGACTTTGAGTGGTATAAATAGAGGCTACTAGTCTCTTCTTATAGTGAGAGATATGGTATACATGGAAACTAAGTAAGTATGGTAAATTCTAATCAATTTATGGAACACTATATTTACAAATATTACAAAGATAGTCAAAATATTGCCCAATACTCCCCCTCAAGTTGGAGCATGGAGGTTGTAAATGCCCAACTTGCGAATGAGAAACTCGAATTGTTGTTTACCAAGGGATTTCGTAAAAATTTCGGCCAACTGTTGTTGCGTGCGAACATGAGTGAGACTAGTATGCCGAGCCATGAGTTGTTCACGAATATAGTGACAGTCGATCTCAATGTGCTTAGTGCGCTCATGAAACACGGGATTGGAGGCAATATGTAAAGCAGCTTGGTTGTCACAAAACAACCGCATCGGTTGTGTATGGAAAACACCCAAAGAAGCGAGAAATGATTTCAACTAAGTTAACTCACAATTGGCGACGGCCATGGCACGGTATTCTGCTTCGGCAGAAAAGCGAGAAACAGTTGGCTGTTTCTTGGTTTTCTAGGATACGGGGGAAGAACCAAGCGTAACAAAATAGCCCGTGAGAGACCGACGTGTCACACGGCAGCTGGCCCAGTCTGAATCACAAAAACCATATAATTGCAAATCACTATCCGAACGAAGAAGAATACCTTGACCTAGAGAACTCTTGAGATAGTGCAGGACACGAATGGCAGCATCATAGTGTTCTTGACGAGGTTCTTGCAAGAACTGAGACAGAATATGGACTGAGTAACATATATCAGGTCTATTAATGGTAAGATAAATTACTCGACCCACGATCTGACGGTAACGGGCAGGGTCATCAAGAAGGGGACCTGTGGCAAGTGCAAGTTTGTGGTGTTGCTCCATAAGAAAAGCAACAGGTTTGCACCCTAAGAGACCAGTTTCTCCATGGATGTCCAGTGTATACTTTCGTTGGCACATATATAACCCAGAAGGAGAACAAGCAAATTCAATTCCAAGGAAATACTTGAGCGGGCCAAGATCCTTAATTTGAAAACAAGACCCCAAATACTTCTTCAGTCGAATACATGCTCCAGTAGAATTACCAGCTAGGACGATATCATCAACATATACCAAAAGCGACAAAAACACATCACCCTTGCGATATGTGAACAAAGTATGGTCAGCATGTGACTGTATAAACCCATACGATCGAAGTGCCGTAGCTAGTTTTGCAAACCAATTTCTAGGAGATTGTCGTAATCCGTACAATGATTTACGAAGTCGACAAACTTTCCCATGGGCAGTGACAGCGAATCCTAAGGGAAGACGCATATAAACCTCCTCATGCAAATCACAATATAAGAAGGCATTGTTGACATCTAGTTGGTGAATTTCCCAACCTTTGGCAACAACAACAGATAAGAAAGTCCGAACACTAACTAGTTTGGCCACGGGTGCAAACGTCTCGTTATAATCCACACATTATTGACACAAACGATAAGTCAAGCTTTTAAGCGCTCCACAGAACCGTCAGCATTTTACTTCACCTTATAAACCAATTTATTACCAATAGCTCGCTTGCCTGGTGGTAGGTCTGTGATTTCCCAAGTACCATTCCGTTCCAAAGCATAAATTTCTACCTTCATTGCAAATCGCCACCCTGGCAATTTCACAGCCTGACTATAAGATTGAGGTTCAACCTGAGAAGTTAGTGAAGCAATGAATTTTCTATGTGCATCAGAAATTTAAAACATGTGACAAAATTTGCTATAGGATACGACATACCTGAGGGAACCTTTTGGGGGGCAGAAGCAGAGACGGGGCTTCCTGTCCAAGCTGTGTGACATACATAATCTCGTAGGTGTGAAGGTATCCGCCGGTCCCGATGACCACGACCCAACAATTCTGGTTCAGGATCTTGAGGAGATGAAGAATCAGATGACATAGCTCCCCCTGAGTCAGGCAAGCTAGAAGGTTGTTCAGCTAGAATGTGTGACTGAACGGGTACTATAGTATCATCGACCAAGAAATTGTCTAAAGAAGTTAGAGAGGAATGTGTAGGCGTCTCTAACGCGAATGGAAAAACATTTTCACGGAAGACAACATCCCGTGAAACAAATACTTTCTTACGTTCCAAATCATATACTCTCCAACCTTTTTGTCCATGAGGATAGCCCAAAAATACACAATTACGACTCCGAGCGTCAAACTTGTCACTCGTCTTTTGGTGTACATAAAGAACCAAAAACACGTAAATGAGAATAAATCGAAGGTGAACCAAACAACATTTCATGTGGTGACTTATTATTCAAAGTTCTAGTCTGGGTTCTGTTAATCAAATGCGCAGCAGTTAAAGCACACTCACCCTAAAATTCAACACGCAGACTAGCGTGAAACTGAAAAGATCGAGCAACTTCAACAATATGACAATGTTTACGCTTGACACGTCCATTTTTCTGGGGTGTGCCAGTACAACTAGTATGTATCAAAATCACATTCTCTTTATTAAACTTTGGCACAGAACCAACAATAAATTCTAAACCATTGTCACTTCGAACAACTTTCACACTATTCCCAAATTGAGTTTTGACCATCAAACAAAAATCACGTAACAATTAATTGGTTTCACCCTTATCCATCATATGATATATCCAAATAGCACGACTATAATCATCAACTATGGTAAAAAATAATGGACACCGGTAAGAGTAGCTTTACGATACGGACCCCAAATATCACAATGTATAAGATTAAAACATTCAGTAGCATGACTATCACTTACAAGAAAAGAATCACGTGTTTGTTTTGCATGAAGACAAACATCACAAGATTTATAACTACCAAATTTTTAGCTACTATGCCAGAAATATGAGATAATGGCTGACTTGATAGATGCCTGAGCCGTTGATGCCACAAAATAGAATCTTCTCCTCCTTCAACCATAGATGTTGTCCGCTCCAATCGGAGTCCTCAAATTACGGTACTGTATCACACACAAATTATCAGCAAATATCACGAAGCATCCAGAATCACAAATAAGTTACCCAATAGAAATCAAACAGCATGATAAGTTGGGCACATATAGTACTCGATCAAGAATTAAACCAGAAGAAAATACCACTCGGCCTTGTTTGATAGCAGATGTATGGGTGCCATCAAGCAACCCCACAGGGGATGGTGAAATGTCAACAACATTTATAAGTGACTAGAGATTTCCAGTCATATGATGAGAAACATCGCTATCAAGCAACCACAGCAGAAATACCATCACTTTTATTCTTGCCAGAAAGTTTTTTTGTTCTAGGAGATTCTTCAAGGAATGTTATGAGGCGTTGTACCATATCCGGAGATAGAGTGGGAATAACAGGGAATGATTACCATCAGATGTTGCTATTAGACATATTATACGGTAGGTAGTATTTTAGGGATATAAATCTTTGTATGTTTTGATAAGTATTGTAATTAGTTGAGTCCAATATTTTAGGGTACATACTTTCCTAGTATAGTACAACTAGGGTTTTTGGTTCTCTGTATATTTGTAACCAGCACAATTATTCAATACACGGAAAACAAGTTTTGCTTCCGCCGTTGTCATGATCGTTGTTGGCCTGTATTTCTACATGGTATCAGCCTAGTCTCGATCCATTGTTAGACTCTCTTTCTCTTTCTTCTTCGACTCTTTATGTTTGGATCTTCAGATTCTCATTCCTCTCTCACCATGCCTGGTTCTACTTCTTCCTCAGAAATGTTTTTGCCCACTTTCTATAACCCTACGGCCATCATTGGTCAAACCTATCTCACCAAGGAAAACTACGTCAATTGGAGCACACTCTTCAAAAATCTTCTCCGTACCCATGGATTGATGTTTGTTGTCAATCCCGAGCAACCAGCCGCCACACTCACCGATGGTTCTGTGAACCCCGACCATGCCATCTGGAAATCTGCCACAGATTTGGTTTGCGGGTGGATAAAAGGTACTGTTACTCCTGCTGTCCAGCCATATCTCAATTCTTGTGAGACTGCACCTGCGGCTTGGGCTGCTTTGGCCAAAAGATTTGGTGCCACCTCTGCTCTACAGATTGAAAATCTCAAGGAGAAGCTTCATGATCTCAAAAAGGCTCCTGAAACTTCCATTGCTGATTACTTACTCCGTGCTTCGTCCATCGCCGATTCACTTCTTGCTGCAGGAGATCCAGTCGACGATGCTGTCTTAATCCAGCGTATCTGTGGTGGTTTGGGTCAGGAATTTAAGGAGTTTTTAACATCGGTTGCTGCTATACATGCCCGTAATCCCCTTACTCTAGATGTTCTCACAGATTTGCTCCTCAAGGAGGAGATGTTACTGCAGAAGTTCTCCACCCCGATCCAGCAAACGATGGCTCTACTGGCTGCACAACCTTCTGGTTCGAATCCCCCTCAGGCTTTATTTTCCCAGAATCGTGGTGGAGGTAATCAGTCTCATGGTAATGGCAGGGGTAACAACAACAGAAATAATGGCAGGCGTCAAAACGGGGGCAACGGCCAGCGCGGGCAGTGGAGTGGAAATTGGAACAACAACAACAACGGAGGTTCTAGTGGTTATTGGAATAACAACAACAACAATGGGGGACACGGCAACTGGAACAATGGTAATAGTGGGGGTCACGGAAATTGGCATAACAGCAATAATGGAGGACGTGGCCATGGTAACAATCAAAACAATAGCCGCGGTAATTCTGGTGGCGCACAAAACCGTGGGGGGCATACTGGGACTAACAGCCATGGTCTTTTACCAACTCCAGATGTGACTTGTCAGTTGTGTTTTCAACATGGACATAGTGGACTAGAGTGTCAGGCATTCTCCGCATACATGGCTCGTTCGACTCCCTACATCCTTGATTCGGGTGCCACCAATCACATCACCGACAACCAGTCCTCCCTCTCCGGATCTTATCCGTACCCAGGTAAAGATGTAATTACTGTTGCTAATGGTTCTAAGTTGCCTATTATGCGTATTGGTAGTTCCGCTGTGCACATTAACAATCGTTCCTTTACTCTTAAAAATATGTTGTTTGTTCCTAGTATACATCGTCCTTTATTATCCATCCGACAATTCTCCAAGGATAATAACTGTTTCTTTGAACTTGACTCTTCTGGTTTTCGTGTTAAGGACAATCGGACGAAGGAGATTCTTATTTCTGGCAGTAACTCCGGCGGCCTATACCAGCTTTTTTTCGATTCCGCGTCTTCCAATAGTCCCGTTGCACTTCTTGGTGAACGCTCGAGTCAAGATACCTGGCATGCTCGCTTGGGTCACCCTTCTACTCCAGTTTTCAGAGTTTTGTGTCAACAATTTAATTTACCGTTAAGTAGCAAATTTGATGTACACCATTGTTGTCATTGGTGTCCGTTAGGCAAGTCTAGTAAATTACCCTTTTATGCTAGAACTTTTAATGCCTTGCATCCCCTAGATATGCTTCATTTGGATGTTTGGGGCCCCGCCCCGGTTTCTTCTATGAATGGTTTTCGTTATTATCTCTCGGTTGTTGATGATTTTTCTCGCTTTGTATGGATCTTTCCCATGACACATAAATCTGATGTTACACATATTTTTTCTACCTTCAAAACACAGATTGAAAATCAATTGTCCCGTAAGATCTCTGCTATACATACTGTTAAGACCATTCAAACAGATGGAGGGGTGAGTTTACTGGTCGAGTCTTTGTCAATTATCTCCAAACAGTTGGCATTTATCATCAAATTATGTGTCCCTACACCCCTCAACAAAATGGTGTCGTAGAACGAAAACATCGCCACATTGTGGAAATGGGTTTGTGTCTCATGGCTAAAGCCAAAGTTCCTTATAATTTTTGGTTGGAAGCTTTCTCTACCGCCGTCTACCTTATTAATCGTCTACCCATGCGACAACATAAGTTTGTGTCTCCCTATCAAAAGTTGTGGAGGCGAAAACTAGACTATCGTTTTCTTAAAGTTTTCGGAAGTTCATGTTTTCCCTACATCGTTCCTACCAATGCACATAAACTTATGCCTAAATCAACACATTGCATCTTTCTTGGTTATGATAATGTTCGTAAGGGTTATTGTTGCATGGATCTAACTTCTAAGAAAGTTTATGTTTCAAGACACGTGGTATTTGATGAGCTTGATTTTCCTTGGCAGAATTCTTGTACAAATAAATTGTTGACAGGTACAGAATGGATGCCTTTGCCCTCGGATACTCGTTTGGACAATCAGTCTGCCCTTGCACCCATTTCCAGACCTCACTTGGCTCGCCCTTCCACGGAAAATTCTGCGTAGCCAATTCTTACGCGACCTGCTGCCTTGGGTCCAAACAGGCCTGTGTTCAATCACTCTCCGGTGCCCCTGCATCTTCCGGAACTGATACCAGGCCCTCTCCCTGCTTCTGCCGAGACAGATCACACTCCTGCCATTCAATCTACATCAACTGAGGTCCCTTCCGTCTCACCCATGGCCTCTCCGACATCTGCCAACACGGATTCTTCCAACCTGACATCTCCTCTGTCTGGTACTTCCTCTTCTACTCCGCCTCTTCGCTATCGAGGTATGCACGAGTTGTATGATGATACTTCTCCCTGTTCTACTCCTTCTAGTTTTATTGCTGCACAAGAGGATCCGTTTTACGAGCCACGTACCTTTAAACAAGCATCAAAGTTTAATCATTGGAGTGATGCAATGAAAGAGGAAATTTCTGCTCTTGCTAAAAATCAAACTTGGTCTCTTGTTCCTTTTCAACCTCAGATGAATGTAGTCGGGTGTAGGTGGATTTTTAAAGTTAAACGGAAGACTGATGGCACTCTTGATAGACATAAAGCTCGGTTGGTAGCTCAAGGTTTCACACAACAAGCCGGTCTTGATTACGATGAGACATTCAGTCCCGTCGTTAAGCCATCCACTATTCGCACTGTCCTTTCTGTGGCACACTCTCGACAGTGGGATATTAAGCAACTAGATGTTCGTAATGCTTTTCTCAATGGATTGTTACATGAAGAGGTCTACATGAAACAACCACCCGGTTTCGTGAGTACCACTTCTCCTGATCATGTGCGTAAGCTTCATAAGGCATTATATGGTTTGAAGCAGTCTCCCCGTGCCTGGTTTCAACGCTTACACGATTTTCTTCTACGTTATGGCTTCTTTAATAGCAGATCAGATTCCTCTTTATTTATTCGGCATTCTCCCAACGCCACTACTGTCGTTTTGGTATATGTCGACGATATTATCGTCACTGGTTCCTCGTCTGATATGGTTTCATCGGTCATTGATGCCATTTGTGGTACCTTTGACAGTCGTCGACTTGGTGATTTGAGTTTTTTCTTGGGCATAGAAGCTACTCGCAGCGGTGATACCTTGCACCTTGGGCAATCCAGATATGCCCTTGATCTTCTTACTCGCTTCAATATGACCGATTGCAAGCCATCGTCCTCTCCGTGTCTACCTCATACTCGGATCTCGGGTCACGATGGAGATCCTCTACCCGATCCTACTACCTATAGGAGTCTTGTTGGAGGTCTCCAGTATCTCACCTTAACTCGTCCTGACATAGCATTTTCCGTAAATCAAGTTTGTCAGTTTATGCATCAACCACGCACCACTCATTTGGTAGCAGCCAAGCGTATTCTACGCTTTGTTCGAGGTACGACTCAGCTTGGTCTTACCTTTCATAGGTCGCCATCCTTTGCCATCCAAGCTTATTCTGATGCCAATTGGGCGGGTGATCCCGATGATCGTCGCTCTACCACAGGTGCGTGTATATTTATTGGTCCCAATCTGGTTTCTTGGACTGCCAAGAAACAGACTACCGTTTCCCGCTCCAGCAGTGAAGCTGAGTATCGTGCTCTTGCAACCACGACAGCTGAACTGCGTTGGTTCTCATATCTTTTTCGGGAACTTCGACTACCGTTTACTCCTCCCTCTCTACACTGTGATAATCTATCTGCTCTTCATATGGCTCGCAATCCAGTGTTTCATGCCCGCACGAGACATATCGAGATTGATTATCATTTTATTCGGGAGTTGGTCACTCGTGGGTTTCTCAAGTTACACTATGTCTCCACTGATGATCAGCTAGCATATATTTTTACTAAGGGGTTGTCTAAACCAAGGTTTCAAGCTTTATCTGTCAAGCTACGTCTACCATACGGTCGTCTAGCTTGAGGGAGGGTATTAGACATATTATACGGTAGGTAGTATTTTAGGGATATAAATCTTTGTATGTTTTGATAAGTATTGTAATTAGTTGAGTCCAATATTTTAGGGTACATACTTTCCTAGTATAGTACAACTAGGGTTTTTGGTTCTCTGTATATATTTGTAACCAGCACAATTATTCAATACACGGAAAACAAGTTTTGCTTCCGCCGTTGTCCATGATCGTTGTTGGCCTGTATTTCTACAGTTGCTGCTGATTCAGGCGCGTCACCTTGCATGATGGCTGTAGCAGCATTAGCTGATGTTGCAACATGTTGATTTGGCTGCACATTACCACGATCTCCACGCCCTTGGACCTTGCCACGACCACGTCAGCGCCCTGATCCTTGAGGAAATCCAACCCGCTCATAGCATCTTTCATACACATGACCAAGCTTACCAAGTATAAGCAAGATGGTTGACCTTGATCACCGCCTCGACCCTGACTTTGAGAACTTGAACCACCAACGTTCGCATGACCAGCTTGAACAGCAAATCCCACTGCCTCACGAACTACTTCTTGAGACCGAACAATAGAGCGTTAACGCTCTTCACGACCTATCATAGAAAACACCTTCTTCAAAGACGGCACTGGATCAATCATATCTATCTGCGATCTAATATGATGATATATTGTATTATCTAATCCCTGTAAAAATTGATCAACCTGCTCTTCTTCACGCTGCACTGTCAACTTCTTAGAAGACCCACAGGTGCATCCACATGCACAAAAGGGAATAGGCACCAAAACATTAAGTTCATCCCACAAACCCTTCAACTTTGTATAATAAGCAACGATAGACATACCTTGCTACTTAGTAGATGAAAGTTCGGTACGTATTTGATGAATACGAGGGGCATTACCAATAAAAAAACGTTCAAATAAATCTTCCCACAATTCTTTAGCAGACTCACAATAAGATGTACTAGCTTGAATGGAATTGTCTAATGTTTAAAAAAGCCAAGACTTAACTAGTGAAGTGCAAGTTTTCCAAGCAGTAATTTCATCTACTTTGGTTGAATAAGGTTTAACCCAATTTTACTTTTGGCTTGAAGACCATCTTTCACATCATTAGACCATATATCATAATTGTCACCATTCAAGAGATAAGTAGTAATTTTCACACTTGGCTGTTCAGAAGGGTGAATATAATAAACCGATGACGGATCGTTGATCAGAGGAACCTTCTTCCCTTCAGACATGATAACAGTGGAATGATCTCGACCGCGAACCGACTTAGAACCGAACCGACTTAGAACTGCACAATGAACCAAGAAGCTGAAACTGTCCAGCCCTTTAATTCGCGTAGCAAGAGTTGGAAATGATGTTCTTGCTTGACATCAAACGAACACAAGGAGACAAAAACAGGACCAAAGGCTTCTTCAAAGACCAAAAGGGGAGAAAAAAATGGAGAATAGACTAGCGGAAACGTGACCGCCGGAAACGTGACCGCCTAGGATCTCTCTGATGCCATGTGAAAACATCATTGTTATTAATTTCCTTGTGTGTTTTACAAGGCAGAAATATCTTCTTATAGTGAGAGATATGGTATACATGGAAACTAACTAAGTATGGTAAATCCTAATCAATTTATGGAACACTATAGTTACAAATATTACAAAGATAGTCAAAATATTACCCAATAGAAATGAGACTAAGTTTCTGAAATAATAAAAATAGAAAATGAGACTATTATTTTGAAACGAAATGATTAGTATGGAACCTGCAGATAGTAGTTGATATTTTTTAATAAATTTATTATATTTATAAGTATGCGTTACTCCATCCGTCCTAAACTAATGGCTACTTATTTTAATTTTAGTCGTCTCATGCTAATGACTACTTATCCAAAATATTAAATTTTCTCTCTCCTACCCACTCACAATAATTATCCACTTATTTACTTCCTCTCTCCTACCCACTTACAAGAACTATCCACTTATTTACTTTCTCTCTCATATCCACTCACAACATTTACTTTTTCAACATATTTTCATAATTGCCGCACATTCTGTTGGGATAATGCATTTGAATTTGGGGCGCCAAGTTAGAGGATTATACAACAGGACGATTTCGTAATTCCGAGACAGATGGAACAGTAAATCGATTGAAATAAGGGTTATTAGTTAGTCCTTTTGGAACAAGGATTTTTGTACTCCTTATTATTTCAGGATTATGGATTATTATTATTTCTGTAGGGATTAATTAAAGCTATTCATTCGGTCTTCAGGGTTAGGACTCTATTAGTATAAATAGGGGGGTCATCCTAACACAAATTCATACCTCGGAATTAGATTAGATTGCTCAGAGAGATCAATAATTCTAGATCTAGAGTTTACAAAGTCAGGAATTTTGTGACCAAAATTCATGCAAAGTATATTAGTGTGATCTTGTAATTGTTTCTCTAGGTTGATAATAATATTCTCTCCCCTCCTCGCGGATGTAGCCAAGCTGGTGAACCACGTAAATCTTTGTTGACAAAGACTCAAGTGAGAACACACATACCCGTCTCATCCATGAGACGGGTCATTTCGACCCAAAACCCAACCCATGACCCGGCCATTGAACCGGCTCCATGACCCAAGGGGCAACCCATGCCACGTGGCAACTTCTTATAGGCCCAAAAAATTTATTTATTTATTTTTTTTGGCTCCAGGACTCAAGGGCGACCCCGCCACGTGGCAGCCTCTCATAGGCCCAATTTTTTTTTTTTTTTTGGTTTTTTTTAAATTTTTATATTTTTTTTGGTTTTTTTTCGGTTTGTCAAAAGTAATAGTTACTATAACATAATGTAATGACTGTATACATATAAAGTAATAGTTTGTATACATAAAAGTAATACATATATATAGAAAAGTAACAGTGTTTTTTTTTTTATGTTTTCTTCGTTTGCCAAAAGTAATACTTATTACAACTAAAATGTAACGAACGTGTTACTTATATGTAATAATGTTTATACATAATTGTAACACATATGTATAGAGAAAGTAATAATTCAACCATTTACATTTTTAGAGATAAAAACACTTGATTAGTGTTACATGTAAAAGTATTACATTATATATAGAAATATGTTATAATTTCTTTTATTAAAAACAATTACATTCATATATATGAGTTGTTACTTTTCAAAAAATTAAATCAAAATACACAATATTTCACATTTTTGCAAAAGCATTATTACATTTCAGTATAAATGATAATTACATTTAGATATTGCTTGGGTTACATGTAATTATAGTTAGTATTATATTTGAAAAAATGGGTAAAACGAGCTTTTGTTTTTGTAAAACAGGTGTTACGTTTACTTATGAACAATATTACTTTATATGTATTCAGCCATTACATTAAGTTATGGTAACTATTACTTTTGGTCAACGACGGAAAAACCGAAAAAATAATATAAAAACTCAAAAAAAAATAAAAAAATTTGGAGCTCTGGGAGGCTGCCACGTGGCGGGTTCGGCCCATGGGTCATGGGGCGACCCGTCTCATGCATGAGACGGATCCCCTTGTTCTCATGGGAGACCACCTCATCTTTGTTCTTGTGTTTGATTTACTTTTCGCCATCATGTCTTATCTATTGCTCTAACAAGTGGCACCCGAGACTAGTTGGTTAGTGATTCAGGGTTCCGTTGTAGAAAACGAGAAGATGGGTCAAGGGGCAGAATCGATCGACAAGTTCAATGGGAATAATAGTTTTTCTCTATGGCAGATCAAGATGAAGGCTTTGTTGGTGGACAAAGATTTATGAAAACCATTGGAGATTGCAATAAGGACTCTTAAGGATCTCAAGGGTAAGGCAGTCTCAAAAGGATCTACTGTTGGATTTTGAGAGAGTATGCGCAGCGGAAACAACAATAATGAAACCCAAGAGCCCCGAATCTGTTCATGATGATTAAATTAATTACAAGATAAATATATAATACTAACCGTTGTTATGTTTTTTAAAATTTAGATCTTTGAATCCTCAAGCTTAAGACTTGATCTTCTTGTTCACTATCTCAAGAACACGAACTTGAAGATGATAAAGAAATCACCTTCTATGCTCTTTTTAATCCAGATTGCTAGATCCAAATAGAAATCCAATTTCTATTGTAATTAGTGTTCTAAAAAGCGTTAGGCGCCCGCTAGGCGGTGAGGCCAGGCCTAGCGTCTAGGGGCCTAGAATTATATGTATTTATATATATTTTTAATAAATTAATATGTAATTATATATATTTATCAAAAAATTAGTGTTACTTAATATTTTATAATTAATTAATGTTTAATTTTAATTATTGAGAACTCATAATACATAAAACACATAACACACATGCACATAGTCTGTAAAAATTAAAATAAGTATAGTAGTACTTATTAGTTATACAATCAAAAGAAAAGGAAAAGGAAAAGGAAAAGGAAAAAAAAATAATTAATCACCTATACAGCTACACTACCACACGCACACATCACATCCCAATTTAATATTATCCCCACAACCAACTGTACCCCACTCACAACTTCCAACTTTTCAACTTTCTCTGACATTTCACCAGCCTTCATTCGAATTCCCTAACCCCTTATTGTTCGACTTTAAGAGAGAGAGAGAGAAATCCAAAGACATCACGCTTGGCGATTCCAGCTCCAGCTGGCGATTCCAGCTCCGGCCAGCGATTCTAGCTCTATAGCTCCGGCAGATCCATCACTACCTCAACCGCTGCAGTCCAAGCTTCAGCAGATCTTATTTTTCTCTCCTCCCCTCATCCATGCCCATCATCGAAATCCGTTTTCTGACCTTCCATCTTAAAGCGGCGATGGCGACAACTGGTTTCGACGACCATCACAGAGGTAGATCTGAGGCGCCCAGACCGCTTAAACGGCGCCTAGCCGACTAATCGGTGCCTAGACCGCCTAAGTGGCCGACTAGATGACCAAGCGCCTTACCTGACCGATTTGCTGGAAGCCGCGGCGGAGCTCAGCCGTCTAGAGCCTTGGCGGCCGCCTAGGGCGATTTTTAGAACACTGATTGTAATAGGCTATATGTGTTTTTTAGGGTTCTTGATCTTTGATTCTCAATCTTAGAACAAGAATTTTGTTTCTAAAACAATTGGGTTGCATATGAATAATGGCTGGTGAAAAAAGATTATTTATACTCTAAAATCCTTAACCCCTAATGACTTAAAAACCTAATTCCTGTCATTCATTAAATTAATCCATCGGCCCAGTCCAGGTCATTTGGCACGGTCGCGCTCATAAATCGGCACGGTCGTGCCAATTGGCACATTCGCGCTTACAAATCGGCACGGTCGTGCCAAATGTTGCGAGGCAAATATTTCGTTCATAACTATTTGGCACGCTCGCGCTCACAAATCATCACGGCCGTACCAAAGGGCAAACAACAATCTGCTGGTTCGGGTAATTGGCACGGTCGCACCCTTTAACTGGCACGATCGTGCTAAATGGCCCGAACCCAATTCTAGCCGTTAAAATGATTCGTTATTTTGTGTGTGACCCCATAGGATTATATTAAGTTGGCAATGAGCCCGACCAAAGTCGTTTTCATAAATCATGAGCGGATTCTAGCAATCCATCATAATTAACCAAATAATATAACTTATTAAAGTTCATTTATCCTCATAGAAAATATCATAATCCCTTTGTCACACGATATCATATTGGACATAAGTCATGGTCCATGTCAACTTATATTGTCCAATGATTTCTCGATCCCGAGTAACTTGATATGATCAAATGACATTGATCTTATCAATTCTTTTGAATTTGGCCACACATTTCATCAATCTCACTCATCGAGTGGCCTAAGAAGATATATCTCCAAAGAGGGACAAATCCCATCTTGACTTATCATTCTTCCCTACAAGAATCTGGTTATGCCAATCACAACTTTTATAACTACCTGGTTAAAGGTAGCGTTTGATTTGACTACGCCAAACATAACATTCATCATGTGGAACACCATGATAATCCCAGGTCTACGGATTCCAATGATATAACTATATTAGATTTAATTATGACATTTAACCATGACATAAATCTTATAATGGGTCATGTCCAGGACCTTGTTCACCAACAAGTACTAATAAGTTCAATTGTATCTCATACACATAATCATCACATGATTATGGATTAAACTTATACTAGTTCTTCATAAGCACCAGGGATGGAGATTATTATTATAATAAACATGCAAAACATATAATAATCAAGGTTGTTATCTCTATAACAAATGAGAACATGACATAACATAAGGCCTTTCTCAAGGGCCTAGGGCATAATCTCCAACAATCTCCCACTTGTACTTGGCCCAATCAATGTGTATCCAATAACCATTGAGCTTAGTTATGACCATCATAACAGCATAAGGAAGAGATTATGTAAGTAGATTATCCTTGTTATTATCATAAAGTACTTTGCATATTTTGACATCTCCCTTATTAACGGTTTCTCGTAGAGATGTAAACGTCTGAGTGAGTGTTTGGATCATTGATGAGTCATTGGCACCTTATCTTGTGCAATAACATTATTGTCACAATAAAGGTACATGGGATTAGTGATACTAGAAACTATTTCTTGTTTCACTAATAAACATCTTTATCCAAACAACTCCCCTAGTTACATCTCATGCAACTATATACTCAATTTTATTTGTAGAATTATTGACAGTGTATTTGTTTGAAACTATTCCAACTAATAGCACCTATATTAAACATATGTCCATACTGCGATATTTAATTATCCTTGTCGATGTGGATGCTTGCATCTATGTAACCATTTACAAAATCATATTCCATTCCGACAAGCATCAAGAATGTATCCTTAGTTCTTGTTAAGTACATAAGGATCTTCTTGACTACTATCTAGTGACTTTCACTAGGATATGATTGGTATGTTCTTGTCATACTCCAAGCATACCAGATATCCGGTGTAAGTAAATAATATGATATACATGATAGATTCAATTGCCGAAGCATATGAAATCCTAATCATGTATTGTTGCTCATTAGTCTTCCAATAAGACTAAGTCTTGCCAAGAATATTATCATGAGATATATTTGCAAGTAATATCTACAAGAGTCTTGCATACTGAACCATCCAGTACTTTGTCTTTACATGTAATTGACACAAACCAATCAACTTCCTAGATCTATATCAATAGATGTTAATTCCAAGGATATAAGCGGAGGCTTCTAAGTCTATCATTAAGAATTTCTTTCAAATGAACTATATGTCAACCGCATATATAAGACTAAGAATAAGACTACGCTCCCACTAATTTTCTTGTAATCACAAGTCTCATATTTGATGAATCCAAACTATTTGAATGCATCAAAATGAATATTTCAACTCCAAGAAGCTTAATTCAATACATCTCATGAATTTCTGCAACTTTTGTACTTCATTAGAATTTTTTGGACTAACAAAACCTTTAGGTTATATCTCATACATCCTTAAGTAAGTTCCCATTAAAGAACGACGTTTTGACATCCATTTGCCATATTTCATAGTCGAAATATGAAGGTATGTCAATGAGAAACCTAATAGCTTAAAGCATGAGTACGAGTAAGAAGGTTTTATCATAGTCGATAATATGAATCAACCTTTCATAATTAGTCGTGTTTTATAAGTATGTACCTTGTCATCCATGTTAGTTTTCTTCAAGAAACTCAATTCCATACTTTGGTTTTTACGCCTTCAGATAGAACAATCAAGTTCCAAACTTATTCGTACATGGATTTTAATTCAGACTTTATGACTTCAAGCCATTAATCTGAATCTGGAGCGGACTTCGCATTTTGATAGTTGGTAAATTATTCATACTTAATGAATTCTACCTCAATACTTTCTATTACGAGAAATCTGTATTTCTTGTTATAGATTATATTCTATCATATATACGAGGAACTTGTGTAACTTGAACGAATTCTTACAACTCATTGTGAAAGTTTGTTCAACTTCCATCTTAGGTTCTATGCTATTTTCTAGGTCCCGAACCTTTCGAGATATATTTTACTCCCACTGGTTCTTTTAGAGATAAACAATTTATCTGAAAAAGTACCATCTAAAGCATACAATTTGTTTTATAAGTAAAATAACATCCTCAAGTTTCTTTAGGATATCCCATGAAAATATATTTATCAAATTTAGGTCTGAGCTTGTCCTAGACAAGTCTTTTCGCAAAAGTCTCATATTCTCAAATTTTCATGAAAGACGAACTAGGTTTTCTTTTATTCCATATCACATATGGTATCTCTTGAACCTATTTTGATGGAACTCAAATTAGTGTAATCATAGTGGTTTCCATTGCATGACTCCAAAATAAATAATGGAAGATTAATTGACTTATTATCTAATGAACAATATCCAATAAGGTTCTATTCTTCCATTCAGACACATCATTACATAATGGTATTCCTTGTGGAGTTAATTGTGAAACAATTTCACAAATTTAAAGATGATTGTCAAATTCTTTGATTCAAGTATTCATCATCTCGATCAAATCGGAGTGTATGAATAATTTTGCTAAGTAGTACTAAAATCCTCCTTTAGCATTGTTACCCAAGACTCGTTTTTCGCAGCTGATTGCTGATGACTTATAGCTGATAGCTGATTAGCTTATAGATGATAAACTGAATAGTGCTTGTCTTCGCTGTTCAGAAACAACTTACAAGCTTTCATAAGCAAGTTGTATATGTTTGATAAAAAAGCTGAAAAATGCTTAATTGTAATGACAATACTGATATACCCTTAATATTTAAATTAACACATATGCATACCAATCTTCCCTATAATTATTATATAAATTTGTTTTTGTTGAATAAAAATATAGTCTTTTAAAATTATTAACATAATTAAATCAAATACGGGGTATTAATTTATTTTCTTTTGCAATTCATGAAAAATATATAAATTTATAATATTCTTTTTCATTTTCGTTAGCTTTTCCAAAAAAAAAAAACCTTACATAAAATAAAATATAAAATGTATAAACTTCAAAAGAAAAGAAAGAATAAAGTAATAAGTGGCTGTACATCAAATTTTTATTATGGCGTAGAACATTAACACAAACGTAATACTCATATGGAAAGAGAGAGTAATTTAGTTATAAATTTTAATTGAAGAGTGATTTTAGGCGTGTGTTTCCATATAAGTAGGGAAAAGTGACATTTTTATTGCTTTTTTAGCTTTTACTTATTTATGCTATATGTTGGTGTAGACACCCCGCCTTGGACCACTCACCCCGATTGCACACTTGATTTTGTGTTTCTCCCTCTTTTAAGTGTTTTCTGTTAGTTTCAGTTACTTTGGTTAAGTTCTAGACGGGCTCCGTTAAGTCCAGGGACTAAACTTAATAACAGTTCTAACTTTCTAGTCCATTCTGACAAAATTTGCCTTTCAGAGTCGCGCGCCTCCGCCCCTTGAGGCCAGACGCGCGCGCCTTCCGCCGCCTAGGTGGGATGCGCGCGCTTTTGGGGTGTGTCAGTTACAGATTCTGCCCAAGAATCTCTCCCTTGCTCATTATACATGATTTTGCCCGGAAAAGATTTCTTGGAGACTCCGTTTGGCTCCAAAACACACATATTTTCAACTATAAAACCCCACCAATCCATCATTGAAAGGGGACTTTTGGCACAAAGAACTTTTCCACCTTAGACTTTTCTCTAAACAAAGCTCTAGGCAATTTACAAAAGATATTCCCTCCAAGTATTCAACCTCTTCTTTCAAGACTTTTTCAAGAGGTTCTCTTTGAAGGATATTATAGGTAAAATGTCTTAACTTTATTCTTTATTTCTTCTTCTTCTTCTTCTTCTTCTAATTCTTCTTCTTCTTCAATCAAATGTGCAATCACCCCAAAACCATTTTGGGACATGACACCAATGACCCTTTCATTACATTGAATTGGCTTAGGAGTTATCTCCCTACATTCTAAACTATAAAACCCTTTTTTATCATCATTCAAATAGGAAGAACACATCTACCTTTAAAGTGAATTATGAACAAACAAGACCGACATTGCTCGGGCGAAATGGGTGTTTAAGTACTTCCCATTTCGTAACCTAACCCCCGAACCCCTCATCCCAAAGAATCTCTATTTTCGTAAATCAAACTTAGGCTCATAAACATTAGGTTTTCTTACGTTCCTCAAAAACGTGGGTGGCGACTCTAAAACATCAATTAGTCATCCTAGGATAACTCACCGCTCCAGCCGAGCCGTGGTTCCCCCGGGGTATCTACAGTGGCGACTCCGCTGGGGATGGCTTGAGGGTTAAACTTGTGTTTCTGTTCATAATTCACTTTTCTGGGCATTCTGGAAATTGATATGGGAAGCGCGCGCCTCGGACCTTCACGGTCCAATGCGCGCGCGTCCCACGTCACATCCCAGAATCGCTCGCCTTCCATGTGTTCTTCCCATTCTTCCTATTATTTCATGCTAACAAACATTGCAGGGGTTTCATTACACAATCATGACCAGGGCAATCCCCTAAGTCCATAAGTTTCTGACAATCTGACAGGTCAGCCCAGAAGCGGGCACCTCCCATGTACAATGCGCCAGGCGCGCGCTTCCCACAACACCAGCCCGAGGCGCGCGCTTTTGGGCCAATTTCCAGGACAAGAACAAGTTTCAGGGACCGAACAGAACAGTGGGGTGTGGGCACAGTTGCCTGCATCAGAGCAGAATTGAACCTTTGGACTGTCTTAATTTTATGTTTATTTACCGGTCACACGGGTGATTCGGGAGTTGTAATTTACGTGCTTATGTGTTTTTTTTTATCTTTTCCTTTCAAAAAAAAAAAATAATAAAAAAATTTGTCACGTGATAGACCTCACACTACATGCACATTACTCCTATGAATTGCTCATTATCGAGTCGCACAAGTCCAACCCCAAACCCGTCGAGGCCCGTTCTAGAAAGTTTCAAGCTCCACCCGACCTTGACTCTTTCGAAGCGGTCAACCTCAGCCCGTGGCATAGTTCAAGACTACATGCCGGGGGTGACCTTTAAGCCTCTCTTTAGCCGAGCACCAACCACACAATTCTAGTTAGGGTCTAACACTCCGTGACCAAGTCGGTTTTCATGTACCGATATTTCCCTAAACTAATGTTTTCAAATCATACATGCAAACTTGTTGATACGGACGCAATAAAATCCGTCCCCAAAAGTGGTCATTTTGGACGAAAATAAAAAATCTTTCCCCGCATGTATGCTTTACTACATTGATTTAGTTTAATCCCGATACGTGTAGATTCACAAACATGATGGGATCCGATGAGTATATGGGACCGCGAGATGGTCTATATACTAGTGTGACGATTCCATTATCTTCTTAGAAACCCCAAAAGGGACCCCGTCCCTCCGACTTATATATATAAAAAAAGAGTCTTTTTCTTATGTGGTTCGAGTCGTGTGCCCAATGTGTGTTCTCAACCTCTTCATGGACCGAAAGTGTGGACCGAGACTGACAAGGGATACTTCTCCAATTATAGGTCCGATTGGTACTCTCCGCGTCTACAGGGATTCATCCAACAGGCTAGTCTGTGAACCGATCACTCCAACAGCTTCTACATCATCAATGGCCGGCGACTCCAGCACCAACAACACCATGACTCTCGAACAGCTCTCTGCCATGGTTCAAGCACTCCAACAACAAGTCTCTACCCTTAACCAAGAGGCTTAAACCAAGGAGGGCTTATGGCAAGCTCATGTTGACAGTCAACAAGCGGCCCACGAAGCCGAGGTCGAACAATTGAAAGCCAAGCTCATCAAGCTCTCCAAGAATAAGGGGGTGAACGATAATGAGGAATCCGAATGGACCCAAGGTTTGTTTGAAAGCCCATATGTTAGTGCCCGTACCAAAAAAGTGGGGGAGCCAAGCACCGACAACAACAACCACAAAATGGTCGATTCCATCATGGCCTACATTGATCAGAAATTTGACGGCCTCAACATGGGAAAAGGCTCTAACACGAGCCTTTATCAGTCGTCCATTCTCATGAGCACGATGGCCGCTCTCCCCGAAAAGTTCAAAATGCCCGACATTAGCAAGTTCAAGGGCAACTCATGCCCGATGGCTCACATCGAGACTTACATTTGGGCTATGGTTCCGAAGAAGGTCTCCCCAAAAGTGATGGCTCAATGCTTTCCTCTCACTCTCGAGGGGGCGGCAAAGGATTGGTATGCAACTCTCCCGCTCACTGTCCGTCTTGATTGGGATGCCGCTATACTTGCCTTCAAAAATCAATATCAAGGCAACACCACTCATCGGCCCACAAGGAAAGAGCTCGAGAGCACCACTCAAAGAGACAACGATTCCTTCATTGACTTCACAAGGAGATGGAATGACAAGCTCTCTGAAATTGTTGAAAGGCCAAACATGAAAGAACAAATGGACATCTTTCTCAAGTGTCTCAAGATTGATCTCAGCACCCACCTAAGTGGGGCTTGCTGCTCCGACTTCTCCCAAATGTATGAGGCGGGGGTACGCATGGATGACTTGCTCAAGGAGATAAAGAAAGCCACTCCTACTTTCCGTTACAAGGCCGCCTCTAGCTCAAACAAAGAGGCTTCTGTCAATGCCGTTACTACCGACAAAGGGAATTACAAAAAGGTCCCTCCACCACAAGGCAAGCGGTTCCAAAACGACCGCATCTACACTCCTCTCAATGGCATGACCATCACCGAGGCCTATGAAGCTCTAAAGGCTAAGGGGCAAATCACTCCTCTCCAAGGGTACAAGCAACCACAACCGCTCCATCCCAACCATGCCCACCACAAGTGGTGTGACTACCATCAATGCACCGGCCACCTCACCAAGGAATGCTTCTCCATCCGCAACACCATCCAAGACCTTATAGACAAGAAGGAATTCATAATCCCCAATGAGGGTGGTGTCAATGTAATAGGAGGTAGGAGAGTTTGAAGGAACCACTCATTCGATCCCATTTGTGAATAAGGGCTCCGATGATATGAATAAACTTGACAATTCTTGTTATGTTATGACTTAAGATGAAGTTATGAGGGAAGTCTTAGAAAATAGGAATAAGAAGCTCCAAGGGTCCGTGAATGTGCTCACCCGCAGCGGCCGGGTAATAGCGAGCACCTCGGTTCCCACGAATACAGCAACCAACACCTCTTCTCAAAGATCAAAAGCACAAGGTGCACCCGAAGACCCTTTATTGACACAACTCAAGAAGACACAATCCAACATATCCATCTGGGACCTTATTGCATTATCAAAGAAACACCGAGACCTCGTCATCAAGAACTTGATGACACATCAGTCTCTCCCGACACAACGCCCGAAGACCTCACATCAATGATAGGTCACATTCACTTCGGCAATGTCATCACTTTTGCTGATATGGACCTCCCACCATTTGGGTCCGATCACAATGAATCCATCTACCTCAAAGTAAGGGCAAGGGGAAGACCCATTTCAAGAGTTTTAGTAGACGGTGGTTCCGCACTCAACTTAATGCCTAGCCGAGTCATGGGCATATTGGGGCTCAAAAGCTACGATTTACAACCTTCTACCCAAGTCATTAGAGGGTACGACAGCACGGCCCGTACAGTCATGGGAATGCTAGAAGTTGATGTCGAATTTGGGAGCATGATCATGTCCGTCCCATTTCAAGTACTCGATGTCCCGTCTTCGTTCAACTTACTTTTGGGCCGACCATGGATCCACAGTTCCAATGCTGTCCCTTCCACTCTCAATCAGTGTGTCAAAATCAGAAACGGGGATGAGATAGTCACTGTCATGGCCGAGAATGTCACCATCCACAGAAATAAGGGACAACCCGTCCACCAAGTTCAACACGGGATAGAATATTCCACTCTCTCCGGCGTCAACGCCATCGACAAAGAAGGGGGAAGTGGGCAATGGACCTTCGGTAATCCTAAGATTCTCCGCATGATGAGGAACATGAATCACTTTCCCGGTCTAGGCCTAGGGAAGCATCAACAAGGAACATTGCACCCCGTAGAGGTTCCTTTTGTCAGAAACAAGTTTGGTTTGGGATACGAGCCTACCAAAGATGACTTAAAATACGAGTAAGCGGTCAAGAATCAAAAGACCCGAGCTCGCAAAGAAGGTCGACAATATGAAATCCCCAACTTGAGGCCTTACCGCAACACACTGAACGGTTATTTTGTTCGCCAAGGGGAGGATGTCCTGTACATGATCTTTCCCGAGCCATGGGTTAACAACAAGGGCATCAGAAAACCCGGTCTCGAGATCTTCACTAATTGTGAAATTCCGACACAAGAAAGGGAGCCTATTCCAATGTCACCCCGAGAGTGGTGGGGCAAGAAAGTAACCATAGAGTCCGAGGTAGAGATTACCGTGGGGGAAGGACTGTCCGATCTAGCCTCCATGTTCGAAGAATTTACCATCATGGACGATTGTCAAGTCAACGCCATCTCCGACAACACAGAAATGGAGAGTCCATCTATCAGCGAGATCCATCCAAGCTCCGAGCCAATCAACAACTGGTATTCTACGAAGGGGCCCATGGTATCCGAGGAATTCCTAGTCCGAGAAATGGGTTGCATACCCCGCACATCAACAAAGGAAGAGCGGCTCACACTTAATTTCGAGTCTGAAAGTGTTTCTAATACCCTCACCCAAGAGGATATGGAGGCCATAGCCGAGCGGGTGTTTCCTTTCTTTGCTAATGAAAAATTTGATATTTCTGAGTACCCCGAGATTGCAAACATCATAAATGATGAATTAACTAATAACGAACTGAATGAACAAGTTAATAACAATTCAAATTATGATGAATTAGACCACGAAAATATAACATACCTAAATGAACTAGCTCAACAGGTTCATTGTCGTGGTGAAAATGGTCCAGGGGCTGATGAGGAATTGCATGTTGTTAATTTGGGTACCGACGAAGAACCAAAAGAAATGAAGATAGGCAGCTTCTTCAAGGGGGAAGACAGAGACAGATTGACTGCACTGCTCAAAGAATTTGTGGATGTATTCGCATGGTCGTACAAAGACATGCCGGGTTTGGACAGAAAGGTCGTAGAGCACAGAATTCCGATCAGAGAGGACGCCAAGCCAGTAAAGCAGAAGCTCAGAAAGATCAAACCAGAACGGTCCCTACAAGTCAAAGAAGAGATTGAAAAGCTCATCAGTGTGGGTTTCATCAAAGTCATTGAGTATCCGACTTGGCTAGCCAACATTGTGACAGTCAGAAAGGCAAACGGCAAGGTTCGAGTTTGTGTGGACTTCCGGGATCTGAACAAAGCTTCCCCGAAAGATGATTTTCCGCTACCAAACATCGACATGCTCGTCGATTCGACTGCCAACTATGAAGTCCGCTCATTTGTGTACGGTTTTGTCGGTTACAATCAGATTCTCATGTCCAAGGAGGACCAACACAAGACATCTTTCACAACACCGTGGGGCACTTTTTGCTACATAGTCATGCCGTTCGGGTTAAGGAACGCTGGGGCTACCTACCAAAGGGCTGTTACGGATCTATTCCATGACATGATTCATAAAGAGACCGAGGTCTTTGTAGACGACATGATCATCCATTCAAAGGGAACCAACGGTCAACATTTAATCGATCTTCGCAAGTTCTTTGAACGACTCCGACAACACAACATGAGACTCAAACCCGCAAAGTCCACTTTTGGGGTCATCAGAGGAAAGGTTCTCGGTTACATGGTCACGGAGAGGGGAATTGAAGCCGATCCCTCCAAGATCAAGGCAATCATTGACATGCCTCCCCCAAAGACGCAGAAAGAAATCAAAGGTTTCATGGGCAGACTTCAATACATCAGTCGGTTTGTGCACAAACTCACTTCCATGTGTGAGCCGATCTTCAAGCTACTCAAGAAGAATGTGGCTCTAGAATGGACCGATGCTTGCCAAGAAGCATTCGACCAAGTAAAGCATTACTTGACATGCCCTCCAGTTTTGGTTCCACCGCACAAAGAGAAGCCTTTCTTGCTCTATCTCACTGTCAATGATGAAGCCCTAGGGGTTATGTTAGCACAAGAACAAAGAGACTCCACAAAAAAGAATGCTATCTACTTTGTCAGTCGTCGGTTTCAAGGGGCTGAGAAGAACTACTCTGTCTTAGAGAAGTCTTGTGCGGCATTGGTTTGGGTTACCCAAAAGCTCAAGCATTACATGGAGGCCTTCCCAATCAAATTGGTAGCAAAAGTGGACCCGCTCCGCTACATCTTTGAGAAGCCCTTCATGTCAACAAGAATAGCCAAATGGTACTTCATGCTCGCCGGCTACGATATCACTTACGTCACACTCAAATCCATCAGGGGGAAAGTGTTCAGTGATCAGCTTGCTGAATTTCCGTGTGACGAAGTGAATGGGGAAGATGTACAGTTCCCAGACGAGCATTTAATTTGTGCTACAACAGAGGGAGATAAGTTGCAACTTTTTTTCGATGGCGCGGCCAATAAGCATGGATATGGCATAGGGATGTTACTTGTTGATCCAAAAGACATCTATACTCCAATTGCTATCCGCCTCGAATTTGAGGCCACCAACAACATCGCCGAGTACGAAGCGTGCATAGCGGGGCTTGAAGCGGCCCTCGAGAGAAATGTCACGAGCTTAGAGGTGTTTGGTGATTCCTTACTCATCATCAATCAGACATCTGGAAAATGGAGAATTCAGGACTCAACTCTACAACGGTATGGTCAACATCTCGAGGAGTTGGTTGAACATTTTCAAGAAATCACCTTCAACTACCTGCCAAGGGACAAGAACCGTTTCGCTGATGCACTAGCCACCATCGCTTCACTGGTCGAAATGCCCGAGGGAAAAATGGTGAAGCCCTTTAAAATCTCCCGAAGGAACGTCCGGCTTACTGCATGAGTATCGAGATCAACGAGGTCCAAGCAAACTCTCCGTGGTATTCGGATATCATGAATTTCTTCAGGAATGGCACTTATCCCGAGAATAGGAATAAGAAATCTCAGATGGCGTTGCAAAGGCTAGCCTCTCGATATGTACTGATTGGAGACCGAGTCTACAAAAGGCACCACGAAGGGATCAATCTCCTATGTGCAAATGAGACCGAAGCTCAAGAAATAATGCATGAGATCCACGAAGGTGAATGTGGGCCCCACATGAACGGGTTTATGTTGACCAAGAAGATACTCCGCATGGGTTATTATTAGAGTACCATGGAAAGAGACTGCATCGAGAAAGTCAGAAAGTGCGCCAAATGCCAATTCCATGCCAACCTACAACATGCTCCACCCTCACAACTTTACAACATGACCACGCCATGGCCTTTCTCTTGTTGGGGCATAGACATCATCGGCAAAGTTCACCCTACTGGCAGCAACGGGCAATATTTCATCCTAGTAGCCGTGGATTATTTCACAAAATGGGTCGAAGCACAGGCTTACTGGGTTCTCAACGCCAAGAAAGTGGCCGAATTCGTAAAGACCCACATCATGTGCCGGTACAGCGTTCCTCATGAAATCATCTCAGACAACGGTTCTCACTTTGAGAAAGAGATGGACGCGCTCCTGGTAGAATACAAGATTTCCAAGCACAAGTCATCTCTATACCGCCCTCAAGCAAACGGCGCGGTAGAGGCAGCTAACAAGACAATCGAGACCACTGTGAAGAAAATGGCCTCCACCGGAAGGGATTGGACCGAAAAGATACCTCTAGCATTGTGGGGCTACCGCACGTCAATACGGACAGCAACTGGAGAAACTCCTTATGCACTGGTGTGTATGGTTCCGAAGCTATAATCCCAATAGAGCTCGAAGTCCCATCCCTACGAGTCCTCCTCGAAAACCAAGTCAATGAAATCGATTGGATACAAAGTCGATATGAACAGCTAGCTCTACTCGACGAGAAAAGGCTAAGGGCACTCGAACGTACGAGAGCCTATCAACAAAGAATGGCAAGGGATTTCAACAAAAAGGTGAAGCCTCGAAACATCAATGTGGGAGATTTGGTCCTAAGACAACATCCTCCTAATGCCATGAACCCCCTTGGAAAATGGGGACCCCGATGGATCGGTCCGTACGTGGTCAAGAAGATACTAAGCGGCGGTGCAGTCCGACTCGTGGATTTAGATGGAGATCAGCTGCCAAAAGAAGTCAACCTCGACAAGATGAAGAGATTCTACGCTTAATAAACCAAGACCATAAAAAAAAAAGAGAAAAAAAAGGGCTCGCTAGGTTGAAAACCCGCAAGGGCGGCCTAGGAAAAATTAGAGAACGTGAAAAAAAGAAGCCCGCTAGATTGAAAACCCGAAAGGGCGGTCCAGGCAAAAAACAGGGTGCACACAAAAAAAAAAATGGTCTTCGTTTGTTTGAACTACGGAGACCTGAGCCTCTACACGGGAGGAACGTAGGCAACCTTCGGGTGCGGTCTAAAATATAAACAAATACCCAAATCATGTCAAATTAACGAGATGCAATTTTTATTCATTCACTAAATTATTTTGATCATTACAATGGAAATGTTGACCTATTAAAAGACATAAAAAACTAAATCCTAAACAAGTGGTCTATTTTACTTGCAATCTCTTGGGGTACTAGGAAAAATCTAATTTTCTCTTAGCCTTCGAAGGACCACCCGAACGACCATCAATCCTACTCTTCTTGGGAGGTCTAGGAACACTAATACGGACCGAAACCTTCTGCGCAACGGAGCGCCTCCGAGCATAAAAGTCATCCAAAGGGGTACCAAAAGGGTCAGTCAGAATATTGTTCACATCAGCAGCAGCTTCCTTGTATCTCAGAGCACTGCTAGGCTCAAAGTCTTTCCCTAGCAATTCAGCCCGAAGAGCATCTACCCAAGTAATGCCGCGGTAAACAGTACCGAACAAATGATCCAAGTAACTCTCGGGAAGAAAGATACTACCCCGATGCAGAGGGGCGGAAGCCCACCGGTTGCGATCATCCCCCCAAGCCGACTGAAGCTCACTCAAGAAATCCGTACCCATATAAGAAACCGGACGAAACATCCCATTCCTCAGAAAAGGAATTATTTGCTGGCGACCGAACTGTCTCAAAACCCGTTCTGGTTGATAAATTGAAGAGTCTCTCAATCCAGGCAAGACCATATGCTTGAAACCCAAAGTCCATTCCACGAAAGGACGGAGACCCCAAGAAGAGGGACACCACTCAATATCAGCCGAAGCACGGGAAGCGAAGAACTTCTGCCAATTTTCTTCAGTCAAATCTCTAGTCAGCAACGGTCGCCTATGAACAGCAAAAGGAGAGAGGTCGCCGTCTGACGCATAAAGCCTGAAATTCTCTCGAAGCCATATGGTCAAAAGCAAGGGGCTTCCTCGTCGCATCTCGCCTGTACGATGCAATTCGTCCAGACCATGCAAAGTTTCCCCCACTATGAGAGGGATTATACTGAATCGTTGCTCCTTCGTCTGCAACACAATCTCAGCCAACTGCGCATCCGCAGTACCCAGAGGAGCGACAAACAGAACCTCGCTGAAAAGACAGACAGCCATGGCAATTCTCTTAAAGGATTGAACCGCGACATCTTCCGAATGCAAGCTGAAAAACATCGGAAGCTCAGATATGTCAACAACAGTCCCGTGCATCATCTTCTTCACCTCTCCGATAGGGAGATTCAGAAGGTCAACCCAAAAGTCAACAACACCGCGGTGATACTTAGGGACGGCAATCCGACCGGCCAAAGGCATGCCAAGAATGGCCCCAAAATCATCGACTGTCGGCACCATTTCATTAGCCGAAAAGTTGAAAGTATGGCTATCACAATCCCAAAAGGCTGCAGCGGCCTTCAACAAATCCCAATCCGGCTTCAATGTCCGCAAAGTAAAAAGAATTCAAAACCCGAAATCTTTAATGAAAGCCTTCTTGGGATGAGTCTTGAAGGAATACACGAACGTCGACAAGTCCATCTCGTAACTCTTAACAACCTCGGCATCAAGACTGAAAAGGCTAGAGGCCATGGGAAAGAAGATTGCAAGCAAAATTGGGCAATAAAACGGTGTTCAAAAATGGCAGAAGAGAGCTATTAAAATCAAATTGTCGACCAGAAGCTGATATTATAGCTGTTGGGGGATCTTTTTGCCAGCAAAAGTCAAGCCCTGAATTCCGCCCCCCAGACACGCGCGCCACCCGTCACCGGTGCGCAAAGCGCGCGCATTACACGCCTGTAAAAGGAGACGCGCGCTTCCCAAGCCAGGATCATTTCAGTAAGCCTTGTCAAGAAAACTATGCAAGAAATTTCCGCCCAAATCAAGATGCAGCTCCAATCCTTGAGCACCCAGTTGGGCACACATTAATTTGGTCCGCCCTTAAGGTATGTCTAAAATTGAAAGTAGGATAGGAATTCTCACTAAAAAAGTTAGGGTGTCCTCCTTTAATCCTCAAGGATCAGTTTTGACAATTCATCCCCAGCAGAAAGCACTCCGCAGTCAACTGTGCCCGCACCCCACCAAAAGTCAAAGTCAAACAGTCAACATCAAAGTACGACTCACGGCAACAACTTGGTCCTGGGTGAGCCACAAAATCACCACCTCCTTATCAAGCGAGATCACTCAAGCAAACGGTCCTCCGGGTCCCGCATTCAAGCAAATGGTCCTCTGAGTCCCGCACTCAAGCAAACGGTCCTCTGGGTCCCACATTCAAGCAAACGGTCCTCCAGGTCCCGCAATCAAGCAAACGGTCCTCCGGGTCCCGCACTCAAGCAAACGGTCCTCTGGGTCCCGCACTCAAGCAGACGGTCCTCCGGGTCCCGCATTCAAGCAGACGGTCCTCTGGGTCCCGCACTCAAGCAAACGGTCCTTCGGGTCCCGCATTCAAGCAAACGGTCCTCTGGGTCCCGCACTCAAGAAAACGGTCCTCCGAGTCCCGCACTCAAGCAAATGGTCCTCTGGGTCCCGCATTCATGCAGACGGTCCTCTGGGTCCCGCACTCAAGCAAACAGTCCTCCGGGTCCCGCATTCAAGCAGACGGTCCTTTGGGTCCCGCACTCAAACAAACGGTCTTCTGAGTCCCACACTCAAGCAAACGGTCCTCTGGGTCCCGCACTCAAACAAACGGTCCTCCAGGTCCCGCACTCAAGCAAACGGATCTCGCTACCAGCAGACAAGTCCCGCTTCCAGCAAACGGATCTCGCTACCAGAAAACAGGTCCCGCTTCCAGCAAACGGATCCCGCATTCCAGAAAAAAGACCCCCAGGTCCCGCTGTAGGCCACGGTGGGCCGCTTCATGCCACCGAACCTTTTATGATCAACCAAGCCGCTCACACAGGGAGCGCACCTCTATCCCTTGCAAGTTTAAATTCCTGCTTTCATCGAGTCTTTTCCTTTGCTTGGTGATGTCCTAGGCGGATGTCTGTCTTTCGTCGGCGCGTTTGCCTTGCAATCCACGCCGCCGAGGGGCTCTGTAGACACCCCGCCTTGGACCACTCACCCCGATTGCACACTTGATTTTGTGTTTCTCCCTCTTTTAAGTGTTTTCTGTTAGTTTCTGTTACTTTGGTTAAGTTCTAGACGGGCTCCGTTAAGTCCAGGGACTAAACTTAATAACAGTTCTAACTTTCTAGTCCATTCTGTCAAAATTTGCCTTTCAGAGTCACGCGCCTCCGCCCCTTGAGGCCAGACGCGCGCGCCTTCCGCCGCCTAGGTGGGATGCGAGCGCTTCTGGGGTGTGTCAGTTACAGATTCTGCCCAAGAATCTCTCCCTTGCTCATTATACATGATTTTGCCCGGGAAAGATTTCTTGGAGACTCCGTTTGGCTTCAAAACACACACATTTTCAACTATAAACCCCCCCCCCCCAATCCATCATTGAAAGGGGACTTTTGGCACAAAGAACTTTTCCACCTTAGACTTTTCTCTAAACAAAGCTCTAGGCAATTTACAAAAGATATTCTTTCCAAGTATTCAACCTCTTCTTTCAAGACTTTTTCAATAGGTTCTTTGAAGGATATTATAGGTAAAATGTCTTAACTTTATTCTTTATTTCTTCTTCTTCTTCTAATTCTTCTTCTTCTTCAATCAAATGTGCAATCACCCCAAAATCATTTGGGACATGACACCAATGGCCCTTTCATTACATTGAATTGGCTTAGGAGTTATCTCCCTACATTCTAAACTATAAAACCCCTTTTTATCATCATTCAAATAGGAAGAACACATCTACCTTTAAAGTGAATTATGAACAAACAAGACCGACATTGCTCGGGCGAAATGGGTGTTTAAGTACTTCCCATTTCGTAACCTAACCCCCGAACCCCTCATCCCAAAGAATCTCTGTTTTCGTAAATCAAACTTAGGCTCATAAACATTAGGTTTTCTTACGTTCCTCAAAAACGTGGGTGGCGACTCTAAAACATCAATTAGACATCCTAGGATAACTCACCGCTCCAGCCGAGCCGTGGTTCCCCCGGGGTATCTACAATTGGTTGTACATTATTTATGAGCTTTTAGCTTATAAGTCAAAACAAACACTACAAATGTTACTTATTTTAAGTAAAAAGTCAAAAGCCACTAGAAATAAATGGAAACAAACAAGCATTTAATGAACCATATACATCAACATGTATTAGGACTATTAAATTATTAGCCCTTTTACTACTCATAGTAAAAGATATCTTGGTCCAAGTAAATAAGATTCACATATATCACATTATTCAAAATCATACGACTCTAAAAGTACGTCCCATGAAATTTTAGATATGTGTTTCTCATTGAGGGTAACTCCAATAGTGGGTATCAAAACCTAATTTTGATACAAATCTCAATGTCCTAGCATCTCCAATGATAAAAAAAGGTGGGTATCAAATTTTGGTTTAGTCCTAAGCAAGGTAGCATTTTTAGGATTTTGCTTGGGACTCTCATACTTTCTCTCACTCTCGACACGCGTGCAAGTAGACTTGGAAATTGACGGAAAACACTCTGATTTCTATCAGGGATGGCAACGGGTCGAATACAGTCCGGATATTGCAAAACCTGTATCCGACCCGATGCAATCGTAGCTTGTACCGAACCCGTCCGTATCCGACGATGGGAAAATCCGTATCCGCCCAGCTTTTTTTTTCCCAAATGTAATTCAAACATCCAACAAAAGTAAATCACAGCTCCAAATTGGTCACAAGGTACAAGGAAGATACATCAAATTACACACACTGCCCCTTCTAACACAAAAGCTACTCATCCATGGTTGCCGTGATTAAAGGGTGGAGGGGAAAGTAATGCAGTAGACTTTTGTGGAGTTTGACAATTAAAAAACAAAAATAAGTTTTTTTTTTCATTTCAACTTTATAAAGAAATATACCCACAAAAAGATAATGATTTCCAACACAAAATCTCTGTAAAAATAATCTTTTTAAAATTACTGGTACAAGAATTCCACAAACCTTTATCATAAAACTAGCTACACAACAATTTGCACTAGTCAATAAAAAGAAAGCTAAAATTGTAAGAAGTGTTTGGAAAAAAGATCAATGGGTGAAATTTCAGGGAGACGTACTTGATGTTGACACCGGCTTTAGGAATGTAAGCAGAGAGATTGTGAGAAACCCAGGAGTCGGCGGCTGTTGGGGAATTGGGGGATCTCCTCATCCACTAACCCATACTAGCAGTCATCAACATGGAGAAAATAATTCAACACATGAAATAATAATATGAAAGAACAAATAACACCATGATTTGTTAACCCGGTTCACCACCATACGTGGCTACATCCGGAGGCCCCAAGCCAGGATATCACTATAATAATATCACTACAAGAAAACAGGCAGATACCGACGGAATTTTCCGTCACTAATCGTCCAATTTCCGTCGCTAACATAAATTAACGACGGATTTTTGATGTAAAAATTCCGATGTTAAAACGTGCGTCGGTAATATTTTTCGACGGATTACCGACGATTTTCTTTACGATTTAGCGACGGATATATCCGTTGCAAAAGTCTTCCAGCCGTCGGTAAGTTCGTTGATCAGACGACAAAATTTGAAACTTATTCCGACAGATCAACGACGGATTTTCCGTCATTAATTAAATGGTCGTTTTTTTTTCCACCCATTTTTGCGATGTTTTAGCAAGGGAATATTCTGTCGAAACTATTAATATTTTTTATTAAATTTTTTATTTTTTAATATTACTGACGGATATTTCCGTCACTAAATTTGTACATTATTTAAAAAAAATAGCATATATATATTTCTTCAAAATATATATTAAATACATTTTTAAATATACATATATACGCTGAATATTTTTTTCAAAAATAAATTATAATGTCAATCAATTTAATTTAGTCCCTTAACTTCTTTTATTCTCAAATCAGTCCTTGATGCTTTTGATATGATTAATCAGTCCTTGATACTTTTGATATGCTTAATCAGTTCTTGATACTTTTATTCTCAAACAGTTACATTTTACTACCTTCAAATTTTCTTATACTCAAATCAGTTCTAACATATTCTTTCTTTTAAACTTTAGTCCCTTAACTTCAAAAAATATAATTGTGTCCCCTCAACTTTCCACCACCAGCTTCTACCACGTTAACCACTTGCCACCATCCGCCTCCACCTTCAATGCTGCTAAAACAAACAAAATGATACACATATTCATTAGAATGAACACACACACAACAGATCTGGGGAAAAAAAAAACAAATCGGGGGGGGTGGGGGGGAATCTGGCCAAAAAAAAAAAAACAAATCTGGGTGTAAAAAAACAGATAGAGATAAGGAGAGAGAAATATGCGTCCTAATCTTTATCCCATTCAATTTCAATACCCAGTTTTAATAATCTCTCAAGAAATTCGAGAACGTCGGATTGGCAGCCTTGTAGGGAGACTTGGTGGGTGGTGGCGGCGGCGGCGCAATCGTGGACTAGGTCAAGAGGGGTTTTGATGAGCTTTCATTGCCATGAACAATGGCTGCAATTAGGGAGATTGGGAGGGCAGGGCTTGAGGACGGAGAGACGGGAGCAGGAGGAGTCGGAGATGCGGAATGGGGAGGCGGAGAGATTAATGGTTGGGATGGGATCGAAAGAGAGGGAGAGGAACTGCAGTTGTGGGATGGGACATACGAGAGAGAGAGAAAGAAAGAAAGGAGGGGAAGGAGGCGGAAGGATGGAAGAGGGTATTTGATGGGTTAAAATTAGGGTTTTGTTAGGATGAATTTGGACCATTAAATGTGTAAGATTAATGGTCCAAATTAATTTAGGAATCAATCCATGTGAATGTTTGTAAGCCAATCAAATGAAAGTGTGTTAGGATGAATTTGGTCCATTGGATATGTAAGATTAATGGTCTAGATTAATTTAGGAATCAATCCATGTAAATATTTGTAAGCCTATTAATTGAAAGTGTGCTGTGTTTTTCAATTTTTTTTAATTATTTTTTTGAACAAATAAGTATTTGAATTTTAGTTAGTAATGAAGTTTTTTTTTCAAAAAAATAATAATAAAAAAAGGTTAGAAAAAACTAAACAAATTAAAGTATAATTAAAAAAAGTGGGGCGAACAATACCCTTTAATTTTTAAAATTTTATAATTATTCTTTTTGAATAGAAATAATTATTTTAGACTTTAGTTAGTAATAAAGTTTTTTTTTTCAAAAAATTAAAACAAATAAAGTTAGAAAAACTAAATAGCATATACTCTTATCTTATATCCTATACAATAGAAAAAAAAAAAATATGCTATACAATAGCATATGTAACATACCATATGCTATATAACATCCCGTACCCTATATCATTTACATCATATACCCATACCCTATATCATATATATATACTATATAAACCAAACCATATACCATATACCTTATACACCATATACATATATACTTTATACCATGTAACACATATCCATACCTTGTACCTATATATATACACCATATACCTAAACCTTATACACATATACCCATACCATATACTCCCTCCGTCCCACACCAATTGACACTAGTGGTCAACAGGACATAACTTTGACCAATAATTTAAAATAAATAATGATCCTAAAAACAAATTTAAAAATTTGTAATTGTATCATGATTTTCAATAAAAAAAATAGATTTTTTTTTAGGATCATTATTTATTTTAAATTATTGGTCAAAGATATGTCCTGTTGACCACTAGTGTCAATTGGTGTGGGACGGAGAGGGAGTACTCAATACATCATATATCCATATAACATATTGTTGTTTGTGGTGATTCTAATTACTTTTTAGAAAACTAATTGAAAATGGAGTAATAGTTAACTGAAAATTGGATGAGAGTAATGAAAGTATGAATACTAGAGAGAGAGAAAAAAGAGAAAGAGTATAGAGAAATAACGTGGAAATAGAATGGGAGGAGAGAGGTGATATTTATAGTTAGTAAAATAGTAAAAAAAAAAATATATATATATTTTCGGTCTCAGTTAGATTTCTAACAGAAATAAACGGCTAGTTTGAAAACCCGGCATTTCGAACCAGCGGTTTATGGTTTTCAATTTCCAAATAATATATGAATTCTAATAACTTTATACTTTACAAAATTAATATTTGATATCCGCCCGTCAAAAAATGTATATTTATTTTAAAATTTTTAACTATAACCAATTAATACAACTAATTAACATTTTTAGAATTTCATTAGGATTGTTAGATTGACATTAAATGTTTGGTCAAAGTTTACTCTCATTGACCAAAAGTTAACAGACTAAAAAGACGGAGGAAGTATATATATATACCCTATATGAATTCAAATAACTTTATACTTTACAAAATTAATATTTGATATCCGCCCATCAAAAATTGTATATTTATTTTAAAAATTTAAGTTATGACCAATTAATATAACTAAAAAAAAATTGCTAAAAAAGTTAAAAACATTTATCTATATTCAAAAAACAAAATTGAAAAAAGTACTCATAGTGATGGATATTGTCCGTCTCTTTTTTTCTTTATTATACAATCGTTTGTTTGGTTAATTTCTAACTTTTTTTATATTAGTTTTTTGAAAAAAACCTTTCTTATTAAATAATTCTAAAATATTTATCTATATTAAAAAAAAAAAAAAAAAACTTGTAGTGAAGGATATTTTCTGTCCCTTTTTTTCTTTATTATACAATCATTTGTTTAGTTAATTTTCTAACTTTTTTATATTAGTTTTTGAAAAAAAACTTTTTTGCTAAAAAAAAGTTCTAAAACATTTATCTATATTAAAAAAATAAAAAACCTTAGTGAAGGATATTGTCCGTCCCTCATTTCTTTATTATACTATCATTAAAATATGTAATTTATTTACCGACAGATTGTAACCGTCGGTAATCCGTCGGTAAAAATATGCTATTTACGTGCCGACGGATTTTATCCATTGGTAAACTCTATTCGTCGCTATTCCGTCGCTACATAAAATATAGATTTATTAATTTTTTTTAAATGCATATAGCAACGACTTAGATCCGTCGCTATTCTATTTTAAATAATTAAAAAATTAAAATCATTTATTCCGTCATAAATCCGTCGGTAATGAAAGGCGCAAAATTTTGGCGCCACATTAGTGACGGATTAGAGAGGGAAAGTTCTCCCTCGGTATTTCCGTCACTAAAACCGTCGGTATTCTCGTCCTAGTTTCGGATTTTGTTTCCCACTCTAGGTCGTTGCTATTCCGTCGGTAATTCGTTTCAATTAGTGACGGATTATAGTCCGTTGGTAAATTCCGTCGGTATCTGCCCTTTTTCTTGTAGTGTTGATTGTTACAGTTTACACATACACTCACACAGATCTAGTATGTATACTCTCCCATTAACAACCCTCACCTACATATTATTATCTCTCCCCATGAACACACAAACAATATGACTATGGCCGGGTTGTAGGATCTCCCCCATGGCTCTCCTAGGCCCCCGGCCCCCTCCTACATACTATTTTGTACTCTCTCTTGATATCCTAACTCTCTCCTTTTGGGTACACAATATTCTGGACGAAATCATGCTTATATAGGTGTACAAGGAAACCTTAAGTCGTTTGGAAGAGATACAGTCAAGATAGGAAACAAATTAGAATCTGTTCTGGCCCGGCAGTGTGTGCGGTCGCCCAGTTTAGGGTGTGCGGCTGCCCACATTCTCTAGTTTAAGGCCAGAAACGTTTCAGATAGATGTGCGGTCGCCTAGCTCCTTTTGGACGGTCGCCCTCTCCTCCTCCGCTGCTGCAGTTTCCTTCTCCTTTTCGAACTCCTCTTCGACTCTTCCATCTCCTTGACTTGGACTCCTTCTCTCCCTTTGTCTCCTCACGGTTTAGGACTCCAATCCCAATAATCTCCCACCTTGAGACTAAACCCATAAGCGTAGTAATCATCCCGTCAAGCTCCCACCACGAAGATGACCTCCTTTGAATATTGTAACACCGTGCACTAAGCTTCTCCATTGTGTTGATGATAAGCCTCCACGCTCCTCCACCATGAGCCTCCACGCCCAAAGTAATAAGGCGAGTTGAAACCAAGCGACGCTTCAACCTCTCCGTGTTAGTTCCTTCTTGCCTCCCCAAATCAACTTCTACCTTGATTTCTTTGCAAGACTAACTTCGCCTTCTCCCTCCTAGATCCACTCTCCTTGCAATGTTCCCTATGAAACTTGGACACACCTTGCTTCTTGCATTGTCTTCTTGTGGTCTTTTCTCGCTCTCTGTTAGGTACTTGTGACTGTCTCCTTGCTGATCAGCTACACATTGTCACCTCTCCACCCTAACACACCGTTTATTGATGTCTCTCCTTTTTACACCAATAGGCTGGTCTTTACGCCTCTTGCTCCCACCCGGAATGAAATTGATGTTGTCGGTAGAGTACAACATCCTCCTAAACCCCATCCATCATTTGCGAGAAGTCCTTCTCTTCTCACGTGGTCAAACCGGCTTATACCACCCACCTTTGCATCATCGGTTGCTTACGCAAGTGCCTGATGCAATCCTCCTTTCTTTCATATTTTTCTCCAACCACCTTGACTGCCCCAAGATCCCTTGAACATCTCAAAATCCATCTTGATCTCTGCATCTCCAAATTCCACCTCAAATTTCTGCAGATCTCATAAGAAACAAACGAACTTTTCGGACTTTCTGATCTTCCTCACGATCGTGGACCTATTTGGCACGTGTCTTGCTTCAACCATAAACCCTAGAAGCTCTCAGATCCCTGCACGTCTTCCACACGAAGAATCTGCACTGCATGAATTCTTCACGTGCGCTCCACCAAGCCTGCACGTGCATTGCACGAATTCTGCACGTGCACTGCACAAAAAATCTGTTGTCGCTTTTCTTCACCTTGGATCTCCCCTAGATCTCGAATCATAGCTCTGATACCAGTTGTTGGGGAATTGGGGGGGGGGGGGATCTCCTCATCCACTAGCCCATACTAGCAGTCATCAACATGGAGAAAATAATTCAACACATGAAATAATAATATGAAAGAACAAATAACACCATGATTTGTTAACCCGGTTCACCACCACACGTGGCTACATCCGGAGGCCCCAAGCCAGGATATCACTATAATAATATGTTGATTGTTACAGTTTACACATACACTCACACAGATCTAGTATGTATACTCTCCCATCAACAACCCTCTCCTACATATTATTATCTCTCCCCATGAACACACAAACAATATGACTATGGCCGGGTTGTAGGATCGCCCCCATGGCTCTCCTAGGCCCCCGGCCCCCTCCTACACACTATTTTGTGCTCTCTCTTGATATCCCAACTCTCTCCTTTTGGGTACACAATATTCTGGATGAAATCATGCTTATATAGGTGTACAAGGAAACCTTAAGTCGTTTGGAAGAGATACAGTCAAGATAGGAAACAAATTAGAATCTATTCTGGCCCGGAAGTGTGTGTGGTCGCCCAGTTTAGGGTGTGCGGCCGCCCACTTTCTCCAGTTTAAGGCCAGAAACCTTTCAGATAGATGTGCGGTCGCCTAGCTCTTTTTGGGCGGTCGCCCTCTCCTCCGCTGATGCAGTTTCCTTCTCTTTTTCGAACTCCTCTTCGACTCTTCCACCTCCTTGACTTAGACTCCTTCTCTCCCTTTGTCTCCTCACGGTTTAGGACTCCAATCCCAACAGCGGCGACATGGGAGGAAGAGATGAAGGAGGGGAGGTCGTTGGGAATGCCGACCATCACCTCGATTTGAGTGCCAGCGAGTGCAAGGAGAGAAGTAGGGTCAGCATCAAAAAGCTTAACCTTGTTAATATTGCTGTCGGTCAAGAGATTAACGACGGTAGAGGGTGATAGTCGGCGGCGGCGCCCTCTCTCTCTCTCTCGATCGGCAGTAACGGCGGGTTTGAAAATATAAAAGCCCTAAGAACCTCTCGCTCTGTCACTCAGCCTCACAGTATATACAAGGTTAGGGGAGTAATAATAATTGAAAGTAAGGGTAAAATAGCCTAATATAAATAATATTCGGGTCGGATACGGGCGGATCTCAATATTATTACTATTCGGGTTGTATACGGGTCGGATACGGGCGGATCTCATAGAGCTACCGAACCCGTATCCGAACCCGCCGGGTTTAGGAATGTTGTTATCAAACCCACCCATCCCGGGCCGGATTGTCTCGGATACGGATCGGGTTCGGTAGAATTGCCATCCCTAATTTCTCTTGTCCTTGACTTGTCCCCTACTCAAAACGTCTTGTCATAAGACATTTTCGCTTCTTGTTTCAACCACTTCTTAAATTCATTTTTTTTCTTTTTCAAAACTCTTATCTTTTATATTTTTATCTTCTTTTTCTTCACTTCAGTTAAAAAATAAAACATAGTATCTAGTACATACTACTCAATAAGATGATCAAAAAATTAAGAGTAAGGGGTGGAAATAATGTGCATTTTAAAAAAAAAAAAATCACATTTTATTTTAGATCGTTTCAAATTAAATATTACATTTACAAATTTTTTTTAATAATTTTTTTATTAATGTTATTTAATATAAAATATTAATTAGATAATAATGTAATAGTTAAAAAGTTATTTATCATATTAAAAGTTTTGATAAATTTATTTAATATCAAAAATTAATTTGATACCATAAATTAGATACCCATTGTTGGAGTTGATTTTTTTGATACCATATTAATAGTGTCTCATAGGTATCAAAATTTGATTTTGATATCTATGAGATAAGGACCATCATTGGAGTTGCCCTTATATGACCTAAACAACAATGCCATAAGAATGTAACATTTACATTATTATGTTTGAATTTCTATTTATTTATGTTATAGTGTACTTGTTATTTTGTTTTTCAAGATTCATGATATAAATTTTATTTATATGATTTAGCAATACAATAAGGAAAATCATAATAAATAAATTAATTTTTTATTCTCAATAAGAAATAAATATCCTTTATCATCTCTTATTAAAAAAAATATCTTCTACTCAAAGTAGGCATATAATACCATTTGTTCAAAACAAATATGAGCCTAATTAGTAAAGTCACTTCAAAAGTGTTCTACGACCAATGTTGCAACTCTTGCATCATTACTATTCGTAGATTAACTTTACCTCTCATAAGTAGTCATTCTATTTCTTAATTGTTGCACATTTATACAAATGTGAGATCCACATCCGGTATCCAATACCCAATAATTAGAAGTAGAAAGATTAACTTTTATAACATAAATATCCGAAGTGGTTGTCTCACTACAATTCCCTTTCTTTGATCTTCCAAATTCAATTTTCAATTTCTTAAATGGTAAAACTCATTGCCATGGTACAAAATTGCAATATTTGGAGTTATATATTTAGCCGCAACTATTTCTTTTAGGTTTGACAACTTTTTTTCTTGCCTATATCTTTTAATCCTCTCTTCTTTTGGGAATTTGTTAGGATTCATTGTTAGTACACCCACTTGATTTGATTGATCTATGCCACGTGTCTTTTTATGGACTTTAAGACCGCATGTGATGAAGTTATACTTCAATTTTTAGATAAGTCCATTTCTAGATTTTTATTTGTCTAGGCTGAGTTTTTGATTCGGTTTAACCGTAGCGGTTTAGTTCTTCAAACCGCACTTGTGCTATCTTTGAACTGCCAGCATGGAGCCGCATATTTTTCATCAAACCGCATTCTGTGATTTTGATGAAACCGTTCTTCAAGTCCCTTATGGAACCGCTGATGTCAACTTGATGGAACCGCATATCTTGAAACCGCATATTTCAGTTTCAAATGAAACCGCATATCAAGTTCAGCCTTGGAACCGCTCCCATGCGTGGTGGAACCGCAGAGCATTTATTGAAGAATTCTCTAAGTCATTTAATCCTTGAGACAAAAATTCCCTTTACAACCATAAAGGAATGTTTTATGACTTGTCAAAATAACTTCAAGTTAACTTGGAGTTACTGCAAGGAATATCGTTTTTGTCCAGCAATTTAAAATGTTTACCGTTAGTCCTTTTCTGCAACAAAGGACAATTGTCAGGTAGTGGTGCTACAACTACCTATGACTACAAGACAAAACTAAGGACGACAATGACAGCTCAACCAATGGGATTTCGACAGCAATTGTACCCACATATTTAATTCAAATCTTTACCCAACGGTCACATGGGTGCACTGCCTATAAATAGCCTTCATTTCTAAACAATGAAGGTTGCTGAGCTTCAAGAGATATTATTCCCAAGTGTTCAAGTTTGCTTTGAAGATTTTACCCAGAAATTCAAACCTTCATTCATCTCCTTAGCAAACCCAGAATTCTTCATCAAACTTCAAGCCAAACAACCTTTCATCACTCAGCCTTTACACATAAAGTTTTCATTTTCTCACTCATCATTTAGATCATTAGAGCATTTGATTCATTTCCACACACACACACACCCGATTTATATGATCACATAGATATATACTTCGAAAACACTGGTTGTTATAATAGCTTTGTTAGGTTAGATTAATTATTTAGAGTTTAGATTCATCTTGTAAAACCTCCTCTAAATTAATACAAGTCTAGTAGCTATTAGAAAATCCTAGACTAACCATCTAGGTAGAGGACGTAGTTCATTCAAGAACGAACCTCTTCAAGTTGTGTGTTTGATCTTTACTTTCTGTCTTGTTATTTAATTTTCTTGTTTATGATCTATAACTTAATCCATCTATGAAATGACTTGAAAAGTGAATTGTGTTTTTCTTTGATCTTTAAGTTGAGATTATTGGTTGCATCATTGTGTTTTTCAACCCGAGTCAAACCGCCCAACTCTTTAACTATCCTCTTGGCCAAACCGCAAAACCCCGCTGTGCATTTTATCAGTGCGGTTCTAGTGCATTGAACCGCAGTTGGCCAAACTGATAAGTACTCGGTTGATATTAAGGGTATTTTCAGAAAAAAGTTTGGACCGCTATTCACCCCCCCCTCTAGCGGTTCTATACACTTGTTTCCCTCTGGGACCAACAGAATTCACGAAGTTTGAAAACAGTCACAAATCAAATTTTCAACTTAGATCATCACCTTACCTTCCGTACGATAGTTCAACTTTTTTCCTTTTAGTTTCAAAACTATTTTTTTTTATTTCATTCTTATCGTATGCGTTTATGGGATCATTTAGTCCTTCCATCAATTGACCGTTTAAATTTCTGTTAAGTGATGCCTATGAGTACTTTTTTTCTCTGTGGCGCAGTTATATCGTCATTTTCGCTGACTTGAAAGTATTAGGGGGCATAACTATAATTAAAAGAAAGAAATTGAAATTTTTAAAAGTAACGAATAATATAAAGGGTGACTTTAAAACATTCTAACCATAATAAAAAACTTGATATTCTTATTTCTACCCAGATCAGATGGCTCCCCAACCTTCATCCCAAGAACCCTTGCCCCTACCTCTTCCCCATGCCATATCCAACCAACATGCCAAACAAAGGTTTGAGTTTGTTGGTAGTGGTGCCCTAGGCACGTTTAATAAACGTTGTAATTGTTATCATTTATTCAATATCAATAAAGAGATGTTTTGATTATTATTGTTGTTCATGTTTACTTATAATAATCTCCGTCCCTAGTACTTGTTAAGCACTAGTATAAAGGCTAAATGATCATGGGATGATCATGTTAGATTTATGGGTACTTGTTTGGAACAAGGTACTGGACATGACCCGCTGTATGAGATTTATGTCATGGTCTATGTCGTACATATATCTCATATTAGTTATGTCATTTCATTCCTTAGACATGAAGTTATTATAGTCTTCCACTTGATGAACATTATGTTTGACATATTCAAACGCTACCTTTAACCGGGTAGTTATAAAGGGTATGATTGGCATAATCAGATTCACGTAGGGAAGAATAATAAGCTAAATGGATTTGTCCCTCTTCGGAGAGATGTCAAGCTTGGGCCTCTCGTAGGAATGATGTTGATGAAATGTTCGGCCGGACTCAAATGAATTGATTGGATCAATGTCATTTGGATTATCAACATATTCGGAATCGAGAAAGTATTGAACAAAGACAAGTTGAATTGTTGACCATGACTTGTGTTCAATGACATCGTGGACAAAGGGATTATGACATATTCTAAAGGAATGCGAACATGTATCTAGTTATACTATTTGGGTAGGTATGACGGTTTGCTAGAACCTAATCATATCTTATTTCATGTTTGAACCCATTGACAACTTAGTATAATCCTAGAGGGTCACACACAATAGAACGAATCTTAAATAAGGACTATATTGGAATTTTGGAAATTCTGGAATTCTGGATAAGTGGGCGACCGCACAGTATGGACTGGGCGGCCGCACACTTAGCTCAGTTTTGTACCAGTTTGTTTCAGATAGTTGTGCGACCGCACAGTGGCTTTTGGGCGGCCGCACAGTGCTGTCGGGAGGCAGATTCCTAATTTGATTAGGAAACGAATTTTGGACGGATTTTGACACAAGTTTCTTATTTGGAATAGGTTCTACTTGTGTATAAAAGACCAAATTCGGCCAGCACTCTTAACCAAAGTTTTTGTGTAAGTCTCCAAAGGGTTTAAGAGAGAATTATTTTGTTCTAAGACATCCTTGATTGAAGAACAAAATAATACACAAAGAAAATTCCATATAGTTCATATTGATTGTGAAAACGTGTTTCACAATTTGGTCTAGCAACCAAGATCAAGTGTTCTTGATATTCGTTCGTGGTGTGGATACCACTAGAGGGTGAAGCTCATCATCTTCAAAGTTCGTGTTCGTACTTTCTTCGTGATCAAGCTTCAATATCTCCGCCAAGTTTAAAGACCAAACTCAAAGTCATCAAGGGTTAGTTTTTCCTCTATTCATGTTGTTGTATTTGACTTAATCATATGAATGGATCTATGGGCTTTGGGTTTCATAAAATTTTAATGCTAAATTCTGCTGCGCATGTGTCTACGAAACCCAACAGTGGTATCAGAGCCCCGTTCATGTTGATTTTTTCAATACCTAGATCATGTTATGTGTATATAAATTGTTTATGTGCCTAGCATGTTATGAATATTGGAATATATGATGTTTATGTGTTATGTGATTTTATGTGGTTTATTGTTTTTTAACTTTAATCGCACGATTCAATCGCAATAAATAAATTATGGTGGATTCAGAATTGTTGATTATTAATTTTTGATTGGATCAAAGTTTTAATAATCGGGGAAAAACAATTTTGAGACAAAATTTTCGAACTTTAAAAATTCTGCACAATCTGATGGCACCGGGCGACCGCACGGAATAGGCTGGGCAGCCGCATGGTTTTGGGCGACCGCACAGGTCCTTTTTGGGCAGCCGCACAAAGGGATCAGAAGGTCTGATTTTGGTCAAAAACAGAATCTGGAATTTTTCGAAAAATTCAACAAAACCAGTAACAGAACCAGTCCAGACTTGCTGATCTGGAATGGGTTTTGGATAGTTGGTTTGTGTGTGGATTTTGGGGTTTGATTTTCCTATTTGTTTTAGTCTTGTGATTCTAAGATTGGTTCAAGGTTTGGATGGCTAATCTGCATTCATCGAGATTGTGTTTCCCAAACTTGATCTCAATCAAAGTTTCAAAGATAAAACGAAGTTAGAATTATGAAGAGTTCATAATTGCTAAAATTGAGAAACAAAGTTCTTGATTCAAAGATTGGAGATCCATGTGGAATTGTGGATGCAATTGGCCTACGTTCATCGAAACCATCTATTGCTTAGTTTCGGCCACATGGACTACTTTCTTGGTTTCTTGAATTAGTGCGGGATTGTGGTTGCCTAATGGCTTAGTTCGACCTCACTTCTTGTTGTCTTGATTTGGAGATAATAACCGAAGTTGAAATAGTCTCATCCTCATAATTATAGAGAAACTAATGACACATAAATATCATGCTTAAATTAATGGAGATTAATTTAGTGACCAAACTTGATGCGTAACATGTTTATATTATGTGCTCATAAATGTGTTGTATGCTATATGTGATGAACCTTCAAAGAAATTTTTAAGTCCTTAATTGCCATGCCATGATTAAAACACTTGTTTATACATGGGTGATCTTGATGTGGGTTCGCCTCCGCGAGGTGCATTAATTTTATTCATGTATAATCAAGATGAGGTTCATTAGTTTAATGTGGGCTTGCCTCCGCAAGGTGCATTAAATTGAATGGTTCCTATACGTTTAAAATGGTTGGACTTAATTAGGCGTCAAAACGGTTTTGGGCCTAGGCAAAAGATGAGATTAAACATGCCTTGGAAAATTGGATTTCTCAAATAATCTCATGAAAGGATCTAAGAATCATATGGGATATGATTGACATGATCGTCTACCTAATTAATTTAGTTTTGAGCGGTCCGCCTCCGTGGACTCAAAAGTTAAATTAAAGTTGGATCTTAGCCCAATTAAATTATATTATACATTGGATGTATATGAAGGTTATATAATTTAGTGGGAGTATTTTGTTTGAAAAATACATTATTTATCTCTTTAATGAAAACCGGTACTTATTAAATTTTGGAAATTTTGCATATTTGTAGATAATGACTACTAACACTCAATCAATTTCGTTGCGATCGATCCTTGAGAAGGATAAGCTCCAAGAGAATGGTACGAACTTTATGGATTGGATCCGTAGCCTAAGAATTGTTCTAAGGCAAGAAGATAAGTTGTACATTCTCGACGGGCCTCTTCCTGCTGAACCAGAACCTACTGCCCCTAGGGCAGAAAGAGACAGTTACAAGAAACATCGTAATGATTCTAGAGATGTAAGTTGTCTCATGCTTGCTACTATGTGCTCAAAACTCCAAAAAAGTTTGGAACATTTGGAAGCCTATGAGATAGGCGTGGAGTTAAGAGCCATGTTTCAAGAGCAAGCTAGGCAAGAGAGGTACAAGACCATTGTTGCATTCACTACTTGCAAAATGAATGAAGGGCAACAAGTGAGTCCTCACATGCTGAAAATGAAAGGTTATGTAGAGCACCTTGAGAAACTTGGCTATCCAATCCCATTGGAGCTAGCCACGGATCTCATTCTTAATTCATTGCCTAAAAGTTATAATCAGTTTGTGATGAATTATAACATGCATGTAATGGATAAGAATCTCTCCGAGTTGCATGGGATGCTTAAAACTGCGGAGATGAAGATAGCGGAGAAAGGTTCTCCCGTGCGCTTAGTTCATGATGGGAAGAAGGCTAGTGCCAAAGGAAAGGGTAAGAAAGTTGTCAAACCCAAAATAAGCAAGACAAGTGTTGCCAAGGCTTCTGAGGCAAAACCCGATTCACAAAAGGATGCAATCTGTTTCCATTGTCAAGAAATTGGTCATTGGAAACGTAATTGCAAGGCTTTCTTGGAAGAGCAAAAGAAGAAGAAGGGCAGCAAGGCTGCGTCGACTTCAGGTATCTATATGATAGATATTCTCCTTTCTACCACTGATTCCTGGGTATTGGATACCGGATGTGGTTCTCACATTTGTTTAAATGTGCAGGGTCTAAAGAATAGGAGACTACTTAAAGAGGGTGAAGTAGACCTACGCGTGGGGAATGGAGCAAGAGTTGCTGCATTAGCCATAGGGACTTATGAAGTCACTTTACCTTTCGGATTAATTCTTGTTTTGAACAATTGTTATTATGTTCCGGATTTAAGTAGAAATATTATTTCAATTTCTTGTTTGGATAATGAAGGTTTTAAGTTTCTTATTGAGAATAATAAATTTTCTTTTTATTTAAATGATGTGCTTTATGGTATTGCTAATTCATTTAATGGTCTTTATATCTTGGATGTCAAGAATGAAAATAATGACAATGTCTATCATGTAAATAAGAAATCTAAACCTAATGATGTAAATCATACTTATTTGTGGCATTGCCGCCTTGGTCATATTAATGAGAAGCGTATCTCAAAACTCCATGGGGACGGACTTTTGGGTTCATGTGACTTCGAGTCATATGATACTTGCGAATCGTGTCTTTTTAGAAAAATGACTAAGACACCTTTTACCAAGATAGGTGAAAGGGCAAGCGACTTATTGGGGTTGATACATTCCGATGTATGCGGACCATTAAGTAGCAATGCTAGGGGAGGATTTCAATACTTCATAACCTTCACTGATGATTATAGTAGATTTGGGTATGTTTACCTAATGAAACATAAAAGTGAAGCATTTGAGATATTTAGAATATTTCAAAATGAAGTAGAAAAACAACTTTGCAAAAGTATTAAGGCACTTACTTGAGTCAAGAATTTGATGATCATCTAAAGAATTATGGAATAGTTTCACAATTGACTCCACCCGGAACACCACAATGGAATGGTGTGTCCGAGAGGAGAAATCGGACTTTGTTAGACATGGTTCGATCAATGATGAGTCAAGTTGATCTTCCAATATCCTTTTGGGGTTACGCTCTAGAAACCGCTGCATTCACACTAAATCGTGTTCCAACTAAATCGGTTCAAAAGACTCCATATGAGATGTGGAGCGGAAAGAAAACTTGTTTATCTTTCATGAAGATTTGGGGTTGCGAAGCCTTTGTCAAAAGACTTGTCTCTGACAAACTTGCACACAAATCTGACAAATGTATTTTCGTGGGATATCCAAAGGAAACTAGAGGATATTACTTTTACAACCGTGAGGACAACAAAGTATTTGTTGCCCAAACTGGTGTCTTTCTAGAGAAAGAGTTTCTCTCCAAAGAAATCAGTGAGAGTAAAGTAAATCTTGAAGAAATTCGAGACCCAGAAAATAACATTGAACCAATAGTGGAACAAGAACAAGAACCACAAGGAGTTGTGGAACCTGTTCAAAATACACAAGCAACTCGCAGATCTAGTAGGTTACGATCCGAGCCCGAGAGATATGGATTTCTCGTAACGGATAGTAATGAGGTGGAAATCATTGAGAATGATGAACCGTCAACCTACCAAGAGGCGATGTCTTCTCCTGATTCGGACAAGTGGCTTGGAGCCATTGAATCCGAATTGCAATCCATGCAAGACAATCAAGTTTGGAATTTGATTGATGCACCCGAAGGTGTAAAAACCATAGGATGCAAATGGGTCTTCAAGAAGAAGACTGACATGGATGGGAAGGTGCATACTTACAAAGCTAGACTTGTAGCGAAGGGTTATAGGCAAGTTCATGGTATTGACTATGATGAAACCATTTCACCTGTAGCAATGATCAAGTCTATAAGAATTTTGCTTGCCATTGCCGCTTATCATGACTATGAAATATGGCAAATGGACGTCAAAACCGCTTTCCTAAATGGAAAACTCCAAGAGGATGTGTATATGACACAACCAGAAGGTTTTGAACAAGATTCTAAAGTATGCAAATTGCAGAGATCCATCTATGGATTGAAGCAAGCTTCTAGGAGTTGGAATCTCCGTTTTGATGAATCGGTCAAAGAGTTTGGTTTCATCAAGAACGAAGATGAGCCTTGTGTATACAAGAAAATTAGTGGGAGCATAGTGTTATTCCTTATTTTATACGTGGATGACATATTACTCATTGGAAACGATGTTCCTACATTTCAGTCCGTAAAGACTTGGTTAGGAAAGTGTTTTGCAATGAAAGATATGGGCGAAGCCGCATATATACTTGGCATTAAGATCTATAGAGATAGATCGAGGACGCTACTTGGTTTGAGCCAAAGTACATACATTGACAAGGTCGTTAGAAGATTCCGTATGGAAAATTCTAAGAGAGGCACCTTGCCCGTGTTACATGGAGTTTCTCTAAGCAAGACTCAGTGTCCTAAGACAAACGATGAGCGTGAGAAAATGAATGATGTTCCATATGCTTCGGCAATTGGGTCCATCATGTATGCCATGATTTGTACTAGGCCGGATGTATCTTATGCTTTGAGCATGACAAGTAGATACCAATCCGACCCTGGCAAAAATCACTGGATAGCTGTAAAAGCGATTCTTAAGTACTTGAGAAGAACTAAAGACTCGTTTTTGGTCTATGGATGAATGGAAGATGATCTCGTTGTAAATGCTTACACGGATGCAAGCTTCCAAACCGACAAAGATGATAGCCGATCACAATCGGGTTTTGTGTTTATGTTAAATGGTGGAGCTGTAAGCTGGAAGAGTTCCAACCAAAGTACAACCGCTGATTCTACAACAGAAGCTGAGTATATTGCTGCATCGGATGCTGCAAAGGAAGCTGTTTGGATTAAGAAGTTCATCACTGAACTTGAAGTGGTTCCTAGTATTGCTAATCCAATAGACCTTTATTGCGATAATAATGGTGCTATTGCTCAAGCAAAGGAACCAAGAGCACATCAGAAATCCAAACACATACTTAGGCGTTTTCATATCATTAGAGAAATCGTTGATAGTGGAGACGTAAATATATGCAGAGTACCTACTGATGACAATGTTGCGGACCCGCTAACAAAGGGACTTCCACAAGCTAAACATGATGGTCATGTTAGGTCCATGGGTATTAGATACATGGGAGATTGGGCCTAGGGCAAGTGGGAGATTGTTGGTAGTGGTGCCCTAGGCACGTTTAATAAACGTTGTAATTGTTATCATTTATTTCATATCAATAAAGAGATGTTTTGATTATTATTGTTGTTCATGTTTACTTATAATAATATCCGTCCCTAGTACTTGTTAAGTACTAGTATAAAGGCTAAATGATCATGGGATGATCATGTTAGATTTATGGGTACTTGTTTGGAACAAGGTACTGGACATGACCCGCTGTATGAGATTTATGTCATGGTCTATGTCGTACATATATCTCATATTAGTTATGTCATTTGAATCCTTAGACATGAAGTTATTATAGTCTTCCACTTGATGAACATTATGTTTGACATATTCAAACGCTACCTTTAACCGGGTAGTTATAAAGGGTATGATTGGCATAATCAGATTCACGTAGGGAAGAATAATAAGCTAAATGGATTTGTCCCTCTTCGGAGAGATGTCAAGCTTGGGCCTCTCGTAGGAATGATGTTGATGAAATGTTCGGCCGGACTCAAATGAATTGATTGGATCAATGTCATTTGGATTATCAACATATTCGGAATCGAGAAAGTATTGAACAAAGACAAGTTGACTTGTTGACCATGACTTGTGTTCAATGACATCGTAGACAAAGGGATTATGACATATTCTAAAAGAATGCGAACTTGTATCTAGTTATACTATTTGGGTAGGTATGACGGTTTGCTAGAACCTAATCATATCTTATGGTTTCATGTTTGAACCCATTGCCAACTTAGTATAATCCTAGAGGGTCACACACAATAGAACGAATCTTAAATAAGGACTATATTGGAATTTTGGAAATTCTGGAATTCTGGAGAAGTGGGCGACCGCACAGTATGGACTGGGCGGCCGCACACTTAGCTCAGTTTTGTACCAGTTTGTTTCAGATAGTTGTGCGACCGCACAGTGGCTTTTGGGCGGCCGCACAATGCTGTCGGGAGGCAGATTCCTAATTTGATTAGGAAACGAATTTTGGACGGATTTTGACACAAGTTTTCTATTTGGAATAGGTTCTACTTGTGTATAAAAGACAAAATTCGGCCAGCACTCTTAACCAAAGTTTTTGTGTAAGTCTTTAAAGGGTTTGAGAGAGAATTATTTTGTTCTAAGACATCCTTGATTGAAGAACAAAATAATACACAAAGAAAATTACATATAGTTCATATTGATTGTGAAAACGTGTTTCACAATTTGGTCTAGCAACCAAGATCAAGTGTTCTTGATATTCGTTCGTGGTGTGGATACCGCTAGAGGGTGAAGCTCATCATCTTCAAAGTTCCTGTTCGTACTTTCTTCGTGATCAAGCTTCAATATCTCCGCCAAGTTTAAAGACCAAACTCAAAGTCATCAAGGGTTAGTTTTTCCTCTATTCATGTTGTTGTATTTGACTTAATCATATGAATGGATCTATGGGCTTTGGGTTTCATAAAATTTTAATGCTAAATTCCGCTGCGCATGTGTCTACGAAACCCAACAGAGTTCACTAGCTCAACCTTCATTAACCCCGTCTTCATCGCCGGCGCTCAGCAAGAACTATAAACCTGCCGGCGTACCTTCCATTAATTCCGGCAAGTTCAAGAACCGAACACCAACCAAGCTCACGCAAGTCCGACTATGTCTCCTCGCGTTTCCATCTTCATTATCGTTTTTGCCTCTCCTCTGCTATGCCAGATCCGCCTCTCTCCCTCCCATTTGTTCTCTCTCTCCAACGACTGTTATAGCCCGACAACAGATCGATATGAAGTTTTTTTTTTTTTTTTAATTCATCAATTCTGGGTGCTGTATGTATCTGATAATTTATGAGTTTAAATTTGGGTGTGTTTCTATCAATTGTATAATTGTTGTGACCTTAAATTTAGATCTAAGATTTGAAAAGAATGTTAATGGTGGGCTAGTGTTTGGAAATGGTGGTAATGGTGGGTGGTGGTTTAAGATGGTTGAAAGATTTGTAGCTAGAACTGTTTCTGAAAATGACCACTTGTGATCTGAGAATGTGTAGACACCCCGCCTTGGACCTCTCATGTCCTGATTGCATACACATTCTCTATCTTCCTCTTTTCTGTTAAGTTTTGTTACTTTTCGTTAACTTTCATTACTTTCCGTTAAGTTCTTGACTTACTCCGTTAGTCTTGGACTTGACTAAGTGACAAGGTCAACCTTGAGTCTTTGTTTACTTTGTTTTTATTGACTTTCGTGGTGTTCGACTAGTTTCGGGGCTTAACTGCATAACAAGGTTAACTTTTGGGCTAAAATATGGATTTTTTGAAGGTGGGACGTGCGCGCCTTTGCTCTCCTTTGTGAGAGGCGTGCGCCTCCCATAGGGGGGGTGGGACGTGCGCGCTTCCCACCTCCAGAATCCCATATTTTGCCAAATTTCTCTCCTTTTCTGATTTGTAACCCCCAAGGCCATTACTCCTATTCTTGATCAGGGGAAAGACCATCTTTGTGATCACAAACACTTTCCTAACACCTATAAATACCTATTCATTCCACCATGGAAAGGGAGGACTCTTTGAACAAAAGAACATCAACAATTCTTGACTCAAGAACACTCTAAAAACACAATGTCCATTGTCATAGGCATTTTGGTTCTTCCCCATTCAAGCACAAGGTACAATGTCCATTTTCTTCTTCTAAACTCTTAATCTCTTTCTTCATCTTTTACTTCTCTAATGTGTATGCAATTTCCATAAAAAGGAACATAACCAAAAAGGCCATTTCACTATTGAAGTTTGGTCAAGGTTATCTTCCAACATTTTAAACTCTACTTTAATTTTCCCATTTTATATTAATGTAATTGCTAGCATAGTTATTACATGTAATCTTTAAGCATAAATCAATATAAAGAATTTCCCTTTTCTTTCCTTTGCAATTGTTAGCACATTTCTCATATTATTAGAAGGACATTTAGCATTAGAACACCAATAGTAGCAAGACCGGCTTAAGCCGGGCGGAGTGGGTGTTTAAGTACTTCCCACTCCGTCATCTAACCCCCAAACCCTTCTCTTCCCGAATCTCTGGTTTTATATATAAATTTAGGCTATACTTAGGTTTTTCTTATGTTCCTTTAAAAATATAGGTGGCGACTCTAAACACTTAAAACCAAAATAGACATCCTAGGATCATCTACCGCTCTAGCCAATTAGTGGGCTTTCCCGCGGTATCTGCAGAATGCTATAACAAGTGTCTTAACAACTAGCATGACAACACGCACACGAACAAGAGTAAATGCAGCGGAATATTTAAACCCATATATTAAACACTTCAGCAAGAAAATCTTGCTGGAAAACTTTCATTAACCAAAATAATCTTGCAGAGTACAAGATTTATGAAAGAACAAACTAATTAAAAGACCAAACCTATTCTAGATCTCTAGAACAAATCAAACACTAAAACAATCTTCAAGTCTTAATGGCTAAGAGCTTCAAGATACATAAAGACTTTCTTTCAGACAAAAACTTCACTCAGAGTAGATGAAAAAAATTCATTCTTCATGACTGAATAGGATCGGCTTCTTATAGACACGGGATTGTGAAGTTTTCTTGGTGATGTGATTTTCTTGGATGTCAATCTTTAATGCCATCCAATCATTTCATATGAAGAGAGTCCATCTTTACCTAAAATACAAAACACTAACTACCAAAGATATACATTAATAGGTTAGTAAAAAAGATAAATACCAAAAATACTTTAACTTAATTTACATTCCTAAAATAACTACAACTATTCCTAAGATAAATACAAATTAAATATGGATACATATCTAAATTATAACTAATCTAATATAATAACGTATAAAACCATAACTACAAAAATCAAAAGATATTAAGAGTATATTCATACTCTTTCAATGGTGATGGTGGGTGGAAGTTTTGAGGTGGAGGGTGACGATATAATGGGTTATTAAAAAGTTTTTTTTTTGAACAATCAAAAGAATTTTGATTAAAAAAAAAATCAAAAGAATTTAATTCAAAACAAAATAAATTTGTTGTTTTAAATAAAAGTATTTTTCTTTTTCGTTTTAGTTATTAGTATTATAATTGTTAGTGCAGACAGAGGTGTTACCTCAGATGTTGCCACTGACAGTCTAGTGCTGCCTGACGAGTATACTTTGTAATTTGATATTTATTTCTAATATAATTTTTATACTAATGTTCTAATATTATTGTCTAGATATTAGTCTATATTTCAGGTTATAATAAGGTGGATTTAGGAGCTAAATACATGGAGAAGAAATTAAAAGAGAATTATGCATAAATGCCGAAAATTGGAGAAGTTACAAACATATTTAACATGTGTTAAATATGGAAAAACGTGGGAAGACTCATTCAAATGATTTGTTGCTGATCAAAGAAGAGAGTACAAGCATGGAGAAGCATGGAGTACAAGTGGGCGAAGCTTAGACTTGGGCACAAAGAAATCGGTTGAGAAAATCATGGAAAGTGGACCAAGTCTTTGCACAATTTGTGGAGAACAAACCCACTCACTCTCCCCGCTCTCTCACACGTCCAAGGCATCCCCATGGATGATTATTTGTGTAGCCTTCAAGCAATTGAAGACTATAAAAAGGCTAAGGTGTGGACATTGAAGATAAGCCAAATTTACACATATCCATAGCACAAAGAGAAAAGTACTTCTTGGCTCGTTAGTTCCTCCCTCCCATACACTCTTTTAACACTCAAATACTTCGGGTTTGAGTGTGTTTTGGATAGGATAGGATCATCGTACTTTGTTTCTATTTTTGGTTTCATAGATCATATATTGTATTAGCTATAGGGAACCTTTTGACTTTGTAATTGGTACTCATATTGATTATAAGGTTTTCGCCATTTAGGCATCTCAAGTTATATTAATGTAACTTGAGAAAAATAATTCTTGTGCTTTTGTCTGCTGCAAAACTCTTTTACAAATTTATTTTTACTCGGGTGTGTGTATTCTGTCCGTGTGTGTTATCTGGGGTGTTACCTAACACTTGAGGTAACACTTATTCTCAGTAGCCTTTGACAAACAATTTCAATTGGCACCAGAGCCCGGTCACTTGACGATACTAAGTGGTTCGGTCCTTTGTCATGGCTTTCGATCCTGCTAATCCCAATCAGAAATGTCTTCCTGTTTTAGATGGCTCGAATTATGCTTATTGAAAGATCCGCCTACGCTCGCATATCAAATCAATTGATCTTCGGGCTTGGCGATCTATAACAAATGGTTACTCTCTTCCTATGTTACCCCCAGATGAAGATGGTGACGTTCAAGTCAAACCTGAATCTGAGTGGACTAATGAAGATATTAATCTAGCTAATTTCAATGAAAAAACACTTAAATGCTATTTTTGAGTGGGTTGATATGCATATTTTCAAACTTATTCAAAATAGTTCCACTGCTCAGGAGGCATGGAACACTTTACAAAGGTTTTGTGAAGGTGATAGTAGTGTGCGTGATAATAAGCTTAGAACTCTTACTGGCAAATTTGAAAGGTTGAGGATGAGTGAAAATGAAACTATTTCATCATATTTTGAAAAATTGTTTGATATTGCAAATGAGTGTCAACTTTTGAGTGAACCTTTTACCAACAAACAACTTGTTTCAAAAGCTATTCGAACTCTCCCCGAGAGGTTCAATATGAAAGTTTCATCTATTGAAGAAGCTCACGATCTTTCTACTATGGACATCAATTCTTTAATGAGTATTTTAAAAAATTTTGAGTCAAATCTCCTTGAACAAAGTGAAGCTTCTAAGGGGAAAAATATTGCCTTGAAAGTGCAATCTTCGGATTTTTCAAAAGATGAAGATGAAATTTTTGAAGAATTGGATGAAAATGCCAGTGTTGCTTTACTTGCTAGAAAATATAATGCTATGGTTAAAAAGTTTAACAATGAAAAGATGCAGGTAAAAGCAAAGGAGCAACAAACTAAGGTGTATGATTCGATGCCAAGAAGGACGTTCCCATCTTCCCAGAAGTCAAATCCAATGCGTAGGACGTCCTCAGATCAATCGAGATCTGATCCTAAATACGTTGATTCAATTCAATGTCATGCTTGTTCGGGATGGGGTCACTATGCAAATGAGTATGCCAACACTCTAAGGAAACAGGGGAAGAACTTATGGGTTTCCCTAAGTGACAATGAAGATGAAGGACAAGTCCAGGAGGAAGAACCAGATCAAACAATTATGTTTGTCACACTAAGTGACACGGATACTGAACATGTTACTTCAGATGTTTTCCAGTCAGAGATAGCACCTGAGACCACACCTGTCAGGTATAACAATTTCAGTTCATATAATGATGTTTGTTTCGTGGTTTCCACTAACCTTGATGCAGGAAGTTCACAAGAGGATGAGCTGAGCAAAGATGAACTCATTTCTGGTTTGAAGAACCTTTGTGAGGATTTGCTCAAGGAATGGAAGAAAGAGAACAAAATGGTTAAAACTTTAACCAAGATGAACGATGGACTCAAGGCCTACTTGACACGTTTGGAAGTTCAAGCATCCAAGAGAGATGCCGAGCTAGAGAAAGTGAAGTCCAAATTTACTTTATCCGAAACTACCTTGAAGAAACTCAATACCGGATCATCCAAACTGGATGAGATTCTTAATTTGAGTAAGCCTCTCAAAGCAGGTATTGGTTTCCGAGAATCATTAGATAGTATTATTTCTTATTTGTCTTGTGATGAACATAATATATGTTTTGTGAAAGGTCATGATTTTGATCAAAATTCTTTCTCAAGTGATGTTTCTGACAAAGGGAAAGTGTGTCAATATTGTCACACTTCTGGACATTTTAAAAACAAATGCGACAAGCTTTCAAAAAAAAAGTCCAGTCCCTCTGTGCTACCTGAAGTGTTACCTAACACTCCAGATAACACTTCTTGTCAGAAAGTCAAAAACACAAAAAAGAAGTCATAGAAACCTAAATCTAAATTGAGATGCGATGTTGTTTACACTGCTCTAAAGACAAATATTAAAGAATCATGGTACTTTGATAGTGGATGTTCACGTCACATGACGGGAACAAAGTTGCTTTTGAAAGACTATGAATCTTTTTAAGGAGGTAGTGTAACTTATGGTGGTGGAAGTAAAAGTAATATAATAGAAAAAGGGACACTAAATGTGACTAATTTTCCCGCCTTAAAGAATGTCTTACATGTGGATGGGCTTGTAGCTAATTTAATTAGTATTAGCCAACTTTGTGATGACAACTTAGGGGTCAAATTCAATAAAAATACTTGTGAAGTCTTTGTAATACCCCGACCCAAAAATGTGTGTGCCTGACATGTTTGATATGATTTGATTGGTACTACTTATACCACCAAGATACATCTTCTTTTCGGAAGCTCATCTCATAAGAACTTCAAGGTTAAGCGTGCTTGACTTGGAGCAATTCTGGGATGGGTGACCCACTGGGAAGTTTCTCAGTGAGCACGTGAGTGAGCACAAAAACGTGCTGGAAAGACTCGTGGTGGTTTGTGAGGACAGTCCATCAAATTTGATAGCGTTCCGACCCATTTTTCGGGCTCGGGGCGTTACAAATGGTATCAGAGCGGGTCCCGGCCGGAAGTGTGGAGCAAAGTGCTGTGCGGAACAAAGTGCTACACCGCGGAGTCGGTGGGAGCCACCACTTGAATCCGTACGAGCCCCTCTTGAATCCACACTGCCCGGGGTTCCGATCCAAGTGGGTCTTGCCGGGGACGGCAAGGATCCAAGGTGGGGAGATTGTAATACCCCGACCCAAAAATGTGTGTGCCTGATATGTTTGATATGATTTGATTGGTATTACTTATACCACCAAGATGCATCTTCTTTTCGGAAGCTCATCTCATAAGAACTTCAAGGTTAAGCGTGCTTGACTTGGAGCAATTCTGGGATGGGTGACCCACTGGGAAGTTTCTCAGTGAGCACGTGAGTGAGGACAAAAACGTGCTGGAAAGACTCGTGGTGGTTTGTGAGGACAGTCCATCAAATTTGATAGCGTTCCGACCCGGTTTTCGGGCTCGGGGCGTTACAGTCTTTGATTGTACTAACAATTGTGTGATGACAGGAACTAGATCAAGTGACAATTGTTATTTTGTTGAAGACAAACAGGTGTGCCATTTGGCAAAAATAGATGTTACTACATTGTGGCATCAAAAGTTTGGACATGCCCATTATCGAAACTTAAAGAACATTTTCAAGTTTGAGGCTGTCAAAGGAATCCCTAAACTGAATCTTAATAAAAAAATGGTTTGTGGAGACTGCCTTAAAAATGAGGAGACTCGTGTTATCCAGTGTGCTGCCCAACACCAAGAGCAACACTTCGGGACAACACATTGTTTTCAGCTTTTGCATATGGACTTGATGGGTCCAATCGAGGTAGAAAGCCTGGGAGATAAGAGGTATATTTTTGTTATAGTTGATGATTTCTCTAGGTTTTCATGGGTATATTTCCTAAGAGAAAAATATGAAACTTTAGATAAATTTAAACTCTTGCACTCCAAAATCAAAAACATGTTTTGCTCACCTATATTTCGTATAAGATCTAATCATGGAAAAGAATTTGCAAATGTTTTCTTTTATACTTTTTGTAAGAAAAATGGGATAAACCATGATTTTCGGTATCAAAATCACATCAACGGAATGGGGTGGCCGAAAGGAAAAATAGGACATTGCTTGATATGGCCCGTGTTATGTTATTCTCAAAATGGATTTCAAAAATATTTTGGGCTGAAGCTTTGAGCACGGCTTGTCACATTTCAAATATATTCTTTCTAAGACATGGTTTAACAATGACACCCTATGAGATTTTGAATGAGAAGAAACCACATGTACATTACTTCCATGTGTTTGGGTGTGTATGTTTCATATTCAAAGACTGAGATTACTTAGATAAACTTTACTCTAAGAGTGATAAAGGCATTTTTCTTGGATATTCTCAAGACAATCATGCATATCAAGTGTATAATTTAAGATTGGAAAATATTTAAGATTCTGTAGATATTATTTTTGATGATCTGTCAAGTATTGCAGATGAACCAGGTGATTATCCTCATTTAGTACTGCTGGAAAAACCTCAAAGTGAATTTGACATTTATGTTGGACCAAGTGTCGACATAAGTGTTGAACCAGATGTCAGCACCAGTGTTACAACACCTGAGGCAACACCAGAGATAACACCAGAAGTATGTCCAGTTGCAGAAACTGAAAATAATGAGGACTCCAATAGAGTAGATGATCCCGTCAGAAGAGTTCCCCCTTTGAAGATTCAAAAGAATCATCATATATCCCAAGTGATAGGGAGATTAGACGAAGGGATACAAACTAGAGGTAAGGAACCGGTTAATTATCGAGACATGGTAAACCATTCATGTTTTCTTTCTAAGCTTGATTCTAAAAATAATTTTTTGAAAGATGAATATTTAATTCAAGTTTTTAACCATAAGAGATTTTCTAACTTGAAGAAGTCTCTTGTTCTGTGTCTTGTTTAATCCCCTTGGATCATCTTTGTTGTTGTATAATATTATATATTTTTTTATTAAAAAAAATGTTTTTATTTCCTGTCTTAATTTGTTGATGGATTGTCCTTTCAGTCTGTCAACGGTGGCACATACTGACCTTTTTGTTATGGTAGGATAACACTCAAGGTAACATCTTTAATAAAATTTCCTTTGTACTCAAAAGTGACAAAGTCACTAACTTTTTGATAAAATCAGAGGCATAAAGGCTAAAAAGCTCAGATAATATCTTCTTAGTAGCTCGGTGTACGGCGTTCGCTGCGACGATGCACTCTTGTCAAAGGGAGATGTTATCTTGTGATTTGTACTAAGTATTAGGAACATGTAGTTCGAAGCTACAGTGTATCCTACTTGAAAGGTACAAATCACCTAAGCATATTTACACTTTATAAGGACTCGGGGCACGGAGCTCGCTACTACGATGCTTCCTTGTAGATAAAGAAGTGTTAATATGTTTTAAAAAATGCTTAAATTAAAAACAAGCTTGTTATGTTTGAAATACCTGAAAATGAAGGAAAAGCTTGTTAAGCCTCAATTGCTTATTAAAGAAGCATATCTCTGCCTCAAGTGTTTTAAAAATGAGGCTTGCCTTAAAATGTCTTGTTTCAAATTTATCAAGGGATTTTTATCACGAATGATATCTTAAGTGTTACCATCATTGCCATTAACACATTAGTGTGTGCTACATTAGTTTTTTATTCTTTTATTTTCGAATTTGTTTATTAAATTTTCAAAGTTTGAAAGTTTTTTTATTATACAAAGAGTTTACAATTTTGAAAAAGTTTTAAACAAATCCTTTTTATTTGTTGTAAAATTTTAAAGTAACTAAATCCCTAAAATCATGGAAGTCTATCTTCAATTTGTGAGGGATCGGTTACTTCCTTCTTTTACCCGTTCGTTTTACTTATTAATTTTTTTTTCTTTTTCGTTTTCTTTAATAATAATAAAAAAAAAAAAAACCGGATGTGTAGGGAGTTGGTTTTGTGTGTGCAAGTAAATAGGGGGAGTTTGATTAGGATAGTTTAAAATGTGAGTAAAAATAGGGGTCTTAGTTAATCTAGATGATAAGAGTTAAGTTTAAATTAATTTATTCTCCTATTCACATTCCTTAACCTCCTAAATATCTATCCCTATCTACTCTCTCTTTCTCTCACACACTCGCACATATATACTCCCTCTCTCCTTCGTCTTTTTCTTTTTCACAGCAACCCCACAAATTCTCAAAACCCTTCTCAAAGTTCTTAAATCCTACCTCTCAATTTCAACAATGGCTTCTCCTCCCCGATACCCTAAACAATCCGCACCTCAAGAAGGGTCTCAGGGTGTTGTCTCGGGTGTTATTTCGCCCATGGACATATCTTCCATGGATTCACGTGTTTCTTCTTCCATGGCTATGTCAATTGATGAGCCCTCAATGGTTGCTACCTCGGCTTAACCTACACCCTCAGTGACTGCTTCTCAACCACCTGTTACCGCCACCAAGAAACCCAAAAGAAAAGCCCCTTCTTCCTCTAATCGGCTGCTTAACCCTCCAATAAGACTCCATCGGCTTCATTAATTTGATTTCTTCCCAACCTAGGGGAGATGGTGGTGCTGGTACTAGTGCTGGTACAAATGCTGCTACAGATGTTGCTGGTGATTATGATGCTGCTGAAGATGTTACTGAAGATGTTGGCATAAGTGATGAGCCATATGATGAAGAAGAAGAATAACCTTGTTTGAAGGTTGATGTTGCCACAACTCTTGGGCAATGGCATTTAATGGTACTTTGAAATGGTTTCAAAATAATTTCTGTTTTTGGTTGGTTTGGTTTTTAAAACAATTTCGTATTTCGGTTTCTTAATTTAGAACTTAAATACTTTGGTAGTTATTTTGGTGATTATCTTTGGATAATATTTTGTGGTTTTGTGGTTTTAAAACTTGGATTTACCTTTGTTTTTAAACTACTAGTTTGAGGCACAAAAGTTGATTTTGTTTTTAAATTAGTATTGTTTTTGTAAATCTTTGTTGTTTTGGTTAACTCCTAGATTAAGGGGGAGTTTAACTTCTGGGAGATGCTCTGTTATACTGTGTATGGCTAACATATTTTTCAGGTACCATCACTTAGTAGCTTGGAAAGAAATCTCAAATTAAGGGGGAGATTGTTAGTGCAGACAGAGGTGTTATCTCAGATGTTGCCACTGACAGTCTAGTGCTGCCTGACGAATATACTTTGTAATTTGACATTTCTTTCTAATATAATTTTTATACTAATGTCCTAATATTATTGTCTAGATGTTAGTCCATATTTCAGGTTATAATAAGGTGGATTTAGGAGCTAAATACATGGAGAAGAAATTAAAAGAGAATTATGCATAAATGCCGAAAATTGGAGAAGTTACAAACATATTTAACATGTGTTAAATATGGAAAAACGTGGGAAGACTCATTAAAAGGATTTGTTGTTGATCAAAGAAGAGAGTACACGCATGGAGAAGCATGGAGTACAAGTGGGCGAAGCTTAGACTTGGGCACAAAGAAATCGGTTGAGAAAATCATTGAAAGTGGACCAAGTCTTTGCACAATTTGTGGAGAACAAACCCACTCACTCTCCCCACTCTCTCACACGTCCAAGGCAGCCCCATGGCTGATTATTTGTGTAGCCTTCAATCAATTGAAGACTATAAATAGGCTAAGGTGTGGACATTGAAGATAAGCCAAATTTACACACATCCATAGCACAAAGAGCAAAGTACTTCTTGGCTCGTTAGGTCCTCCCTCCCATACACTCTTTTAACATTCAAATACTTTGGGTTTGAGTGTGTTTTGGATAGGATAGGATCATCGTACTTTGTTTCTATTTTTGGTTCCATAGATCATATATTGTATTAGCTATAGGGAACCTTTTGACTTTGTAATTGGTACTCATATTGATTATAAGGTTTTCGCCATTTAGGCATCTCAAGTTATATTAATATAACTTGAGAAAAATAATTCTTGTGCTTTTGTCCGCTGCAAAACTCTTTTACAAATTTATTTTTACTCGGGTGTGTGTATTCTGTCCGTGTGTGTTATCTGGGGTGTTACCTAACACTTGAGGTAACACTTGTTCTCAGTAGCCTTTGACAAACAATTTCAATAATAATATAAAAAATATTATAATACAAATATTATTAGTTTAATCCATATATACAGTAGTTTATAAGTTTGCACTTATACTCTTCAAATATCCACATAAGTTGTCTCGTACACAACAGATTAATGTCTGCGTGCATAGTCACAATTTTTATTACCACGTTTGAAAAACAAGTATGCATTGGCATGATTTAACAGAAATTTAAACGGCTAAGTGACGAAAGGACTACATGATTCTTCAAATGCATACGATAAGAATGAAATCGAAAAATAAAATCAAATTAGTTTTGGGACTAAAAAGAAAAAAGTTGAATTAGGTTAGGTACGAAAAAAAGTACTTAATGTTGGAACAATTTTATACCCCTGAATGCCACACTCATATTTAGTAAAAGATTGAGGAAGAGATGAAGCGGAAGCATGTAATAAATGTATACTTGTTGAATCCATTATTGTGTCTTGAAGGGAGATTAAGGATGATGAAGATGTAGGGAGATGATCTTCTAAATGAGAGTGTCTCTTAAGTTTCTCAGAATTTCTTCTAGATAATTATGAAGAGAGTATGTAGAGATAAAAGTAAGAATCAAGTCTGTTTAAGGCTTGATGGAGGGGCCTTTTTATAGTAAACATGGTGACACTTCAAATAGGGACCATACCTATTCATTTCCAAAGCAATGTTGATTTACCATCTTGCCCATCAAAGATAGATAAATACTACACATTGACTATTTTGACCATACTTTATATTAATGTCATAGTTATGATTTTATTTATGGAAGGTACCAAATTATTTGTGTTGCAAGCCACATTGATCTAACAATCTCCCACTTGGGTTGCAAAACAAATTTCTTCCTTTAAATCATAAGTACAACATAAATGATAACCCAAATGTGCAGTTTGTTATCACTTATAACAATCTCGTCCATCAGCCATACAAGTATAGAACTAAAGGGGCAGTCGTTGTAATTGATTCGCAACTAAACCCACTATAATTACATATACTAATTCAACTAAATGACATAGATCAAAAGTATGGATGTGTAGCATGGATCTTAATGAATATATACATATTCTTCCAACTAGTCCAACTTTAACCAAATGAGATCAATAATAATAATAATAGAACAATAAAATTGAAGAAACAACACAAACTCCCACTATATTAAATGTTATCAAAAGTTGTTACACCCATATGAGCAACATGCTCGTGAAACACTAAAGGTGATAACGCCTTAGTAAATGGATCGCTAACATAGAGTTTGTACCAATAAGTTGTATTTCTATTTGTTCTTTTTGTACTCTCTCTCTTACAACAAGAAATTTAATGTCAATGTGTTTAGACTTTGACGAGCTCTTGTTATTGTTGGAGTACAAGACCGCTGCCCTATTGTCACAATATAGCTTAATAGGTCTTTCGACGCTATCGACAATACGGAGTCCCTCAATGAATTTACGCAGCCATATAGCTTGATTGGATGCCTCAAAACAAGCAACAAACTCGGCTTCCATGGTAGAGGAAGTTACGAGTGTCTGCTTGGCACTTCTCCAAGAAATTGCTTCACCGGCTAATGTGAAAACATACCCAGATGTTGATTTACGGCTGTCTTGGCATCCAGCAAAGTCGGAATCGGAATACCCAACGATCTCAAGATGATCCGACTTTGAATATGTAATCATGTAGTCCTTGGTGTTTTGTAAATACCGCATCACTCTTTTGGCTGCGACCCAATGTTCTCTCCCTGGATTGCTTTGGTATCGACCAAGCATTCCAACAATAAAAGCTAAGTCTGGACGAGTACAGACTTGAGCATACATTAAGCTTCCTACTGCTGATGCGTAAGGGATGTTTTCCATATACTTGGTTTCAAAATTGTTTTTGGGACATTGATTGAGACTGAATTTATCTCCTTTAGAGACAGGGGTGTCATGTGGTTTACAGTTTTGCATGCTAAACCTTTGTAATACCTTCTCTATATAGGCCTTTTGTGATAATCCTAAAGTACCTCGTGAGCGATCACGATGTATTTGGATTCCTAATACAAAAGATGCCTCACCAAGATCTTTCATTTCAAATTTGTTTGAAAGAAATTTCTTAGTTTCTTTTAGAAGGTTTATATCATTACTAGCTAGCAAAATATCATCCACATATAAGACTAAGAATATAAACTTACTCCCACTGAACTTATGGTATATACAATCTTCACCAATATTCATTTCAAAGCCAAATGAAAGAATTACTTGGTTAAATTTGAGATACCATTGACGGGAAGCTTGCTTGAGCCCATAAATGGATTTTTTAAGTTTACGAACTAAATGATTAGTTTGTTCCAAATCATCCACCATTTCTGGTTTCTTCATATAGATGGTTTCCTCAATGTCTCCATTGAGAAAAGCTATTTTTACATCCATTTGATGAAGATCAAGGTCATAATGTGCCACTAAAGCCATAATGATCCTAAAGGAGTTTTTAGAAGACACCGGAGAGAATGTTTCTTTGTAGTCAATACCTTCCTTTTGAGTGAAACCTTTGGCAACAAGACGAGCCTTATGTCTTTCCACATTACCTTGTGAATCCCTTTTGGTTTTAAATATCCATTTACAACCAATCGGTTTCACATCCTTCGGTAATGGGACAAGATCCCAAACGTCGTTGTCTTTCATAGATTTTAACTCTTCATTAATGGCATTGATCCACTTATGAGAATTAGGACCTTTAATAGCTTCATGAAAGGTGAGAGGCTCATCTCCCACTAAACCTAAGTGTCCTTCATTCTCGGCTAGATACACCTCATAATCATCCGAGATGGCACTTCTTCTTACTCTATTTGATCTTCTTAAAGGCACTGGTTCTTCCTCATTTTGAGGTTGTTGAATTTCCTCATTTTGATCAACATTTTCATGTTGCTCAATATTTATAGGTGTCGCGACCCCGAACCCGCGGTTCCGGGATACGCGAGCTGGACGTCGACTTAAAATCAAAACTCTAAAATATAGAAGTTAAAATTTCCATTTTGAACCAAAAGATTTTAATACAAGGTTTGGAAAATCCAAGTTTAACAACACCATAAACCAACTAGTGTAAGCTCCACAAGCTCACACCAAAGATACAAAATATTACAATTCTTAATGACGTCAATAGTGGTAAAACTATCCCCAAAAGGTTATACATTTAAATAATGTAAACCGATCTATAACAACTTGCCCCAAAATCTCAATCCTCTCGACGTCCTCCTCGAACCGCGAATCCTAATCCTTTTCCTCCTGGGGGGGGGTTAAGGAAAAACAAAGATGGAAATAAACGGGGTGAGATAAAATCTCAGTAAGTTACTAATGCAACTACATGACATGCTAATATGCAATGACCAATATCAATTAACATAAGATAGATAGCAGCGGAAATAATAAGTGACATGCTGTCAACAGTAACATCCAATAATCAACCATATAAATAAGCATATAACAACAAATGAGAGGTTCCCTATCGCCAACCGTCCCATACCGGTTGGAAATAACGACCAGCTCATCATGCAACACATAAAGCTGAAATAAACACTCATAAGTGGATACATAGCCAAGGTTTCACCCCACTGGAAGAACCAAATAAAGGTCGCTGCGCAGCTTCAATAATCAACAATCAACATCTTCATAGCAGCATGAAAGCTCGAAGAGAAAACCCCGGTACCGGAACCAAATCATAAAAGTGTCACAAGGGACAAGGACCATGACACAAAGTCATGCCCATTAGCCAGATGCATTCACAAAGGAACGCTGACTTATCCTTTCCAAGGCCAATCTGGAGAAGGGGTATAGTAAGGGCAAAACAATGGTCAACATTATAATGGACTTGGCTTTGCCATTATAATCCTTCCCATCGCCCGATGCAACAAATATGCCAGCTGGGCTTCTAATTAAATGCTAAGTAATAATATTTTAGCATGAATAACAACTTAAGGTTCCAAAGTAGGGAACCACACCAATTAATCACCATAAAGATGCAAACGATTACTCATGAAGAGTTCAACAACAACGGACACAAGAAGTTTCTCATAAAAGAGCACAACAACGATAAACGGAATTTCTCATAAAGAGCACAACAACAATGATTATTAGAGTACCGTAATTTCATAAAGAGAAACCATACCAGATACATTCCAAAGATGATACCCACGAGTTAATCATAAAGATCACAACCCAAACGGTCGCTCACAAATAGTACAACGACTATAACCCAAAATTATCCTAAACATTTACTCATAAAGATGTACTAGGACTATGAACTCAACCATCTCATCACACCTGAAATTCCAAAGTAGGAATCAGAATGAATACACTTTGGTGTTCAACCACAACCCTCTAGGTACTATGGGACATCGCCTAAAACCTAGACCAAGTCTTACTCGAAAGTCAATTCGATTGGAACAACCACGAACACATCAGACGATGCCCAAACACCTAATAAAATCCCGAAGTATAAAACTTATCACTTAACCAAACAACCTATACTATCTTGTAGTACTCTAAGAGAGCTTCGAAACGATAGTTTACACGCCTAAAACGGAGTCCGGACGAAGAAGTTATGGACGAAACAATTTTAGAAGAAAAGGGAAGAATATACCAGAATTCTTGCTTGGCACGACCGTGCCTAATAAAGTGGCACGACCGTGCCAGACATTTCGAGAGGAAAGGCAATTTTGGCATATTGGCACGACCGTGCCTAAGAAAATGGCACGACCGTGCCAACCAAGACGGGAGAAAAGGGAATTGTGGCACGACCGTGCCAAATAAAAGAGCACGACCGTGCCAGACCTTACGAGAGGGAAAGTGAATTGTGGCACGACCGTGCCAAATAAAGGAGCACGACCGTGCCAGATGAACAAAGCCCAGATTCATCCAAGGTTCACCATTTTCGGGCCAAAACTCACCCAAAACACCAAATACTCAAAATCAACACTCCCAACAAGGTTTCTAAGGTACCCAAACATCTTTTAACTAGAAAGGGGATCTAAATACACCATTTATAAATTAAAACCAAGAATCAAAACCAACATTTCAAAATCACCATTTTTGACCAAAAACCCAAATAAATTCCAAATAAATTGCAAACTCATCCAAACTTCCAATATAACAATAAAAGCATTATATGAACATGATATGAACATTTTAGCATTAAAATGGGGGAAAAGTAACTTACTTGCAAATTCTCAAAGTTGATGGATTTCAAATCTTTTTGACTCTACGCGATCCTAGCGACGATCTAAACAATGTTCAAGTTTTAAGAATTGAGAGATGATGAGAGGAAGAAGGAGAAAATGAAGAGAGAAGAAGAAGAAAACTTACCTTTCACAAAGCTTGGAGAGAGAGAGAGAAATATGCTGGAGATGGGATGGAGAGAGTGAGGGAGAAGAGAGGGAGTAGGGGGAATTATTACGAAAAACTTACACTTAGGCCCCCTCCCCACCAATTACCCAACTCTAATACTTTCTACTAACAACTAAGACCAACTATTACTACACTAGCACAAATGACCCAATAAAATGCTAGGCATAATTATTATAACACATAAAGTGCACACATAAATATTTACATAAACAATAATTTAAATAAATAAATAAGCAAATAAATAAATAATAATTATTTATTACTGATAAAATAGAGCCTAGTTTTCGGGTCGTGACATTCACTCCCCCTTAAAGAAAATTCGACCCGAATTTTAACGAGACTTACCCGAAAGACCAAATAGCTACGGATACGATAGTTCTGCCATTTCTCAAATTCCTCAATTGTCCAATCTACCCCACTACAAGGTAATCTTAAATAATGCTTACGATACCACGACCTCTCGCACATAACTTCCTTCAATCATAACCTTCACTACTAATTAAAACCCACAATCAAAATTGGAGAATCCCAATTGCTCCCAATCATAACTCTCGAGATATCCCAAGCTCACCCTATTCATAACCTTAATTACACTGCAAAGGTGTTTCCTTTCGTAAATCGCATGCTTAGTAGTATTCCCCAGAAATTCAAAACATCACCATCCCGAGCCTAATTAGCTTTTAAAATGTGAGAGGCTAAAGAAGTTTTCCATCCTCATAACATTCACCGAAGGCTATATCTCTAAGGATTACCATTATAGTGTCTTCACTTTGATTTAACACCTTAAATTAATAGTACCATACAACCCCAAAATTCCTCGTACAAAGTGTCCACTTAATCTATGTTATACTCTCATCCCTTCATTAATCTGGTCTTGAAGCCTAAACCATTCAATGTACTCAATAGTCCGCAAAACGATCCAAATTTCACCTTCAAAATATTTTCTTTAACTCTCATTTAAGTCATAATCCGTGCTCATATACCCAAAGGAAATCAACGAACTCTAAATTCAATAGCTAAACCCAGTTAGCTAGTAACGTTCCAACTGACCCAATACCAATTCATGATATTCCTTAATTATGCCCCAGTATTGATAATCAACTTACTTCACATACCCTTGATCCAATTCGGGAAACGCTACCAAGAAGGGATTTAGAACCGTAGAACCACTATCTAACCAGATTTTCAAAATGCCTTTAACATAAATCAAGAAATTATTACTCTCCCAAAATGTACTTAGTCATTTCTAACTTAACACGCTTACCACCACTAATGATTATAGCTCCTGTAACAAACTCATCACCCATAACAAATCGTACACCTCTCATGCTAATCCATCCCGATACATTCACGGAGATGCACTTAAAGTGACCAAAATTCCCCTCAAGAGATCCTCAGTGAATCCTCAACTCCTATAACTCAACCGATACTATATGGCTATTGATCTAAATATTAGTACTACAACCTTGGACCACAACAATGCAATTTAACCCCAAGCTTCTCTTCGAACACTAAGCACTATTCAGAAGAAAATGAAAATCTTACGAATGATAATTACACCCAACAAATTTACCGAAACTAAATACTCGGACTTCAATTAAGAAAAGATAGGTATAACTCCTCCCAAAGGAACGGTCTCAAACAGTTTTAAGAAACTAGGAATGGAGAATATAACAATCCCCTACAACAATAGATTTAAGCAATAGTAACATCAAAATCTCGTAATAGCAACATGGCTAATCTAGCAGGTGAAACATAACCATACTTAAGCACATCATAAGCACATAAGACTTTATCGGACACCCTAAACTCCTCCATAGGAGTAGACACCTACAACACATAAGTCAAAGACTCAGAAGAAATAAATGCGACTAAATGCACAGAAACACATAAATGCGATGACCCTAAAATGCACGCGCTCGCTCTCTCGACACAAAATTAATACCTCCTGAAACTGATGAATCACCCGCTGAGTGCTGATTGATCGCAAATACCCTACCCTGAACTTTTAGGGTTTCCCGAAGTATCTCTCTTCTGACCTTGTGCAGTACCAGTGCCGCTCCCGGATGGTTGATACCTGCCCCTAAGACAATCCCTCACAAAATGCCCCAACTGACCACAATTCACACATTTTCCTTGCTTCTTCCAACACTTGTCTTCTGAGTGTCCTATCCTCTGACAGAAGCTGCAGACTTTCCCATTTCGTGTCCCTTTATAAGAACCTTGATTTCTTACTGTTGGTTGCCCTTGAAGTTGCCTTCTGAATCGAGTTTGCACTCCAGAATTACCTATGTTATCCGAATGTTGCTGTTGTGACTTGCTCTGCCCTCCTTGCTTACCCGGGTTAACCATCTCAGTCTTCCTTTTGTTTTCCCAAATATCCTGCTCAATCAAGTAGGCTCGATCCACCGCATCCTGAAAAGGTTGAATTCTTTGGGCTAAAAGTTGAGTCCTAATAGCTGTCTTCAAACCCCTAATCAATCTCATCGCTTTCTGCTCCTCGGTCCGCACAAGGTATTCACAACACCTGGCTAATTCTGTGAACTTAGCTGAGTACTGTGCTACTGACATCATGCCTTGCTCCAAGCTGAGGAACTCGATCTCCTTCCGGTTTTGATTTACTAAAAAGATAAAATGATCCTTGAATTTCCTCACGAACCACTCCCAAGGATATGGTACAAGAGTCGCATCCCAACTGGTCTTCAGTGCCTTCCACCAATGTTCCGCAGTCCCCACGAGCTTATAAGCTGAAAACAGAACCCTATCCTCATCAGTACATCCAAAGACCTCGTAGATTTTCTCCATCGATTCTATCCATAGCTTGGCCTTCTTCACATCAGGCTCACCGTCGTACTCCCTTGGTTTCAACTTTAAGAACTGCTCCAACCCATACCGCGGAGGTTCTACATGTTCCTCTCTCAATCCTTGGTCACGAATTGATTTCACAGCCGCTTCAAACCTCCCCTGAAACACTGCACGATTTTCTTCCCTTAGACCATTCTGATTCTGAGTCCCACTGATGCCTTCATCAGCTCTTCTTCTAGCCATCACAAACAAATACCTGCATAAAATACTCATCGTTACTCACTCCGAACCCATCTACCCTCCTAGGTCATTCTAGCCACCTATACCGATACTTAGAGCTAAACCATGGCTCTGATACCAACTGTCGCGACCCCGAACCCGCGGTTCCGGGATACGCGAGCTGGACGTCGACTTAAAATCAAAACTCTAAAATATAGAAGTTAAAATTTCCATTTTGAACCAAAAGATTTTAATACAAGGTTTGGAAAATCCAAGTTTAACAACACCATAAACCAACTAGTGTAAGCTCCACAAGCTCACACCAAAGATACAAAATATTACAATTCTTAATGACGTCAATAGTGGTAAAACTATCCCCAAAAGGTTATACATTTAAATAATGTAAACCGATCTATAACAACTTGCCCCAAAATCTCAATCCTCTCGACGTCCTCCTCGAACCGCGAATCCTAATCCTTTTCCTCCTGGGGGGGGGTTAAGGAAAAACAAAGATGGAAATAAACGGGGTGAGATAAAATCTCAGTAAGTTACTAATGCAACTACATGACATGCTAATATGCAATGACCAATATCAATTAACATAAGATAGATAGCAGCGGAAATAATAAGTGACATGCTGTCAACAGTAACATCCAATAATCAACCATATAAATAAGCATATAACAACAAATGAGAGGTTCCCTATCGCCAACCGTCCCATACCGGTTGGAAATAACGACCAGCTCATCATGCAACACATAAAGCTGAAATAAACACTCATAAGTGGATACATAGCCAAGGTTTCACCCCACTGGAAGAACCAAATAAAGGTCGCTGCGCAGCTTCAATAATCAACAATCAACATCTTCATAGCAGCATGAAAGCTCGAAGAGAAAACCCCGGTACCGGAACCAAATCATAAAAGTGTCACAAGGGACAAGGACCATGACACAAAGTCATGCCCATTAGCCAGATGCATTCACAAAGGAACGCTGACTTATCCTTTCCAAGGCCAATCTGGAGAAGGGGTATAGTAAGGGCAAAACAATGGTCAACATTATAATGGACTTGGCTTTGCCATTATAATCCTTCCCATCGCCCGATGCAACAAATATGCCAGCTGGGCTTCTAATTAAATGCTAAGTAATAATATTTTAGCATGAATAACAACTTAAGGTTCCAAAGTAGGGAACCACACCAATTAATCACCATAAAGATGCAAACGATTACTCATGAAGAGTTCAACAACAACGGACACAAGAAGTTTCTCATAAAAGAGCACAACAACGATAAACGGAATTTCTCATAAAGAGCACAACAACAATGATTATTAGAGTACCGTAATTTCATAAAGAGAAACCATACCAGATACATTCCAAAGATGATACCCACGAGTTAATCATAAAGATCACAACCCAAACGGTCGCTCACAAATAGTACAACGACTATAACCCAAAATTATCCTAAACATTTACTCATAAAGATGTACTAGGACTATGAACTCAACCATCTCATCACACCTGAAATTCCAAAGTAGGAATCAGAATGAATACACTTTGGTGTTCAACCACAACCCTCTAGGTACTATGGGACATCGCCTAAAACCTAGACCAAGTCTTACTCGAAAGTCAATTCGATTGGAACAACCACGAACACATCAGACGATGCCCAAACACCTAATAAAATCCCGAAGTATAAAACTTATCACTTAACCAAACAACCTATACTATCTTGTAGTACTCTAAGAGAGCTTCGAAACGATAGTTTACACGCCTAAAACGGAGTCCGGACGAAGAAGTTATGGACGAAACAATTTTAGAAGAAAAGGGAAGAATATACCAGAATTCTTGCTTGGCACGACCGTGCCTAATAAAGTGGCACGACCGTGCCAGACATTTCGAGAGGAAAGGCAATTTTGGCATATTGGCACGACCGTGCCTAAGAAAATGGCACGACCGTGCCAACCAAGACGGGAGAAAAGGGAATTGTGGCACGACCGTGCCAAATAAAAGAGCACGACCGTGCCAGACCTTACGAGAGGGAAAGTGAATTGTGGCACGACCGTGCCAAATAAAGGAGCACGACCGTGCCAGATGAACAAAGCCCAGATTCATCCAAGGTTCACCATTTTCGGGCCAAAACTCACCCAAAACACCAAATACTCAAAATCAACACTCCCAACAAGGTTTCTAAGGTACCCAAACATCTTTTAACTAGAAAGGGGATCTAAATACACCATTTATAAATTAAAACCAAGAATCAAAACCAACATTTCAAAATCACCATTTTTGACCAAAAACCCAAATAAATTCCAAATAAATTGCAAACTCATCCAAACTTCCAATATAACAATAAAAGCATTATATGAACATGATATGAACATTTTAGCATTAAAATGGGGGAAAAGTAACTTACTTGCAAATTCTCAAAGTTGATGGATTTCAAATCTTTTTGACTCTACGCGATCCTAGCGACGATCTAAACAATGTTCAAGTTTTAAGAATTGAGAGATGATGAGAGGAAGAAGGAGAAAATGAAGAGAGAAGAAGAAGAAAACTTACCTTTCACAAAGCTTGGAGAGAGAGAGAGAAATATGCTGGAGATGGGATGGAGAGAGTGAGGGAGAAGAGAGGGAGTAGGGGGAATTATTACGAAAAACTTACACTTAGGCCCCCTCCCCACCAATTACCCAACTCTAATACTTTCTACTAACAACTAAGACCAACTATTACTACACTAGCACAAATGACCCAATAAAATGCTAGGCATAATTATTATAACACATAAAGTGCACACATAAATATTTACATAAACAATAATTTAAATAAATAAATAAGCAAATAAATAAATAATAATTATTTATTACTGATAAAATAGAACCTAGTTTTCGGGTCGTGACAATAGGGGAGTCAATATTTTGAATTTGTTCCTCTTGAATTTTAGGTACAAGTACTTGATTTCCAATTGGAACTACTAAGGGAAGAGGTATAGAAATGGATTCCTCTTCCTTAAATTCAAAATTATTATTCTTAATTTCCCCTCTAAACTCAACATCCTCAAAGAACCTAGCATTTCCCGTTTCAAAAAACGTTCTAGATTTCGGGTTGTAAAATTTATAGCCCCTTGATCTCTCGGCATACCCTACAAAGTAGCAACTAACTGTCTTAGCGTCCAGTTTTCCTTCGTTAGGCCTATAAGGGCTAGCTTCTGCTGGACAACCCCAAACATGAAGATGATTTAAGGACGGTTTCTTATTCGTCCATAATTCATAAGGGATTTTATTGTTAGTAGCCTTAGAGGGAGCCCTATTGAGAAGATAAGTTGCGGTTTTTAAAGCATCGCCCCATAATGAGTGAGGTAAAGAAGTATTAGAAACCATACTTATTACCATATCCTTAAGGGTTCTATTACGTCTCTCAGCTACACCATTCATGCTAGGCGAACCCGGCATAGTGTAGTGAGGGACAATCCCACACTCTTCTAAATAGCGAGCAAAAGGACCCGGACGTTGTTCTCCCGAACCGTCATTCCGACCATAGTACTCCCCACCACGATCGGATCTAACGTTCTTAATAGTCTTACCTAGTTGATTTTCAACTTCGGCCTTAAAAGACTTGAAAACGTCCAATGATTGAGACTTTTCATGAAGTAAATAAATGTATCCATATCGAGAGTAGTCGTCTATGAACGTAATAAAGTATTGTTGACCATTCCAAGAAGGAGTAGGAAATGGCCCACAAATATCCGTATGTATTAGTTCTAAGACGCTTGATGCTCTCGAGGATACTTTTCTTTTTGAGTTTGTAAACTTTCCTTTTAGGCATTCAATGCAAAAGTCCTTTTCAGGAACATCAAGTTTATTTATGATTCCTTCTGACACAAGCTTATCAATTCTCCTTTTGGAGTTATGACCCAAACGCCTATGCCATAAGGTATAAGAATTTTCACTTGAAAACTTTCGCTTCTTAGATTTAGTTTCATTATTATGGGACTCATTGATTGTTTGAGTAGTGTTAAGCAAATAAAGATTATCACTACTCGATAAAGTACTAGTACCAACAATAATGGAATTGAAATATAAATCACATCTATTATTACCAAATGAACAAGAGTAACCCTCTTTGTCCAAAACAGTGATAGATATTAAATTCCTTCTAAACGAAGGTACAATGAAAGTATTATTTAATACAAAATAATATCTTGTACTTAACAACAATCTAAAGGTTCCAATGCCTTTGACTTCTACCGGGTTCCCAGCTCCCATATAGATGAATCTTTCATCCTCGCTAGGTCTTCGGTAATTCAGGCAACCCTGCATAGACATACTAATGTGAGTTGTTGCACCAGAATCCAACCACCATGTATATGAAGGAATTGAAACTAAATTAGCCTCAGTACAAACAAGACCAAATGACATACCTTTCTTAGCACGCCAAGCGTGATACTTAGGGCAGTCATACTTCATGTGCGTAGGGTCCTTGCAAAAGAAGCACTTCTTTTCCTTACGATCATCAGATGATCCTTTAGGCTTCTTATTGCTTGTTACCGCAATTTCCTTCCCTCTTCTCTTAGTCCCATGAGAATAGGTGGATGCTAAATGAGCACCTTCAATTTTAGGTTGCTTCAACCTATCTTCCTCTTGTGTCACATGTGAGATTAATTCATTAATATCCCACTTGTCTTTCTGACAATTATAGGTCACCTCAAAGTGACCAAACTGAGGAGGAAGAGAAATCAACACTAAATGGACGAGAAGATCTTCCGATATCTCTAACTTAAGTCCTTTTAGTTTAGTTGATAAGTGAAGCATTTCTAAAATATACTCCCTTAGGTTCCCGGTACCCTTGTACTTCATGGAAACAAGCTTTCTTAAACAAGAACTTGTTTCCGACTTTTCGCTTTTGGCAAAGCGCCGTTCAAGGGTCTCAAGAAAGGTTTTAGCATCAACGTCCTCGGGGACACTGTTAAGAAATGCCTCCGGGACGACATTTTTCATGATCATAAGACTTACGCGATTAGAGCGTTTCCACTTCTCAGAGTTCAAGCGGTCCTCAGCGGTGCTATCTTCACTAAGAGGAAGAGGAATAGGCTCCCTAAATGCGAGGTCTATGTCCATGCAGCCCAAGATCATAGTAATTTTGTTTTCCCAAGTTTTAAAGTTTGTCCCATTAAGCATCGGAATTGTGCTCATCGCAGCAGTAATAGAAGAAGCGTTAAGTAAATCTGGGAATCGAGAACAAGAATGAATACAAAACAATAATAAGTAACTACATTATGAATTAAAAGATTAATTATATCAAATGAAATCCATCAATAAAGCAATTAACATGACATCAAAACTAATCTTTGGATTGCGAATTGACTCATAAATAATTACTTTAGATGACAAGTAATTTGAACAATATTTGATTAAATGCTTAATCTTCCTTTGGGTAGTCTTAAGCATTTAATAAAATTACTAAATGTTCATTTTATATGTCATCACATGAATGCTTAAGACTTTCTTAGTACGTGGCGTTGTTCAACCTTAGTCGTTCCACCAATCCGTTCGGATGGTTGAGGAGACCAGTCAAGGTTTCCAGCCTGATATACCATCGTTAGTCAAATGGCAAGATCTTCTTTGGAAAATTCAAGTCATTCATATCTTAAACATTCAACACTTTAATAATTTTGCATTTAAATAACGTTAATCACTTAGGTGATAATATTATTTAAATAATAAATAAAATTATTTAAGCATATAATTAATCCAAGCTTTAAGGTTTGAAAAATGAATGTTTTGTTCAAAAAAAAAAAAAAAATAGTGCAAAATTGCGGCACACTTTGCACGACCGTGCTAAAAATTGATGCACGACCGTGCCAAAATTATCAGACAAGCATGTTTTCACGGTACAATGAGCACGGCCGTGCCAAACAAAGGGCACTACCGTGCCAAACGAACCGGTCCGACCGGTTCAAACAAGACACCCGTCCGGACCAGCACTATTCATACGCACCGGTTCAAGAAATGCATGAGCACGACCGTGCCAAACAAAGGGCACGACCGTGCCAAACAAAAAAAAAAAAAAAAAAAAAAATCTGCACTTCTTTAATTTTTTGTCCAAATTTTTCAAAAAGGCATTTAATAACAAGTAGATCCACATGGTATGTACTTAAAACATAAAACCATGTTATTTAAGGATAATCTTGTTTTAAATTTAATGGAATCAAGTGAGTAGATCCACATGGTGTGCACAAGACATAAAACCATGTTATGAAGGGATAGTCACACTTGAATTATTGAGTTTTAATGAACAAAACTTTCAAACCATTTTTCTTAATTTTAGATGAAGATCATTAGTACTTTATAAGAGTCCCTAATCAACATCAAAACCTTATGATTCAACAGGAAAAATGAATCAAAGTAAAGCATGAAAGTTTTCTTTAAAGAACTCAACTCAAACTAAAAATGAACGGGGCTCTGATACCAATTGTTGGAACAATTTTATACCCCTGAATGCCACACTCATATTTAGTAAAAGATTGAGGAAGAGATGAAGCGGAAGCATGTAATAAATGTATACCTGTTGAATTCATTATTGTGTCTTGAAGGGAGATTAAGGATGATGAAGATGTAGGGAGATGATCTTCTAAATGAGAGTGTCTCTTAAGTTTCTCAGAATTTCTTCTAGATAATTATGAAGAGAGTATGTAGAGAGAAAAGTAAGAATCAAGTCTGTTTAAGGCTTGATGGAGGGGCATTTTTATAGTAAACATGGTGACACTTCAAATAGGGATCATACCTATTCATTTCCAAAGCAATGTTGATTTACCATCTTGCCCATCAAAGATAGATAAATAACATTTCAGGGATTCTACACATTGACTATTTTGACCATACTTTATATTAATGTCATAGTTATGATTTTATTTATGGAAGGTACCAAATTATTTGTGTTGCAAGCCACATTGATCTAACACTTAACTCGTACTTATAACAAACTTGCCGCATATGTGACTTAAATAAAATAAAATTAATCTCAATCATTACCATCAACAATAAAAAGACATTGTTGAAATCTGGTCGTCGTTAGAGCTTTGCATAGGATCTCACGGTTAGTTCAAGTATTTGTAATGACTACTCCATCACTCTATATGAATGTCCAATTTTTATTTTAAAAGACATTCTAAAAATCTATACTTTTGTATAGCTTAGCGGCAACAAGTATTATATATTTTTGTAATTTTCTTTCCAAATTTGAACAAAAAATTGGTGAAAAAAATATTTAAAGACAAAGTTAAAAAATACATTCATTTTGACATCTTTGTTTGTTGAAATGGACATTCACGAAGAGAGTATTATATTTGTCTAAAGAAATAAAATATTTGATTTCATAGAAAATCTAATTTAACTAGGGATTAACTCGTGCTTTGCACGGGTGTTTTCTTCTGTACGTGAATATTTATAATTACATTATATAATTATTAATTATTTTAAATAAATATAAATAAATTTATAGATATATATAAATCTACTTGTGATTTTTTAATAATAGTAGAAATAGTTTTAGTTACTATAATATAAAATAGATATTAAGATTGGTTAATAGTATTGATTAAGAATAACTTTATAAATTTTTTAAAAATTTACTTCGCATGTTCCATAATGATGTCAATTTTTACTCTTGATTGATTGTGAAAATAATGTTTTAATTATAGTTAACCTTATAGTAATTATGAGCTTAAATAGTATATTAAAAGATAATGGTTACCTAAGTAGTGCTCCCTTCGTCCCAGAGTAAGAGTCATACCTCTCAAATGCACGGAAAATAAGAAATGGTGGAAGTAATTTAAGTGTTGTAAGTGTAAAAGTAAAGTAAGATAGAGAATAAGTGGGAGGAAATAGTAAATTGATTGGTGTTGTAAGTATAAAAGTAAAGTATGAGAGATAATGAGTGAGATGAATAGTAAATATTCTTTGTCATTTTAGGAAAGAGACTCTTACTTTAAGATTACCAAAATAGAAAATATGACTTTTACTAATACTATGAGACGGAGGGAATAACTTTTATCGTAAATAATAAGTTAAAAGTAATAGCTACTATATATAGTAACTAAAACTAATAAGTATTTTTTTTTTCAAAAAAAATACTAATAATAGTAATAGTTACAATATATTGTAACTATTCTAATTAGTTAATATTAGTTACTTTATATAGTAACTATATATTACATGTAACTAATATTACTAATAGTAATAATTATGTCATATAATTAACTATTACAATGAACTAATACTATTAATAGTAATAGTTATCTTATATAATAACTTTTACATTTAACTAATACTAATAATAATAATAATAATAATTATCTTATATAGTTAACTATTATAATTAACTAATACTATTAATGGTAATAGTTACCCTTTATAGTAACTATTATACTTAACTTGTACTATTAATAGTAATAGTTATCTTATATAGTTAACTATTACTACCTCTGTCCCTAAATGAGTGTCCAAATTTCATTTTAAGGGACACTGAAAATCTCAACTTTGTTGTACAATTTGGTAGCAAATATTCATATATAATTTTGTATTCTCCTTTCCAAACATTTAGTTTTGCACGTATAAAGAAACCGGTGAAAAAAATTTCGAAAAAAAAACATTTAGGGAGAAAGTTATGCTAAAAAAAGACACTCATTTTGGGACAAAGATTTCTTGAAAATGGACACTCATTTAGGGACAGAGGGAGTATAATAAATTTATACCATTAATAGTAATAGTTAACTAATATAGTAACTATTACAATTAATTAATACTATTAGCTAATAAGATAAAAATGAAAAGTCACCTAATTAAAATGCTTTGGATGATGTGGCACCACCAAAAGCAAGAGTTACCCAAAACTTGTCCACATGGCACCACCTAAAGACTCTACCATGACTTTTAATATATATATATATTTTAATAAACATGTGAATCCATTAGTGTATACTTCAAGGCGTAAATGTTAACAGAAGTCATCTTAAGTCAAAATAATTTGTAAGTTAACACTAAAAAACTTAGTATAATGGTCATAGAACAATAAATCTTCATTAATAGATTAATAGAAATGTGAATCCATATTGAACAAAGTGCTTCTGGAAGAGTAGAGGGATGATGAAGCCAAATTCATGGAGATAATATTTTATTTTATTTTATAATCCAAACATAGCCTTACAAATGTTGCAACAATAACGTTGGATTGTATTGTAGGTGTGTGGAAGAGAAAAGGATGTTGAGTTGACTTAGAAGTTAGAACTCAAATAATACCGCCCCTAATTTGTCAAAAATAGCTTACTTTCAACACAACCTTGAAAACAATAAGGCGTGTTTGTTGTGTTTTTTCAGATCCTAATTATGTTTCCTTTCCATCAAATCAAACTGTAAATTTGTCAAACTTCTGTTCAAAACTAAATTTGCATTTGTTTCATTAAAGAAAAAAAGTTGCATAAGATCATGGGCAATAGTCTCAACCCCCAAAAACATTCAACTACCTTAATATCACGACACCTCATCTTCTCTCTCCATCCACTTAATCATTCAACTATCCTCTTGTTGGGTTTCGATCTAACATGCGCAGCGGAAATTAGCAATTAAAATTTTAATGAAACTCAAAGCCATGGATCCGTTCATATGATTAGATCAAATACAACAAGATGAATAGAGGAATAACTAACCCTTGATGGCTATGAATTTCTAGCTTTTGAACTTGGTGGAGATTTTGAAACTTGATCAAGAACGCGAACCTTGAAGATGATGAGCTTCACCCTCTAGCGGTATCCACACCACGAACGAATATCAAGCAACTTCTTGATCTTGGTTGCTAGACCAAATTGTGAAACACAGTTTCACAATTGCAAGAACTATATGGAATTATGAATATTCTTGTTCTTCACCTTTTGGATCTTAGAACAAGAAAAATAACCTCTCAAAACCTTATGGAGGCACTCACAATATTATGTCTAATGGCTGGTGAAAAGATGCTTTTATAGGACCTAGTCATTAACTCTTAATGACCTAGGATTCCTAAATCCCGTCACCTTAATTAAGGCAGGTCCTTATTCTGCCAGGAATTCTGGCACGGTCGTGCCCCTTTATTTGGCACGGTCGTGCCAAATGGGTCGAACCTGCCAGACCTTCCCCGAATATTGGCACGGTCGTGCCCCTATTTTTGGCGCGGTCGTGCCAAACGGACCGAGCCTTTGCCTTGGTTTGGATTTATGGCACGGCCGTGCCATTTTAAGGCGCACGACCGTGCCAGAGCCAAAACCTGACATTTTTCCATAATTCCAATTCAGTCCTTTATGATTCGTTCTATTTGTGTGTGACCCTCTAGGATTACACTAAGTTGGCAATGGGCTCAAACATGAACTCATAAGATATGATTAGGTTCTAGCAAACCGTCATACCTACCCAAATAGTGTAACTAGATACAAGTTCGCATTCCTTTAGAATATGTCACAATCCCTTTGTCCACGATGTCATTGAACACAAGTCATGGTCAAACAGTCAACTTGTTTTGTTCAATACTTTCTCGATCCCGAATATGTTGATAATTCAAATGCTATTGATCCAATCAATCCATTTGAGTCCGGCCGAACATTTCATCAACATCATTCCTTCGAGGGGCCCAAGCTTGACATCTCTCCGTGGAGGGACAAATCCATTTAGCTTATTATTCTTCCCAACGGGAATTCGATTGTGCCAATCATACCCTTTATAACTACCGTGTTAAGGTAGCGTTTGAATATGTCAAACACAATGTTCATCAAGTGGAAGACTATAATAACTTCATGTCTAAGGATTCAAATGACATAACTAATATGAGATATATGTATGACATAGACCATGACATAAAACTCATGCAGCGGGTCAAGTCCAGTACCTTGTTCCAAACAAGTACCCATAAATCTAACATGATCATCCCATGATCATTTAGCTTTTATACTAGTGCTTAACAAGCACTAGGGACGGGGATTATTATAAGTAAACATGAACAACAATAATAATCAAAGCATCTCTTTATTGATATGAAATAAATGATAACAATTACAACGTTTATTAAACGTGCCTAGGGCACCACTACCAACAATCTCCCACTTGCCCTAGGCCCAATCTCCCATGTATCTAATACCCATGGACCTAACATGACCATCATGTTTAGCTTGTGGAAGTCCCTTTGTTAGCGGGTCCGCAATATTGTCATCAGTAGGTACTCTGCATATATTTACGTCTCCCCTATCAACGATTTCTCGAATGATATGAAAACGCCTAAGTATGTGTTTGGATTTCTGATGTGCTCTTGGTTCCTTTGCTTGAGCAATAGCACCATTATTGTCGCAATAAAGGTCTAATGGACTAGCAATACTAGGAACCACTTCAAGTTCAGTTATGAACTTCTTAATCCAAACAGCTTCCTTTGCAGCATCCGATGCAGCAATATACTCAGCTTCTGTTGTAGAATCAGCGGTTGTACTTTGCTTGGAACTCTTCCAGCTTACAGCTCCACCATTTAACATAAACACAAAACCCGATTGCGATCGGCTATCATCTTTGTCGGTTTGGAAGCTTGCATCCGTGTAAGCATTTACAACGAGATCATCTTCCATTCCTCCATAGACCAAAAACGAGTCTTTAGTCCTTCTCAAGTACTTAAGAATCGCTTTTACGGCTATCCAGTGGTTTTCGCCAGGGTCGGATTGGTATCTACTTGTCATGCTCAAAGCATAAGATACATCCGGCCTAGTACAAATCATGGCATACATGATGGACCCAATTGCCGAAGCATATGGAACATCATTCATTTTCTCACGCTCATCTTTTGTCTTAGGACATTGAGTCTTGCTTAGAGAAACTCCATGTAACACGGGCAAGGTTCCTCTCTTAGAATTTTCCATACGGAATCTTCTAATGACCTTGTCAATGTATGTACTTTGGCTTAAACCAAGTAGCCTCCTTGATCTATCTCTATAGATCTTAATGCCAAGAATATATGCGGCTTCACCCATATCTTTCATTGCGAAGCACTTTCCTAACCAAGTCTTCACAGACTGAAGTGTAGGAATGTCGTTTCCAATGAGTAATATGTCATCCACGTATAAAATAAGGAATAGCACTATGCTCCCACTAATCTTCTTGTATACACAAGGCTCATCTTCGTTCTTGATGAAACCAAACTCTTTGACCGATTCATCAAAACGGAGATTCCAACTCCTTGAAGCTTGCTTCAATCCATAGATGGACCTTTGCAATTTACATACCTTAGAATCTTGTTCAAAACCTTCTGGTTGTGTCATATACACATCCTCTTGGAGTTTTCCATTCAGGAAAGCGGTTTTGACGTCCATCTGCCATATTTCATAGTCATGATATGCGGCAATGGCAAGCAAAATTCTTATAGACTTGATCATTGCTACGGGTGAAAAGGTCTCATCATAGTCAATACCATGAACTTGCCTATAACCTTTCGCTACAAGCCTAGCTTTGTAAGTATGCACCTTCCCATCCATGTCAGTCTTCTTCTTGAAGACCCATTTGCATCCTATGGTTTTTACACCTTCGGGCGCATCAATCAAATTCCAAACTTGATTGTCTTGCATGGATTGCAATTCGGATTCCATGGCTCCAAGCCACTTGTCCGAATCAGGAGAAGACATCGCCTCTTGGTAGGTTGACGGTTCATCATTCTCAATGATTTCTACCTCATTACTATCCGTTACGAGAAATCCATATCTCTCGGGCTCGGATCGTAACCTACTAGATCTGCGAGATGCTTGTGTATTTTGAACAGGTTCCACAACTCCTTGTGGTTCTTGTTCTTGTTCCACTATTGGTTCAATGTTATTTTCTGGGTCTCGAATTTCTTCAAGATTTATTTTACTCCCACTGATTTCTTTGGAGAGAAACTCTTTCTCTAGAAAGACACCAGTTCGGGTAACAAACACTTTGTTGTCCTTTCGGTTGTAAAAGTAATATCCTTTAGTTTCCTTAGGATATCCCACGAAAATGCATTTATCAGATTTGTGTGCAAGTTTGTCTGAGATAAGTCTTTTGACAAAAACTTCACAACCCCAAATCTTCATGAAAGATAGACAAGTCTTCTTTCCGCTCCACATCTCATATGGAGTCTTTTGAACCGATTTAGTTGGAACACGATTTAGTGTGAAAGCAGCGGTTTCTAGAGCGTAACCCCAAAAGGATATTGGAAGATCAACTTGACTCATCATTGATCGAACCATGTCTAACAAAGTCCGATTCCTCCTCTCAGACACACCATTCCATTGTGGTGTTCCGGGCGGAGTCAATTGTGAAACTATTCCACAATTCTTTAGATGATCATCAAATTCTTGACTTAAGTATTCACCACCTCGATCTGATCGAAGTGCCTTTATACTTTTGCCAAGTTGTTTTTCTACTTCATTTTGAAATATTCTAAATATCTCAAATGCTTCACTTTTATGTTTCATTAGGTAAACATACCCAAATCTACTATAATCATCAGTGAAGGTTATGAAGTATTGAAATCCTCCCCTAGCATTGCTACTTAATGGTCCGCATACATCGGAATGTATCAACCCCAATAAGTCGCTTGCCCTTTCACCTAACTTGGTAAAAGGTGTCTTAGTCATTTTTCCAAGAAGACACGACTCACAAGTATCATATGACTCTAAGTCACATGAACCCAAAAGTCCGTCCCCATGGAGTTTTGAGATACGCTTCTCATTAATATGACCAAGACGGCAATGCCACAAATAAGTATGATTTACATCATTAGGTTTAGATTTCTTATTTACATGATAGACATTATTTTCATTCTTGACATCCAAGATATAAAGGCCATTAAATGAATTAGCAATACCATAAAGCACATCATTTAAATAAATAGAAAATTTCTTATTCTCAATAAGAAACTTAAAACCTTCATTATCCAAACAAGAAATTGAAATAATATTTCTGCTTAAATCCGGAACATAATAACAATTGTTCAAAACAAGAATTAATCCGGAAGGTAAAGTGACTTCATAAGTCCCTACGGCTAATGCAGCAACTCTTGCTCCATTCCCCACACGTAGATCTACTTCACCTTCTTTAAGCAGTCTCCTATTCTTTAGTCCCTGCACATTTAGACAAATGTGAGAACCACATCCGGTATCCAATACCCAAGAATCAGTGGTAGAAAGGAGAATATCTATCATATAGATACCTGAAGTCGACGCAGCCTTGCTGCTCTTCTTCTTCTTTTGCTCTTCCAAGAAAGCCTTGCAATTACGTTTCCAATGACCAATTTCTTGACAATGGAAACAAATTGCATCCTTTTGTGTATCGGGTTTTGCCTCAGAAGCCTTGGCAACCTTTGCCTTGCTTATCTTGGGTTTGACAACTTTTGCCTTACCCTTGCCTTTGGCACCAGGCTTCTTCCCATCGTGAACCACGAGCACGGGAGAACCTTTCTCCACAATTTTCATCTCTGCAGTTTTGAGCATCCCATGCAACTCAGAGAGATTCTTATCCATTCCATGCATATTATAATTCATCACAAACTGATTATAACTTTTAGGCAATGAATTAAGAATGAGATCCGTGGCTAGCTCCAATGGGATTGGATAGCCAAGTTTCTCAAGGTGCTCTACATAACCTTTCATTTTAAGAAAGTGAGGACTCACTTGTTGCCCTTCATTCATTTTACAAGTAGTGAATGCAACAATGGTCTTGTACCTCTCTTGCCTAGCTTGCTCTTGAAACATGGTTCTCAACTCCACGCCTATCTCATAGGCTTCCAAATGTTCCAAACTTTGTTGGAGTTTTGAACACATAGCAGCAAGCATGAGACAACTTACATCTCTAGAATCATTACGATGTTTCTTGTAATTGTCCCTTTCTACCCTAGGGGCAGTAGGCGGTGGTTCAGCAGGGAGAGGCCCATCGAGAATGTACAACTTGTCTTCTTGCCTAAGAACAATTCTTATGCTACGGATCCAATCCATAAAGTTGGTACCATTCTCTTCGAGCTTATCCTTCTCAAGGATCGATCGCAACGACATTGATTGAGTGTTATTAGTCATTATCTACAAATATGCAAAAATTTCCAAAATTTAATAAGTACCGATTTTCATTAAAGAGATAAATAGTGTATTTTAAACAAAATACTCCCACTAAATTATATAACCTTCTTATACATCCAATGTATAATATAATTTAATTGGGTTGAGATCCCGCTTTAATCTAATTTTGAGTACGCTTTGGCGCACCGCTCAAAATTAAATCAATTAGGTAGACAACTCTTGTCAATCATATCTCATATGACTCTCAGTTCTTTTCATGAGATTCTTTAAGAAATCCAATTTCAAAAAGCATGTTAAATCTCATCTTTGCCTCAAGCCCAAAACTGTTTTGACGCTTAATTAAGTCCAACCATTTTAAACGCATAGGAAACTCTTATTCACTCATCTTGCTCAAACATGAATAAAATCAATGCACCTCGCTTTGGCGAGCCCACATAAAATTACTCATGTATAAACAAGTGTTTTAATCATGGTATGGCAAAAGGACTTAAAACTTTCTTTGAAGGTTCATCACATATAGCATATAACACATTTATGAGCACATAATATAAACATGTTACACATCAAGTTTAGCCACTAAATTAATCTCCATTAATTTAAGCATAATATTTATGTGTCATTAGTTTCTCTATGATTATGAGGATGAGACTATTTGAACTTTGGTTATCATCTCCAAATCAAGACAACAAGAAGTGCAACCGAAACTAAGCCATATGGCATCCACAATTCCGCACTAATTCAAGAAACCAAGAAAGTAGTCCATGTGGCCGAAACTAAGCAATAGATGGTCTCGATGAACGTAGGCCAATTGCATTCACAATTCCACATGGATCTCCAATCTTTGAATCAAGAACTTTGTTTCTTAATTTTAGCAATTATGAACTCTTCATAATTCTAACTTCGTTTTATCTTTGAAACTTTGATTGCGATCAAGTTTGGGAAACACAATCTCGATGAACGTAGATTAGCCATCCAAACCTTGAACCAATCTTAGACTCACAAGACTAAAACAAATAGGAAATTTAAACCCAAGATCCACACCCAAGACCCAAGCCCTACCCCGCTCCAAACCCTAGGTCCGGCCGGGTCAAGGTATGGGTCCGGTCGGACCCTTCTGAAAATCAAAATTTTAAAGTTCCAAAATTTGTCTCAAAATTGTTTTTCCCGATTCAATAAGGATTTGGTGTTCTTGGTGATCCAATCACCATGATCAACAAAACTTTGAATAAACAATTTATTCTTGAATCCCTAGAATATCAAAACTTTGATCCAATCAAAATTGATAATCCAAACAATTTTAAATCCACCATAATTTTTATTGCGATTGAATAGTGCGATTAAAGTTTCTAAAACAATAAACCACATAAAATCACAAAACACATAAACATCATATAATCCAATATTCATATCATGCTTGGCACATAAACAATTTATATACACACAACATGATCCAAGTATTGAATTAATCAACATGAACGGGGCTCTGATACCACTGTTGGGTTTCGATCTAACATGCGCAGCGGAAATTAGCAATTAAAATTTTAATGAAACCCAAAGCCATGGATCCGTTCATATGATTAGATCAAATACAACAAGATGAATAGAGGAATAACTAACCCTTGATGGCTATGAATTTCTAGCTTTTGAACTTGGTGGAGATTTTGAAACTTGATCAAGAACGCGAACCTTGAAGATGATGAGCTTCACCCTCTAGCGGTATCCACACCACGAACGAATATCAAGCAACTTCTTGATCTTGGTTGCTAGACCAAATTGTGAAACACACTTTCACAATTGCAAGAACTATATGGAATTATGAATATTCTTGTTCTTCACCTTTTGGATCTTAGAACAAGAAAAATAACCTCTCAAAACCTTATGGAGGCACTCACAATATTATGTCTAATGGCTGGTGAAAAGATGCTTTTATAGGACCTAGTCATTAACTCTTAATGACCTAGGATTCCTAAATCCCGTCACCTTAATTAAGGCAGGTCCTTATTCTGCCAGGAATTCTGGCACGGTCGTGCCCCTTTATTTGGCACGGTCGTGCCAAATGGGTCGAACCTGCCAGACCTTCCCCGAATATTGGCACGGTCGTGCCCCTATTTTTGGCGCGGTCGTGCCAAACGGACCGAGCCTTTGCCTTGGTTTGGATTTATGGCACGGCCGTGCCATTTTAAGGCGCACGACCGTGCCAGAGCCAAAACCTGACATTTTTCCATAATTCCAATTCAGTCCTTTATGATTCGTTCTATTTGTGTGTGACCCTCTAGGATTACACTAAGTTGGCAATGGGCTCAAACATGAACTCATAAGATATGATTAGGTTCTAGCAAACCGTCATACCTACCCAAATAGTGTAACTAGATACAAGTTCGCATTCCTTTAGAATATGTCACAATCCCTTTGTCCACGATGTCATTGAACACAAGTCATGGTCAAACAGTCAACTTGTTTTGTTCAATACTTTCTCGATCCCGAATATGTTGATAATTCAAATGCTATTGATCCAATCAATCCATTTGAGTCCGGCCGAACATTTCATCAACATCATTCCTTCGAGGGGCCCAAGCTTGACATCTCTCCGTGGAGGGACAAATCCATTTAGCTTATTATTCTTCCCAACGGGAATTCGATTGTGCCAATCATACCCTTTATAACTACCGTGTTAAGGTAGCGTTTGAATATGTCAAACACAATGTTCATCAAGTGGAAGACTATAATAACTTCATGTCTAAGGATTCAAATGACATAACTAATATGAGATATATGTATGACATAGACCATGACATAAAACTCATGCAGCGGGTCAAGTCCAGTACCTTGTTCCAAACAAGTACCCATAAATCTAACATGATCATCCCATGATCATTTAGCTTTTATACTAGTGCTTAACAAGCACTAGGGACGGGGATTATTATAAGTAAACATGAACAACAATAATAATCAAAGCATCTCTTTATTGATATGAAATAAATGATAACAATTACAACGTTTATTAAACGTGCCTAGGGCACCACTACCAACACCTCTCAACTACACCCCCCACAATAACTAGTTTAGTTTAAAATTCAACTCCTCCCAACTCATCATTCTATACCCCACCACTTTTATTTTATTTATAATTTTTATATTTATGATTAATAAAATAATAATAATTATTAAATCATTTATAATTAAAAAAAATACTTCACACTTAATTAATTTTTTTAATTGAAATTAAATAAATATGAAAATTGATGATAATTATTATTTAAAAAATAATCACACTTAAAAAGATGTTGACATTTTTTAAATAAGGGTTGATAAAGTATAATTGAAAAATTTATATTGAGAAAATAAGCTTTTTTTTTTGTATCCAAATCAAATGAAACTTACATCAATTTATAGAGGAAAAAAATGATAAATTTTGGTGATTTTCTTTTTTATAAAAAATCAATTTACTATGAAATAATTAAGCTCAAAAAATTGGGATAAAAAATTAATACGAAAATATAATGAACCAATGGGTATGAGACAAGTGTCCCAATTAGAAAAAAGGAAAAAAAAAAAAAAAAAAAAAAAAAGGGAAAATGCAATGAACAAACACGCCAGGAGAAAAAAAAAAAAAAAAAAAAAAAAACGGGGGAAAGGTAAGCAACTCGCCGGCTTGGGAGGTGTGCTACACTCTCCAATTGTTGGCCAATCTCAAGCCGCCACGTGTCTCTTCCGGGCCCCCACACAAATCCCCTCAACCCAGTTGAAACCTCTCAACCCTTCCCCTTCAACCCCCTCCTCTCAACTCCCTATTGCCCACCCTCAACTAGTTGACCACCCACTCAACCCCATCTCAACCCCTTATTGTCCATGGTCTAAGACCATGTCCAATAGTTTCAACCCCCAAAAACATTCAACTACCTTAATATTACGACACCTCATCTTCTCTCTCCATCCACTTAATCATTCAACTACACTCTCAACTACCCCTCCCACAATAAGCTAGTTTAGTTTAAAATTCAACTCCTCCCAACTCATCATTCTATACCCCACCACTTTTTATTTTATTTACAATATTTATTTTTATAATTAAAAATAAATATTGATATTAATAATTTATTATTAAAAAATAAATTATTAATGTTTTTAATTATAAATTCGAGATTTTTTTTTTAAATTCAAACTTAATTAATTTTTTTCGAAGAAATTAAATAAATACGAAAATATTTTAATTTTAATAAAAATAAGAAAAATTACAATAAACTTAGCTCGTTCCACATATGATGAAAAACAAAAAAAAACATACGATACATAGACTCGACTCACAGTACAATAAAATTTAAAAATCACTGATTTCCGAACTTTGCCCATATGTGTTTGACTAGATCGTTCTGCAATTGTTTATGAGCCCTCTGATCACGCAAATCCGATCTAGTACGTACATGATTTTCAAACGCTGGTAATACCTCAGTTGAGAATGGTTGTTGTGTACTAGACCCACTTGCCCCGGGCTGATCCTGATAGTCAAGCCAATTTTGAGAATACGTACCACGTTCGTCCTCAACGATCATATTATGTAATATGATACATGCTCTCATGATCATAGCCAAGTCCTCTATCTGCCACATTCGAGCTGGTTCTCGAATTATTTTAAATCGAGCTTGGAGCACTCCAAATGCCCGTTCTATATCCTTCCGATAAGCCTCCTGGTATTTTGCAAATAACTTGTCTTCTTCACTTTGAGGAAGTTTAACGGATTTGACGAAGGTCGGATAAGAGGGGTAGATACCGTCAGCAAGATAATATGTCATATTATACTGACGTTCATTCACAAAGAAATTGACTCGTGGAGTATTTCCTGCTTCAAGATCATCGAAAACTGGTGATCGGTCCAGAACATTTATATCGTTTAATGTTCCCGGACATCCAAAAAAAGCATGCCGTATCCATAAATCATGACTGGCAACGGCTTCAAGAATAACCGTAGTGGTTCCCTTATCACCTCTAGTAAATTGACCTTCCCAACCAGTAGGACAATTTTTCCACTCCCAGTGCATGCAATCAATACTCCCGATCATCCCTGGGAACCCCCGCTTCTCACTGACCTCAAGAATTCTTTGCAGGTCAGCTTCGTTTGGGGCTCTCAAGTACTGACCCTCGTACAATTGAATGACCCCCTTGCAGAATCTCCGTAATGCCTCAAACGCTGTAGTTTTCCCTATTTTAATGTATTCATCAATAGAATCAGCGGACATACCATATGCTAACAATCGCATGGCTGCGGTACATTTTGCTAATGGAGATAGGCCTTCTCTGCCGGAACAATCGGATCCTTGTGTGAAGTACGTGTCATGGCTTGAAAGATCCTCGACGATGCGGAGGAATACATGTTTCTGCATCCGATATCGGCGCCGAAAATAATCTTTATACATAGCATTTTCGGAAAAGTAGTCATCAATCAGGCTCTTATTGTGCAAAGCGTGATCTCTTTTCAAAACATCATTATCCGACCACCCGCTTTGTTACATACGCTTAGCGTTATCGTATGCACCTACCCATTTGCCCAATTTGGCGTTTATATAATTGAAACGATTTTTGCATGAAACTACGTCACGGGGAGGGTTAAATTCACAATGTTCGTTACAATATTCAACAATCTTACCCCAAAAATTTCCGCTCTTCTGATTTTTTCCGACTACACTGTCGGTTCCAAACTTAATCCACCCACTGATTAGCACTATATTGTCCTTCGTGCTCCATTTGACAATTTTTCTCCGACTAGTGGTTGAACCTCCTGCGTCTGGAGTTGGAGTAGCTTCATCAGCACCGCTATTGCTACCCATAACCATTTGTGTTGAATATTCGGGATATTCTGATTCTTGAGAGTGTAGTGGTGGTGGTGGAGGTCGTTGAAATTGCATACCATAATATGGATTCCAGGTGGGTACAGCTGAAGGCATGGCATTTGGTTGATAATAAAATTGTGGGACATTTTGAGGACGTGGTTGGTTAGAAAATTGATTTGGCGATTGAAAATCATTAGGATTGTAGTAATTTGGTGGAAAATTACTTGAATTCTGAGTGTTGAAATAAGGATTATTCGGATTATTGGGATCCATTTCACTAAAAAGATGATGAATATTTTAAAAATAAGGGGTTAAAGAAGGATAATTAAGATTTTTTTGAGAGAAAATAGAGGTTTTTTTTTTGGTGTACAAATAAAATGAAAGTTATATCAATTTATAGAGAAAAAAAATCCAGAATTTTCACGAAAAAAAAAAAAAAAAAAAAAAAAATTTGCTGTAAAATAATTGAGCTCGAAAATTTGGGTTGAAAATCATATCTAAAAATCTGGACGGACCAATCCTAGGCTGACACTTGGCAAAAGGAGAAAAAACAAAAAAAAAAAAACTGGCAGACGCTGCCCTCACGCGCCTCTGTCGGCGGTGAGGCGCACGCGCCATGTCGGCACCAACCAGGAGGCGACGCGTGTCCATGGCGGGGCCCCTCCTTTTCATTCAACCCGGTTGAATTTGTTCAACCTCCCAATTCAACCCCCTACCTCTCAACTACCTTATTGGACCCCCTCAACTAGTTGAACCCACATTCAACCCCCTCTCAATCACCTTATTGTACATGGCCTTAGGCAGAGCCATCCATATCGTTGGACAAATTCCACACTAAAAATAATTACGTTTTGCTTCATTCCATTCAACAACAACAACAACAACAACAAAAAAAATAGAAATTTCGAGAAAAACTTGTTTTACACTCGTTTTAGTGTAAAACCTGTTTTCATCCCTTAATGTAAAACAAAATCTCTTATGTAAAACAAGGTTTACATATCTCTTAGTGTAAAACAGGTTTTTCATAAGACTGACTAAAAAACAAAAAGTGTCACTCGATAATTTTTTCCTTTTTCAAAATTATTAGACAAAAACTTGTATGAGAACACATTGACCCGTCTCATAGTAAAGACGGGTCATTTTTGACCCATGACCCACGGGCCAAAAAAATCTTCTTTTTTTTTTTTTTAGTTTTTATATATACTTTTTTTTGGTATTTTTTCAGTTTGCCAAACGTAATAGTTACTATAATTAAATATAACAAACGTGTTACTTTATATGTAACAATTTGTATACATAAAAGTAATACATATATACAAAAAAGTAACAGTGTTTTTTTTTTTTTATGTTTTCTTCATTTGCCAATAGTAATACTTATTATAACTAAAATGTAACGAACGTGTTACTTATATGTAACAATGTTTATACATAATGGTAACACATATGTATAGAAAAGTAATAATTCAACCATTTACACTTTAGAACTAAAAACACTTGTGTTGGTAACATTGTAAAAATAAGAAAGTAACAATTTTTATAAGCGAATGCTACATTTTACTTGTATAATAACATTGTAAAACCGTTACGTTTACTTGTATAATAGTATATCCATATGTTTTCAAATAATAAGTTACAATGGGTTCAATTTATCATGATACATAATGTAAAAGTATTACATTATCTATAGAAATCTGTTACAATATCATCTACTAAAGTGTTACATTTACTTGTACAAATAATTACATTCATGTATATAAGTTGTTATTTTTCAAATGTTACTTTCTTTCAAAAAAAAATCAAAAAAAAAAAAACTAGAAAAACACTATTACATTTCAGTATAACGATAATTACATTCAGTTATTGTTAGTGTTACATGTATTTATAGTTAGTATTACAGTTAAAAGATGAGTAAAATGAGTTTTTTTTTGTAAAACTGGTGTTACGTTATTTATAAACAATATTACTTTATAAGTAACACAGTTGTTACGTTTAGTTATAATAAGTATTACTTTTGGCAAACGAAAAAAACAGTCAAAAATAATAATATAAAAATAAAATGAAAATGAAAAAAAAAAACGATTTTTTTCTTCTGAAAAATAAAACTGCCACGTGGCAGATTTTGAGTGGAGCATGGGTTGAGATCCTACGCTTCGCGGAGAATGTTGTACACGGGTCATGGGTCGACCCGTCTCTTCTATGAGACGGATCTAGGTGTATTATTATTATTATTATTTTGACGATGTCCACGCCATAAGGAGGAGAGAGAGGGATCGAACTTTTCAAAATCATTATTTTAATCTCAAAATAGTTAAGAAAAAATGATAATTAAAGGAGTACCTCATTTGCAAGAGTTACTCTATTACTCCATCCATCTTAAAATGAATCCCTCCATCTTAAAATTAATGTCTAAAATTAGTCATAATCTAGAGAAAATTTAAACATTTACTACAAATAAGATTTGAAATTAAATAAAGGATACCTCAAATTTGACATTTTTGTTATTCTTTTTTTGGAATCAAAACTTTCCAGAGATTGCAATTTTCGCTAAATTGATTAAAGTGTTTTTTTTTTTTTTTTTTTTTTTTTTTTAATGTGGATTCATTTGCAAACAATTTTTTATTTTGGACAGTTTACAAACAAAATTGTCAAGAAAAAATATACTCCCTCCGTCCAAAAATGATCTTCATGTTTGACTATTCAAACTTTTTAAGGATATGAACACTTGTTTCACTAGCCATATATTGGTTGTGCACTTTTAAAGCCTAAATTGTAGAAATGAGAAGAACTTTTTAGAACAATGAAACATGACAAATGAGAAGATATTTTGGGACGGAGAGAGTATATTCATTTAATCCTAATAGTATATCGTACCAAATCCTCTTAATACGATACGATAAGGTGGTATGACAATTAATACGTGCCATCATCAATCCTTTGCGATAATTATTACAAATCATTTAACTCTTTGGATTTTATTTCTCTTTATATTTGTATATTTGTATTGATCACACAATTTCAAGTATCACTATCATCCTACCTGTTCCCGGAGAATATAGTTTGTGTTAGTATTTCTTTCCGTCAAAAAAAGAAAAACTCACATTTAATTTTTTAATTCTAACTTGAGTGCACTACTAAGTTTTATTACTTAAATATTTAAATGAAATTATAAAATGATTATTACTAATATTGTTAGTTGAGTTGTATAACAATAGTAATGGTTTTCTTGAACTTAACGATAATGACAAATATAAAATGAACCATAATAAACTTAACGGGGCAAAGATAAGGATAAACTATAAATGCAAATATTAAATCAAACCGGCCAATAGATGAAGTCGAGTCTTGTGTTGGACACAATCTCCGCAAGAAGATATTGCCCCGCACTGGTGCTAACGGTCTGCGGCAATCTTCTCTCAAGATGAAACGACTTTACAATCGTTAATAGAAGCACTTCAAATTAACGATTTCGGTGAACATAACTGTGTTTGACACTTCCAGACTTTGAAGAAAACTTATGCAACGAGATGATACTATCTTCTAACAGATGCCTTAAGAATTCCTTTGAATTCTAACAGAATTCCATTGAATTCAGTTAAGTATTTAACCGAGTTCGTTAACTCAGTTAAATAAGTGCTTCTCTAGTTCTGATGTGAAGAGAGAGTGATTTGTGTGCTATTCAATTGTGATTAAATGACTTAGTGAGGAATGTCAATCCTGGTGGGGAGTATATATAGTTAATGAAGAGTTGAGGTGCCTTTTGGGAATAGGCACAAATTACACCTGGTGGAATTTCAGCCATTGGATCAGATCTTGGATGGAGGGATGTGATTATCTGGATCGACCCAGAACTCCCGACCCGATTATTTGAACAGGCGCGGGTCGCCCAACCCCGAACCATCACGACCCATGGCCCTAATCCCAACCGATCCGCTCCAGACCAGATGGGCTTCGGCCGAGGCCCATCACCCCAAGCCCACGAACCCAATGTTCTGGACCGAGCCGCCTTGACTCGAACCATGCCACGGGCCGGACCACCATCGAGCCCATCTTTGCCAAAAATTTAAGCTCCACAGCTCCCAGCGAGCGATGCGAAGTGGAAAGTGCGCCCCATTCCGCCTTTCACGCCGCTTCGCGGGTCATGGGTTGATTTTGAGCAAGCCCAAAATTAACCCACTTGACCACTAGCTTAGCATGGATGGCCCAATAGCCCACTTGGTTGGCCCAAAGAGGATACAACTTGATGACTCATCCTTAGATGGATCCACTTAAATACTCCTATTACTTTCATTCTTAAAGCAATGTGGGATAACCATTTCATATCTCATAAACTCTTCATTTACTCACTTCAACTTGCATGCTTTGGACATTAATTTCTCATTCACCTGGAATTGGTTTTGAGAAAGTAAATATACCACATTAATCTACTCCAAACGTAGATTACAATTATGCAATTAATTTCCATTTACACAAAATGGAACCTAATGGGATTATTGGTCAAAAGTCGGTCAAACCTCACTTTTCGAAAACTAAATTCCAACAATCCCCCACTCGAATGACAAACTTAATGCATGCATGAATGCAGACTCGTCTGGAAGTTTTGGCGAACCATTACTGCATCAGGATAGGTAGCTTCTGGCTTTGAACCTTTCTTAGCAAAATACTATCGGATATACTAGCCATTCAGTAGCGCGATGCTTTGAACTGGTGACTGTATAATGTATACCAAGACAATAGTACTTACACAATAATAGCTCTAACACGTTTTTGTTCTCACGTTTTGTCCATTTCGGCCTTGGACCATGCTTGATTTCATAAGTGTTCACTCACTTATATAGGTGATCTCCTATAAAGAGTAACCTGCATACTCCACCATTTAGGTATAGGAATCATTAAAAACTTTAAGCCCACCCTCACCACACGTCATAAGGATTTACTTTTAGTACTTGATGGCTTCTGAGAATAGGTTATAATAGGTTTCAAGTGCACTACTAGAATGTCCATAATTTAGTTGTCTCATTGAACCAAGGGCCTGGGATCTCCATTTCTCAAGGTTGAGTGTCCACTATGGATTTCTTTGTTTGTGTGGGTTTTTAACCTCATTCTCCTTACCAAACAATTTGATCTCTTATTCATATTCTTTTGGTATACAGATCTGCTTTTCGACTTCACATAACCGATTGTGATAGTCCTATCTGAGATCAATTGTTTTATGGTTTTGCATCTATGACCAATAAGTCTAGATTTACCATACTTTATGCCTTTTTTCCTATTTTTCATTGTCGTCACAATACTTTAGGATATGTAGGCATAAACTTATTCCAACAAGGAATCATTTCCAAGAATTTATTAGACCATTCAGCTTATGTTTAAGCATTGTCTAACAACTATTAACTTAGATTCCCTATTGAATCGAGTTATCCATGTTGTCTTGAAAGATTTCATTGACACAGCTCCATCATTTATTGGGAACACATTTTCACTTTGGAGTTTATTAGTGTTTGATATTCGATCAGTATATCCTTTTCATACTATTGAATATCTCATCTATTGTAATCCATAATCACATGTATATCGTTAAGTACTTCCAAGTACCTTGACTATACCTTTTCAGTGATTGATTACAATTCCATTCATACTTTTAGTCTTTCTAGAATGATCAGTCACTTTGAGTGATCAAATTCTCCTAGCGGTTAATTTCTTCGAGTGGTCAGCATCTCTGTACCGGTCCGATTTCTCGAGTAGTCAGTATCTCTAAGTGGTCTGACTTTCCGAGTGTACCTCTCTAGAGTATACCTTTTGAGAATCTACGTTACAGAGTCTACCTCTCAAAATTCTACCTTCTTTAGACTTCTCAAGAATCCACTTGTTCGGGAGTCTATCTCAAGAGAATTTATCTGATTCTCCTGACTCTACCATTAAAGAGTCTATCATTTTAAGAATCTATCTCTTCAGATTCTATATCTCGAGAGTCTATCTTTCGAGATTCAATTTTCAAGAGATCTGCCTTTCCAGATTCACAAGTCCGTCTCATCAGAGTTTATTATCAAGATTATTTTCCTTTTAGAAATCTATCTTTTGAAGATTATGACTCTCTTGATTATTCGTATTGAAAGTATACCTTTTCAGGATCTATATTTCAAAAGTTTCCTTCTATAGATTCATCTTTCAATATTTCTCTTTAAGGACCAATTTGCAACCCAACGGTTAGCATTACGGAGGAAGATCAACCAACTTCCAAATATTGTATATATATGATGAACTATTCATTTAACTGTTAATAACTTTTTTTAACAGTTTGCATTTAATTTTCTACCATAGAAAATAAGGACCAAAATATTATCTTCTTTTGTCCACAAATTTTGCCTAGGTTCGTCTTCCTTAAGATGAACTATTTGAACTTACTTAGGTTCTCTAACGAAAACATATTTATTTCATCCAATGAAATATGGTCTAAAGGAATATCTAATTCCTTATCTTTGGCTTAACTACTTTTACTTTTAGCCTGTACCCCCACACTTGAGGTGTACCCCCACACTTAAGGTATTTCTAAAACATCTTTCGATTATTACAGAATTCGTAAGGAGTTTTATCAGTTCCTTTCTTGAGTATCTTATTAATAACGTAGTTGTACGGAGTATTGCTTCACCCCCTACAAGTTTTTCGAGTAAGCCTGACCATTGCATTTATCATCTCCTTAAGAGTATGAATCTTGCATTCAGCTACTTCATTTAGACGAAGGTGTATATGGTGCTGACGTTTGGTAGATTATGCCGGATTTACAACATAAGTTTTCAAACGACGCAACATATTCTCCTCCTCTATAACTTTGAATCTTCTTAATTTTTACATTAAGTTGATTCTCAACTTCATTCTTATAAGTCTGGAAAACCTCAAAGGCTTCATCCTTATTAAAAGATATTCAAAGCAATATCTTGTGTCATTGTCTATAAAAGTAGTTAATACTTTTTCCTTACCTCGAGTTTGCACTAAATCAAGAGGTGTCATGTTTCTTATTATCAAGGAAAGTGATGATTTCGTAATTTCACACATGTTAGTTAAATCGAATTTATTCATAGTAATTAATTCTTGACTCACTAACGTCTTATTGTGTTGAAATTCACGTAACCTAATTTTTCAAGCCATAAATTAGAACATTCCATAAGAAACACCAATGTCCTTCGCATCTAGGCAAAGTATCTTTTTCCAAGAAACAAACCTTTCTTGGTCAATATAAATTTATCTGAGTTGAACCCTAGTCTAGATCCAGCCTTGCTGAACAACGATCTGGAAACTATGTTCTTGTGAATGTCTGGGACATGCAGCACATTCACGAGAGTCAGTTCTTTGTCTGAAGTCATCTTCAGTACAACTTTCCAAGTCCCACGACATTGGAAGTAGTAGAGTTTCTCATGTACTCCTTCCTTTCATTTAAGGGAGTGTATAATAAGAAGCTCTCCTTATCAACACGTATATGGAGGGTAGTCCTAGCGTCTATCCACCATTCTCTTGGGTTGACTTTCAACTTGTTAAGTTGGCTTCAAAACCCCATTAATGCTCAATCAAGCATATTCAATCTTTCGATGACGTTGGCTTTGATTCATGTTGTCCATTTCCTTTCATGGAATATGACAATCTCTGCTAAGTGAACGAGTTTACCACATCTCTACCAGATCTTGGAACCGGTTTCTTGAACCTAAAAGGTTCTTACCAAAAGTTCAACAACTCTTTGGCTGTCCCCACAAGACATTTCTCTAGGTAACGGCATCACTTAGCCCACTCAATATGTACATTCGACATATGAGAATTTTATGATTCATGTCTTTTTGGATATCTGTCTTTGCGAATCATCGCTCGTCATCTTGGATAGTCGGGCTATCTTCTTCCACGAACTTCTTTAGACAGAGAGTGGTTATCCCGGATTTTTAATCTTCTTCCACAAATTTCTTCAATTTGTAAGTCCGCTCCACGTTGTCAACAATGTCTTTGATTCACTTGTGTGAATATTGTTGCCCTTCTTTTTCTCGTTAATGCTCTTCTAGTTATCCTTCCTTGCAAACCGTCATTCTTCTCGTTAATTCTCTAACGATCATGTCCTTCGGTTGTCCATCATCATTGGCTCGCATTTGTCAAAACATTCAAAAAAACGTGAAAATCTTCTTGCGATTGTTAGTTGAGTTGTATAACAATAGTAATGGTTTTATTGAACTTAACGATAATGACAAATATAAAATGAACCATAATAAACTTAACGGGGCAAAAGTAAGGATAAACTATAAATGCAAATATTAAATCAAACCGGGCAATAAATGAAGTCGAGTCTTGTGTTGGACACAATCTTAGCAAGAAGATATTGCCCCGCACTGGTGCTAACGGTCTGCGGCAATCTTCTCTCAAGATGAAACAACTTTACAATCGTTAATAGAAGCACTTCAAAATAACGATTTCGGCGAACATAACTGTGTTTGACACTTCCAGACTTTGAAGAAAACTTATGCAACGAGATGATTCTATCTTCTAACAGATGCCTTAAGAATTCCTTTGAATTCTAACAGAATTCCATTGAATTCAGTTAAGTATTTAACCGAGTTCATTAACTCAGTTAAATAAGTGCTTCTCTAGTTCTGATGTGAAGAGAGAGTGATTTGTGTGCTATAAAATTGTGATTGAATGACTTGGTGAGGAATGTCAATCCTGGTGGGGAGTATATATAGTTAATGAAGAGTTGGGGTGCCTTTTGGAAATAGGTACAAATTGCACCTGGTGGAATCTCAGCCATTGGATCAGATCTTGGATGGAGGGATGTGATTATCTGGATCGACCCAGAACTCCCGCGCCCGCCTATTTGAACAGGCGCGGGTCGCCCAACCCTGAACCATCACGACCCATGGCCCTAATCCCAACCGATCCGCTCCAGACCAGATGGGCTTCGGCCGAGGCCCATCACCCCAAGCCCACGGACCCAACGTTCTGGACCGAGCCGCCTTGACTCGAACCATGCCACGGGCCGGACCACCATCGAGCCCATCTTTGCCAAAAATTTAAGCTCCACAGCTCCCAGCGACCGATGCGAAGTGCAAAGTGTGCCCCATTCCGCCCTTCACGCCGCTTCGCGGGTCATGGGTTGATTTTGAGCAAGCCCAAAATTAACCCACTTGCCAACTAGCTTAGCATGGATGGCCCAATAGCCCACTTGGTTGGCCCAAAGAGGATACAACTTGATGACTCCTTCTTAGATGGATCCACTTAAATACTCCTATTACTTTCATTCTTAAAGCAATGTGGGATAACCATTTCATATCCCATAAACTCTTCATTTACCCACTTCAACTTGCATATTTTGGACATTAATTTCTCATTCACCCGGAATTGGTTTTGAGAAAGTAAATATACCACATTAATCTACTCCAAACGTAGATTACAATTATGCAATTAATTTCCATTTACACAAAATAGAACATAATGGAATTATTGGTCAAAAGTCGGTCAAACCTCACTTTTCCAAAACTAAATTCCAACAAATATTTGTAAAGATACACCAATAATATGCTTTAAAATTATCAATAATAAACTTCCAAAACAATAATGATATATTTTCTAAAAAAAAAATGATATATCAATACTGAACTTTAAATTTTCATTAGTAGGATAATACTAATTTTTCAGAATAAAGAGAATATCATTTTACAAATAAAAATATTACTCCCTCTGCCTTTTCCTCTGCCTTTAAATGAATGTTTATTTTTCAAAAAAAAAAATTGTCCTAAATAAAAGTCTATTTTGGGATTTTTTTTTTCTCTAAATATTTTTTATTGTTATTTTTCACTAGTCTCTACATATCTGCAAAATTAAACATTTGTTTTTTATTTTATTAATGATAGATAATTTGCTCTTAGCCTACACCAATGACCTATGAATAGACTAGCACATGTCCTTAACAATATTCGAACTCACTATTTTCACTATAAAAATTAATGATGGATACCATCATAACTAAAGTTTTTTTTTTTCTCAAAACTAAATATTTAGAAAGAAGATAACATGAATGTATATAATTTTTTGCCATTAAATTGTAAAAAAAAAAAAATCTAAATATCTTTTAAAAATATTTATTTAGAGATGAAAGGATTAACAAAAACAATGTCTACGTGTGTGCATTATAATTTATAGTAGGTCATCAAATTTTGATAATAAGACAAAAGCTAAGAGAATAAAACTCCGGGAAATATGGATGATTTTTGGTGAGAAAAACAATGTGGGGGACATTATTGGTAGTTCACTTACTTACCCACAAACAAATGGACAGACTGTGCTTGACTGACTATTAGGTACGTCAAAGTTCAAACCCCTCCATAGTCCATCCTGTCTCTAGTTTCCCAAGTTGTAGTATTTGAGATAGACGTGTCCAATTCCTAGCCGGAACCGCTAACCGGCGGTTAACCGGCCGGTCAAAACCGGTCAAAACCGGCAAACCGGCTAACCGTTTCGGATGTTAACCGGATGGGGCCGGTCCGGTTAAGGTTGGACATTACACAAACCGGTAAACCGGCGGTTATAACCGTCGGTTAAGTAACCGGTTGGACCGGCGGTTATAACCGGCGGTTAGACCGGCGGTTAACGGTTTAACCGGATTTTCCAGAAATGCCAGTGTGGCCCCCCCCAACGGCTAGTTGACCAGAAAGGTCCAAAACGGCTAGTTTGTCAGTTTTTGGCCGTTACTTTTCTGACCAAAAACGGCTATAATGCAGAAAAAAAAAAAAAAGTTTTTTTTTCCAGTTTTTTGATACTATAAATATCCCCTCCCTCCTCCCAATCTTTTCCCACAATTCTACCCTACAACTTCTCTCCATATTTCTCTCTCTACTCTTCAAAGACTCCAGTTAATTTTCAAATTTCAGTTAGTTTCCAGTCAGTTATTTAACAAATTCCAGTTAGTTTCCAGATTCCTGTCAGTTATTTAACGAATTCCAGTCAGTTTTTTAACGGTTCAGTTAGTTTATCAGTTTTCAGTTAGTTTTTTTCAGACTTCCAGTCAGTTTTTTAACGGTTCCAGTTAGTTTATCAGTTTTCAGTTAATTTTTTCAGATTTCCAGTCATTTTTTAACGGTTCCAGTTAGTTTTATCAGTTTTCAGTTAATTTTTTTCAGATTTCCAGTCAGTTTTCTAAGGTTCCAGTTAGTTTGTCAAATTGTCAGTTTTTAGTTAATTTTTTCCAGTTTTCCAGTCAGTTTTTTAACGGTTCCAGTCAATTTTTTAACGGTTCCAGTCAGTTTTTTGACATTTTCCAGTTAAATTTCAAGATTTCAGTTAGTTTTTCCAGATTTCAGTTCAAAAAATGTCTTCATCTCGAAATCTTGGCAAGTCTCATGTTGATTCTACCTCCCAAAACCAAGATTTTGATCAATTTTTTGAGGAACCCTTTGTTGAAAATCAAAATGAGCAAGGGACGGAAGAAAATGTTTTTGAAAGTCAAAGTGGTAGAGGCGGCCGAGGCCGAGGTCGAGGTGGTCAGAGTCGCGGACAAGGACAAGCACAACAACGTCAACCACGAGAATCTAGATCCGACATTTTTGCCATCCATTTCCAAAAAATACAAATTGACCCCAATGACCATATCCATTTCAAAGCGCAATGCAACTATTGTCCAAAATGGTACGGCTTTAAAAAGGGTGGAGGGTATGGGTCAATGAACGCGCATATGTCATCAAACATCCCGAAAAACTTGGGATTGAGGGCGATCAATCTCAATTACAATTCAATCCAATTGCTCAAGGTCAAGGCCAAGGTACGTCTTCGATATTATTTAAATTTAATGATATCTTTTATAGGAAAGAGTTGGCCAAATTTGTGTGTGTTAAATGGCTTCCTTTTAATTTTGCGGATGATGATTTTTTTCAAAATTTTATTAGACTTTCTTTAAATCCATCCGGTCATAAAGTGCCACGGTCGACTCTAGTACGCGATATTAAAATGGTGGTGTCGGAATATAAATTAAAATTAATTGAGGATTTAGCAAAATTAAATCATAGAGTTTCAATTTGTGCCGATGGTTGGAGTGATCATTGGCTTAGAAATAGTTATTTGGGTGTTACATGCCATTGGATAGATAATTCATGGACTATCCAAAAAAGATTAATTGCATATGATAGTTTTGAACCACCCCATTCCGCGGAAAATATTTGTAGAAAGTTGCACGGCGTTTTGGCAAAGTATGGTCTTATTCAAAAAATATTCACTATTTCATTCGCCAACGCTAGTGCTAATACCGCTAGTATACCGGAGTTGAAGCTTATTTGTCAACCGTCACTTGGGGGTAAGTTTTTTCATATAAGATGTTTATGTCATATAATTAATTTATGTGTTAAAGACGGTTTGGATGCGTTGGATATATATGTTAAACCCATTAGAGATGCTCTCGTTTTTATTGCAAAAAAAAAATAGAGTTACAAGAAAATGGATCAATTTTTTGAAAAGTAAGGGTTTAAATGAATTTTTTTTTTCTATGGATGTTCCGACTAGGTGGAATTCCACCTATACAATGTTAAAGGATGGTTTTGAGTATAAAGAGCTTCTCATGGAATTTTTTCTTCATTTGGGTACGGACATCCCTTTATTTGCTTATCATTGGAACGCTTGCATTAATTTATGCCAATTATTAAAGATTTTCTTTACCGCTACCGAGGCTTTGTCGGGAGTTTATTATCCAACTTCTTTTTTGGTACTTGAGCAATGTGGTGCAATTGTTCGAAGTTTTAACATGCTAGCAAGTTGCGACGTTTTGGGCCCAAGCATTATTGAAATGAGGGCAAAGTGGCTAAAATATTTTGATACTATTCCGTCTCTATTTTTGGTTGCAAAATTATTTGATCCCCGTGTTACATTGGACAACCTAGAGGCGATAGTAAAGTTTTATTATGAGAATTTATACCCAAATGGGGACGGAGTACATGAAAGCCCGGCGATTATTGTTCAAAATACAAAACAAGATTTGGTGACTCTTTATAATGAGTATAATGCAAAGTATGGAAATCCTTCTCAACAACAACAAGAACCCTCATATACTAATCAAGATTTTGCTACACAAGAAGATGGTGGGCTCACTTTCAATCCATATGGATTTTTTGACGACTTGTTTTCCTCAAAACGTCCTAGAATGGCTTCTTCTTCTTCTTCTTCTTCTCTTCTTCTACCATTCCTTACGAGTTGGAATTATATTTTCAACTCCAATTTTGATTATGTACAAAACACTTCAAATAATTCTAAATTTGACGTTTTGAGGTGGTGGGCACAAAGGCATGAAAGTTATCCCATACTCTCTTTAATTGCAAAAGAAGTATTAGCCGCTCCCGCTTCAACGGTGGCGGTCGAATCGGCATTTAGCGTGGGAGGAAATGTTTTGGATGCAAGACGTTCCCAACTAACGGTTGATAATTTGGAAAATCAACTCTTACTTGGTGATGGATTAGAGCGGAAAAGAGAGAGCAAGATATGCCTTATGAAGAGGATATACAAGATCCACGATATCAATACGACTTGGAAGGGTCTACGGGAAGTTCCGAAGGGGAAGGCAATTAGAAAGTTTTTTTATTTTTTTAATGTTTACAATAGTTTTATTTTAGTTTCATTGTAATAGTTAAGTTGAGGTAAAGGTTCCATTATGTCCTCCCTTAATTATAAAAGGGCAAGGTTTGGTTGTCCCCCTCTTTGTAATTTTAATTTTAATTAATAAAATTTAAGGGTACCGTCCCTTTTTTTAAAAAAAATACACTATATTTCTTGAGTATTTTTTGAAAAAAGCTCAAAAAAAATCTTTTTGGGTTTCAATTTAAATGCTAACATATTTTTTAAGATTTTTGAAAAAAAATAATTACATTTTACAAGTTTATTACCATCAATTTAACTATAAATACCCCCTCCCTCCTCACTATTTTTTCACACTACTACCTCACAAACCCTTTCTCTACAATATAAATCTTTCTCTACAATCAAACATCCCCAAGTTTATTACTTTTTTCGTTAACTTTCTAACGAAATGGCTTCCAATTCAAACAATGAGAGGGTGGGACAATTTACTATTATGGGGAGGCATTTTACAATCAAACATCCCCAAGTTTATTACTTTTTTCGTTAATTTTTTTCGTTATTTTCATATTTCCAGTCAGATTTTTAACGATTCCAGTTACTTTCAGCCAGTTTATTCAAATTTTCCGTTAGTTTTTTGACATTTTCAGTTAAATTTCCAGATTTCAAGTCACTTTTTTTACATTTTCAGTTTTTTTAAAAAAAAAAAAAAAGGTTACAAATTAGGCGGTTTAACCGGTTTAACCGGGTTAACCGGTTAACCGCCTAACCTTAACCGTTATATCCGGTTAGCCGGGCCGGTTCCGGTTGGTTCTATGTTACATTTTCAGTTTTTTTTTTTTTTAAAAAAAAAGGTTAAAAATTAGGCGGTTTAACCGGGTTAACCGGTTAACCGGTTAACCGCCTAACCTTAACCGTTATATCCGGTTAGCCGGGCCGGTTCCGGTTGGTTCTATGTTACATTTCTAACCGCCGGTTATAACCGGTTAACCGGCGGTTAACCGGATTGGACACGTCTAATTTGAGAAACAATTTATTTATGGAAAAAATCCCCAAGGCCCAAACTCAGATTTTATTCCAAATAAAGTTTTTTTTTATTATTTTTTTTTTGGTAAATTCTAAATAAAAAATTGCCTCAAAATCGTAATTCCCCTCACACCCCTGGCCTCCGTTGACCAGTCAAATATAACTCTTAAATACCCAAACTACCCCGCCGGCCCCTCAAACAAAACTCTCCCCTCCCCTCCGACACGACACACACAAATTTTCTCTTAACCATTTCTCTCTCTAACTCTCTGTCTCTTGCCTCCCGGCGACGGTCACCGACAATGGCGCCGACCACTGCCAAAGATCTCTCTGTCGTCTGTTTGTCACATACTCACACGCATCTCCCTCTCTCCTCGTTACTCATACGCCCTAGCCCTAATATGAGATGAAACACGTCACATATCTGGATTTTGGCACGGCGAATTCTCCATTCATCTCTCTGGGATTCGCCTCTCTCTCTCTCTCTCTCAAATCTGTAACCGGTGAAGGGACTTTAGCTTTTTTCATAAAGCAATTTTTTTTATCAACGGTTCACTCTCTCCCTCCCTTTCCGGTCAACCATCTAAGCCGCCGGCGGTCTTGTTCGGTTGACTTTGTGCTTTGAGGAACTTGTTTCTAGCTTGAGCGCAAAAAAATCATCTGTGTGCACAGTATGTGTGTAATTAGTTTGTTTGATGATTTCAATATTATGTTTAAGCATTTGCAGCAATGATAAGTGTTAACATTTTATTTTATTTTATTTGCATTTGTTAAAAGTGGATCTTAGAGTTGAACTACGTGACCAAAATGAGTTTGATAATTAAACTATCATAGTCAAGTTTAGTTCAATATTAATTTTTTTTTGTTTTTAGTTAACTACAAGACTAAAATGAGACTTATAGTTAAACTATAAGAGTCAATGTTAATAAAATATGAGAGTAATTTTTCTAGTTTTCTTAAAAAAGGTGGAAAAATGACTCTTTTAGTTGTACTATTAGACTAGATTAAGTCTTGTAGTTAAACTATGAGAGTTAATATTAGTAAAATATAAGACTTTTCTTAAATTATATCAAAATGTGAAAAGATGTATCAGATAAAACTAACTCTGATAGTTAATTTGAGTCAATATTAATAAACTATGAGACTTCTAATGAATTTAAAAGAAAATATGAAAAGATGACTCTTATACTTTAACTATAAGAGGAGAATTGGTCTTATACACTTATTATAAGAGTTTCACCGAGATTTAACCAAATAATATTAGATTTTTTTTGTTAATAATGAAAAAAAGTTAATAAAACAATATGACTCTTATACTTTAATTATAAGATGCGGACATGTCTTATGCGTAAGTTATAAGAGCTGACTATTATTTGACAGAATATGAGAGTCAACATTAATAAAAATTTATTATTTTTTTAATTATTTTGCCAAAATATGTGGAAAAAAAAATGACTCTTATACTTCAATTATAAAAGGAGAATTGGTCTTATACACCAACTACAAGAGTTTGAACGAGTTTGACCAAATTTGACCAAATAATATTAAGTTTAAAAAAATTGAAAAAGGTGAAAAAAATGACTCCTATATACTCCCTCCGTCCCACCTCACATGACACACAAGAGGTGGGCACAATAACTAAGGAAAATGAATAAAATAAGAAAATTGTGTGGTAGAAAATGAAGAGAGAGAATGAGTGGGGTAAATAGTGGTGTTGGTTGAATGAATTGAGTGGTGGAAAATGAAGAAAGAGAATGAGTGGTGGCGTAGAGTGAATATAAAATTATAAAAAATAGACTATTTTGGGAAATGTCAAGTAAGCTGTGAAGGACCAAAATGAAAATAAGTGTCAAGTGAGCTGGGACGGAGAGAGTATTAATTATAAGAGGCAAACTAGTCTTATAAGTGCTGACTGAGATTTGACAAAAAATTGAGCGTGTGCGCCTCATTCAACTCATAAGGAATAGGAGGACAGTTCAGTTTTTTTGTTTTTTTTTTTTTTTTTTTTTTTGTGAGTTAGGGGTGTCGGGTGGTATTTTGGATCTGGCGTGTCTTGCATTAAGTTTGTATATCGCTGGAGGGGCATTGGAGGAAGTGGGGCTTTTTTGTTTTAAAAAAAAAAAATGAATGTAAGGGAGAATCAAATCCTTAACTTTCGTGTGCGCAGTAGGCATGGATCAAATACCATGTGAGTTCAAATTTATTGACAAAAACATTTTTTTTTCATTTACTTTTCTTAATTTAGTTGTGTAATTAAGTCACTTTTTTTTTTTTTTATAAGGGGAACAACGATTTTATAACTTATGGTAATATACATATACATTAGTTTTGAAGTACTTGTCTCATATATGAGATAGTCTCCCATGAGAACACCTATATCCGTCTCTTCTATGAGACGGGTTTTTTTGACCCACCCAACCCGACTCATTGAACTGGATCCATGACCATGGGGCATAACATGCCATGTGGCAACCACCCATTGGCCCCAATTTTTTTTTGTTATATATATATATATATATATATATATATATATTTTCGGATTTTCTGTCATTTACTAAAAGTAATAGTTACCATAACTTAATGTAATGCCTGTATACATATAAAGTAACATTGTTCATAAGTAAATGTAACACCTGTTTTACAAAAACAAAAGCTCGTTTTACTCATTTTTTCAAATGTAATACTAACTATAATTACGTGTAACCCAAACAATATCTAAATGTAATTATCATTTATATTGAAATGTAATAGTGCTTTGCAAAAATGTAAAATATTGTTTATTTTGATTTATTTTTTTGAAAGAAAGTAACATTTGAAAAGTAACAACTCATATACATGAATGTAATTGTTTGTACAAGTAAATGTAACACTTTAATAAAAGAAATTATAACATATTTCTATAGATAATGTAATACTTTTACATGTAATACTAATCAATTTTAGCTCTAAAAATGTAATTGGTTCAATTATTACTTTTTCTATACATATGTGTTACAATTATGTATAAACACTGTTAGATATAAGTAACACGTTCGTTACATTTTAGTTGTAATAAGTATTACTTTTGGTAAACGAATAAAATATAAAAAAAAACACTGTTACACACTGTTACTTTTCTGTATATATGTATTACTTTTATGTATACAAACTGTTACATATAAGTAACACGTTTGTTATATTTAGTTATAGTAACTATTACTTTTGACAAACCAAAAAAAAAACCAAAAATAATTATATAAAATTCCAAATTCCAGAATTGGACAGCGTAACAAGATTTATTAGTTAAGTAATCCCATTTGGTCACATTTGATTTAAAACTGCAGAAAGATTAAATTATCCAGTTACATGTTCATACTATAATAATGGTCTTAAAAGTCTCCTAAACATGAAGAAGAAACCCAATACGGCCATGGCAGTTCACATCACCGACTGGCCGTGCGCGTATATGTATATATGTATATAGATATAGAGAGAGAGAGATTAAGCAAGCCAACTATATTAACAATAAGCTCACATCTGTCCTTTACATCTAAAGGGTATCTTCCATTAGACTTAACAAGATTTTGTTTCTCTCTTCAAGATCTTCAAGAAAGTCATTGAACTTTCTCAGGGTGACATCAGTCCATTCTTGAACTTATATTCACAATCTTCAGGGTATTTTAGGGGAAATTTTTATGGAGATTTCTCACTTCAGAGGCTTTGCAGAATTGGTAAGACATTCTAGGTTGTTTTCATTTCTTGAAATACTCCCTCCGTCCCGAAATGATATAAGGTTATTATTTATATCACTCTTTTTTGCAGAACTCTATTCAAAGATAATCATATTCAAAGATCACTTCACATTTGAATAGTAAAATGTGAAGATCATTTTGTGACGGAGGGAGTATGAAATATGATTATCTTTGAATAGAGTTTTGCAAGAAAGAAAATATATAAGGTTATTATTTATGTGATATGATCTTTATGTTGTAGGGAATGGAGGATTCATTTTTCAATTTTCAATGGCCGATGGTGAACTCTTTTGATGAGCTCAGTGGACCTTCTCTAGCAACTGCATTTGGAGATAACGTGATTAATAACATTATGCTTGATGTTAAGCCTTCATTTGAATCACCTGAGCCAGAGTTCAACAGGTCAACAAAACCGTTCAAGACAAACAGTTGGGGTTCCTGCACCACGGATCAGATGCCGTCGAACCCACAATCAAAAAGTTCATCTCCTACCCTTCTTCCTAATTATTCAAATAATTACGCGACTCAACTTAGCTTTGTGAACCCTAAAGAGGAAGGTACAGTGTCTTCAAAGATGAACAAATTAGGAACTGTACTTTCTTCTGATCATGCCTATGCTAATGCCATCACCCAAGGGCAATATGGGAATAACCAAAATTATGTGTTGAAAACTTCTCAAGGTGCAAAGAGGGTATGTACAAGCAATAGGCTTCCTCAAGCTCAAGACCATATTTTAGCTGAGAGAAAGAGAAGAGAGAAACTTAGCCTAAGGTTCATTGCTCTTTCTGCTCTTGTCCCTGGCCTAAAAAAGGTACTCCCCCCGTCCCTGAATTGAATATCCGAATTTCATTTTTAGGGGACATTATGAAAATCTCTACTTTTTATACATTATACGGCAACTTAGATTCATAAATATTCTCGTTATCCACTTTTCAATCTTTTAGTTTTGCAAGTATAAAGATACTAGTGAAAATTTTGGGGGGAAAACATTTAGGGACACATTTTTTTCCAAAAAAATATTCATTTTTAGACAAAAAGTTCTTGAAACGATCATTCATTTAAGGACGGAGGGAGTACAAGCTTTCTTGAAATTTTCCCAATGTATCATTTCTACCAATTTTGTTTGAAAATCATCTAATAGTTTATATGGTTTGTGTTTATAGATGGACAAGGCCTCGGTTCTTGGAGACGCGATTAAGTACGTTAAACAGCTCCAAGATCGAGTGAAGACACTCGAAGATCAAACTAAGGCTAGAACAACAGAATCTGTTGTCTTTGTGAAGAAATATGAGGTTTTAGTTGATGGCGAAGATTCTTCACCGGATAATCACTTTTCCGGTGATTCTGTTCATGACCAACTCCCAGAAATCGAAGCAAGATTTAATGGGAAAGATGTTTTAATAAGAATTCATTGCGAGAAAAAATCAGGATTCCTAGAGAAAACTATTGCACAAGTTGAGAAACTCAACCTGTCCGTTACCAATACTAGTTCTTTGTCTTTTGGGACTTATGCTCTTGATATTACCATTATTGCTCAGGTAAAATCTCTTTGGTAATTAATCTTTTTGTACAACTTCAGATTTTTTATTAGTAAATATTAAAACCCAATTTATATTTTTGCAGAAGAACAAGGAATTCAGCATGACACTGAAGGATCTTGTGAAGAATCTACGCTCCGTTATCAAACAATTCATTTCAAGTTGAAAACCAAGAAACTTGGAAATACTCCTTTACTCGCTACGACCTTTTTTTTTTTCTTTCTTTTTTTTTTCTTTCAAATTTCTGGTAAATCGGCCTTGAGTTCCACCATTTTTAACCATCTGCCCTAAATCTTGTTTGCTATTAGGTTCATTTTACAGGAGGTTTTTTTTTTCCCCACCATTTTTTTCATGGTTGACTTGTTGACCATGTTAATCGACCCTCCTGTTGTGAAGTAGTAATCTTTTAGCTTAACTAGGCAATCTGTTTTTTTTTTTTTTTTTGTGGGAATGTTGAATTATCAACTTAACCTGCATTCAATTAAGACCCTTTGATCATTCTTTCAAGAGGTATAAAACTGGTTTTTTTTTTTTGTGGTGGATGAACAAACAGGCCTTAATTTCTACCAGTCAAGTGTTTGGTCAAGTACTGTTTTAGAGGCCTCCTGGAAATTCTTTCTTTGAGGTCTCTTTTCTCTGTAATTTCATTTTAATTGTAACAGCTATATTATTTTACAATAATATATCGACTTTGCGATTTGTGATAAATTTAAATGTTGTAATCTTAGCAAAGGTGATAGCTACATGAACAAATCAGATCATAAACCTTACATTTTTGTTGTTAAACATGACATAGTTTTGTTGATTAATTATCTTTGCATTACTCAAAGAAGAAGAAAAAATGCGAAAGACGACAAGAAAATTGCGCAGTATTATGAAAGCGCGGGAGTATAATTAAACACTAATCATGCAATAATTGGCACTATATGGGAGAAGAGTCTTGTGAGATTAAGCAAAGTCAACTAAAGTTGGTGTTTTGAGTTTGACAGCATGAATGAGAAAGGAGGTAGCTAGCAGTTGCATACAAAATTTGTCCAGCAATTAGTTTGACTTTTAAATGACATTATGTACTATGTTTGGTGATCTTATTCCCTACCCTTCCAATTAGACTCTCTCTCTCTCTGCATAATTTAATTGGATTACTTTCTTCATAATTATTGGAGATAACTGAGATTCCTTTGAAAAAAAAAAAACAGATGAAACATAACAATCTTGAGAATTGAGGAACTTAATTTGCTTTATTCTTATTGTTTTCTTCCCTTTTTTTTTTCTTCTAAAAATTGGTATTCATAGTATTTATCATGTTTTATCAATATCAAGATGCAAATTTTCATTAGAATTATTAAAAATAGTCTAAATTAATGCTCAAAATTCATTTGTAATTAATAACAACGAAAAAAAAAACTGAGTTTCGGATAACAGAGGTACTCCCTCTGGTCCAAAATAACTGTCACTTTTTGTCAAACAGATATAAGTTTGACCAATAAATTTAAACCAAAAATAATGATCCTAATAAAAATCTAAAAATTGTTTTTAAAAGTATTATTAGTTATAATCAATGACAAATTTTAGATTTTTATTAGAATCATTATTTTTTATTTAAATTATTGGTCAAAGTTAAATCTGATTGACTAAAAGCGACAGTTATTTTGGACCAGATGGATTAGCATTATTAAAAACGATAGTAATAGAAAAGCTAGTATGGCATTAAAAAGAAGCAGCATAATGGTGTTGGAAGTAGCTATCAGAGTAATTACATGCCGTAGTTGTTGCTTTCATGACATATCACCAATTAGTCAGCTTCATCTTTTAACATTTTCCCTGGTACTAGTATGAAATACTAGCAAAAGTGAAACAAATAATAGTATTCCGTCATTTCCAAAATGAATATTGTAAATTTGCTCTCGATTAAGGGCAGTATGAACATTCATTTTCAGATTGAAGGATTTTTTTTTTTTTTTTTTTTTAAAAAAAGTCTTATTTGCATTATGATTGTGGGCTGAATAGAAAATACAGTTTAAGCATGAATAATTTTTAATAAACATTTCATGACATTGGAACTTTTAAGTAACTGTAGTATGAAAAAGATAGCCAAAAAAAAAATTAATAGCAGCGAAAATTGATGGGTCAATGGCGTAACTCTTTTATTTAAATTAGCATGTCGGTATTTACTATCGACTGTATTTAGTTTTCCAATTTAGAGGTATAACATAACTTTTTCTGATTTTGATCTCCATAGAAATACTCTGCATATATTAACAAAACCACAAAAATGAAAGATTGTGTTGTTTTTAGGAAGTCTTGTGTGAGTGAGACAGTTTCACACACACATGAGACGGATTTCAATAAGACCCCGCCCTATCTATAGGGGTAAACTATTTAGTCACCCGTCTCACACAAATTTTTGTCGTGCTTCACTAACCATGTTTTGTTTAGGTACTTTTATGCCAAAATTGTAGAAATAGGAAGAACTTTTTGGGATAATGAAAAATGATCATTTTGGAATGAAGAGAGTATATATTTACCGAAACGTAAGCAAAAAGGTTTCGTGGTGTAGTTGGTTATCACGTCAGTCTAACACACTGAAGGTCTCCGGTTCGAACCCGGGCGAAGCCATTCATTTTTTGTACCCGCTTCCAATTAAACGACATCGTTTCTCACTTCAATGGTTTTTCCTACATTAAACGATGTCGTTTTTCATTTCGAGGCGGGGGATGAGTATTCCACTCTGGTAATGGAAGGTGGCCCTTTACAACCTCACGTTCATCCACGTCATTGAACTTACGTGTACCAATCAGATTCCCCTCCGTATCACATACTCCCTTCCGATTCGCCAACTTCATCCACGTCATCACCTTCTCCACGCCTCTAGAAATATCCTTCCATTTCCTATTAGGTTTAGATCGTCTTCAATTAAAGAACAGCTCAAATCCAAGAAGCAAACGAAAAAAAAGAGAAAGCAGACCCTGATTTTGTCTCCAGAAACCCCCAATTTTTTCAATCCCGAATTTGACAACTTAGGCCATCTCCTTCAATCAAAGAAAATCCCCAATTCACAATCTTTCTCCCCCTTCCATGGCTCACAAATTCGCCATTCTCTCTTATATTTGTTTAATGTTATTCCCTTTATCCACAGCCATAATATCAACCCCAGACATTAACCCTCCCTACCCAAAAGCAATCTCTGTAAGTACTCTTTTATGTTTCAATGTTAATTTTGTTCTCAAGAAAAATTTCTTAGCATATATTATTATGATTTTATATGTGGGATTGTGGGTGTTTGAAAATTTGTTAATCTGAATATTTTTTTTTTTTTTTTTTTTTTGTAATAATAATGTAGGATTTGAAGGAGGCCATTGTAAAGGGATTAGGGTTTCAAGGGGATGATTTGAAGATAGACGGGTTTGATTTGAGGGATGCGTTGGTGGGTCGATCTGTGGCTTATGAGTTTGATGTTGAAATTGATAATAAGGTTCTTCCTTTTAAACTTATGGAGGATGTGAATAGATGGGAGTATGTGGATTTGCCTATTTTCCGGGTGGAGGATCCGGTTAGACCTGGACGTGATGAGAATGGCTTGGTGGAGAGGAGGGGGAGTTCGGATAATGGGTTGCCCATATTGGCTCCGTTTCAATTGGCGGGTCCTATGGAGCTTTGGATTCAGGATGCCAAGGATATGAGGATCTCATTGCCTGTAAGTTCATCTTGTATGCATTTTTTCCCTAGAATGTTTACGCTTTAAATCTATGTGATTTTTTAGCTTTAATACTGAAGTACTACCTCTGTCAAATTCGCTTCATTTGGGACAGAGAGAGTACAATTTAGTATTACTCCCTCCATCTCAAATTAGATGTCGTTTTGAGGCTTTGCACAGTTATTAAGAAAACAAATGAAATGCGAGCATTGCCCTTATTAATAGCTTCATTGCCCTTATTAATACCTTCAATTGGTTGTCCTTAATCTCTTGTGTCCCTAGAACTACCAGTCATCTTAAATCCGTGAATGGTTCCATTATCTCCTTCCAAGAGTAATGCGTCCATGATAAATGTAATTGTAGTAGTAGTAACTGAGAAGGGAATTGAAAAAGTCCTTTTGGGAACACGGAAGCAACATTGATTGATAGCAATAGTTGGAGACTTGAAGCAGTAGTTAATGACAGACGGTTGGGGCAAGGGTATAACAGGAAGTTCATTCATTTTTTTTCTCACCAACGACGTCTAATTTGAGAAACGTTTTCCCCTTCAAAACGACATCTAATTTGAGACGGATGGAGTATTTTGGTTGAAAACAGGGAATATCATTTGACCCCAAATCATTTTGAGATCATGGCTTTGTTGTTGTTGTTTGATTGAAATAGAGAATATCATTTCTCAAGATCATTGGTAACATACTTAAAAAAAAAAAAAAAAAAAGGATCATTGATAACATGATACCTAGTAATATAATTTACGTTTTTTTTTTTTTTTTCCAATGCGTTTGTATTGAAATTCTTGATGACTGAAGGTTTTGTACAATTGTTTCTGACATTGTCTCCTTTGGTAAGTGTTCCAAGGGTATATGTTAAGGATTTTCAGGCTGTTTCAATGGTAGTTCTGAATCTAATTAGAAAGGCATTATTTGACTCTTAACTCGGGATTCATTTCATCATTTGATTTGTAACTGTATTCTTAACTGATTTTGCTTTCTTAAATAATTTGCAGCATGATGTGGATGCTGGTGTGCTGAAGAAAGTAATCATAGCAGACGGTGCAGTGGTCACTGTAACGGGTGCAAGATCAGTCAGCCTTCGTCATCCAATTGAACTTCCTCTTCCTTTTAACAGAACAAACAACGGGTTTGCTTCAGGTCTTCTAGCTCTAGCCGACCGCCTTCGTCTCGCTTCCCGCACCCACAATCAACTCCTTTCCCTCCGCATTGTAGGCCCCACATCTCTAACATCACCCACCTCAACATCACCCTCCTCCAACAACAACAAACTCAAGCTCAAACGCCTTGCTCCTGGCCTAGTGGAGTTATCCTCTGCATCTAAGTCAAAACCCATTGATGCCCTCTCCACCGTTGATCTTCAAGAAGCCCCTACACTTCTCTCTCCAGACCAATTCTCCACCTTGTGGCCTTTCACATCCATCAATGGCTCAAACTCCAACTTGCTCGGTTTCGAAACTCTGCTCTCCTCTGTTTTGGGTAAGAAAGCTAGTAAGAAGGGTTCTTTTAAACTGATGAAAGCGGATGTATCGGCTCAAACATATGTAAAGATTGGGTTCGGGGTGGAGAAGAAGTTGAAAGAAGGAGATGGGGTTGAGTTGGAGGGATTTCCCGCGTGGAGGACCAAGCCTGATACAGTGAGAATGCATTTTGAGGTATTGGCCAAAGTCGATGGAGACAAAGTGGTGCCAGAGAAGGTAGTCCAGGTAAATCCTGTTCTTGTGGAGGATACTGTTGCACCAAATGTACTTGCAAGAAATGTGACCATGTCAAAGACTCCTATTGTTCACCCGCCTCCAAATCCGTTTACCTTATAAATTGTTTGAGAGTTATTAGTTTTTTGGGGACGGAAGAAATCTAAAGATGGACAGTAGAAGCCCCCCTCCCAATTCTTTTACCCTATATATTGTTGGAGGGTTTTGGTTTTTTGGTGGTGCGAGGAAATGTAGAGATGGATTATTTTCTTTTTCTTTTTTTGTTTCAATTTTTAGGTAATGTATACTGTGACAGATGAAGACGATCTGAGATGTAAATATATTTAATATATAATAAAATAAAAATACTTATTCCTGCATATCAAGATTGTAACATTTGAGTGTATTCACTTTCCCTTGCTGGTATAGGGGGAATACTGACATGGCTGACAATATATTCAAAGCCTTCTGAAAGAAACAATGGCATAGTACATTCATTTTTCATGTCTCATTTTCTGATGAAGGAAACTCCCTTCTCAATGCTTCCTGCTAACTCTTGCTTCGCCTTGGTAAACTTCTCGTATTTTGTCCAGGAGGTGTATCATACCTCTCGTATTCATTGAGGAGCCCGATTTGGTAAACTTCCTCAGCACCGGAGGGACCAGTCGCAGTTTGGTTACAAAGAATGGAAGTTCTGTTACCTATGAAGCATTTAACAGAACTGTCAGAAAAAAAAAAAAAAAAAAAAAAATCAACAGGATTGATACTGAGGTGTTTGTCAGATGAAGTTAATGCCTGGGAAGGTTCAAAAGCACATTCAACAACACCAGCATCTCCCCTCAATCCACGAAGGCATGCGTCTGCAAATTTGACAGCTGCGTATGCCTACGCATTTGAAAAATCGTATTTCAGTTTTATGATCTTTCGAAAGTTTCTGGAATGACTTTGTAATAAAAGCGGATGCGATTATGAAAACAAATGCTATGACTAACCATTGATAGTGTTGCAGAGACGGCCCCAGCCTTTGCCTGCAAGTGACATGAGATAATTCATAAGCAGAATTTGTCAAGAATGTTAAAAAACTGACTGCTAGAAGTGCCATTAGACCTGAACCACTTCAGTTCCACCATCCTGAATCCGACTGGTAAGTTGTTCAATTTCTTGAGGTGTGAATGAGGATAGAGGTTTGACCTGAAATGTTGACCATTTTTCTTTAAAGTTCATTCTCATCATGAAATCATCGCTCAGGTCAACCCTGAATTAAAACAGTAGATCACAAAAACCTCAAAAAAAAAAAAAAATGGATCTTTCTTGACCTGTGAAAGAAGAGGCAAAATCGTTAAGCCTGCATGACCTCCAACCACCGGAACATCAACTTCCCTCGGATCGAGACCCAAAACTTCTGCCTGCAGGGAGGAAAACGTCTTTCCGTCAGATCAAAGAAAGAAGATGGTAGTGGCGAAAACGTCTTTACATACCACAAATTTATTGGCTCTAACTACATCAAGCATGGTGACTCCCAAGAGGCACTTTGAATCATAAGTACCCGCTTTCTTGAAAACTTCAGCAGCAATAGGAACTGTAGAGTTGACCGGATTATTAATAAGGTTGACTATAGCTTTAGGGCATGCCATTGCTCTTCCTTCACAAAGGGTCTTAACAATTCCAGCATTAATCTTGAAAAGATCATCTCTTGTCATTCCCGGCTTCCTTGGAACTCCGGCAGGTATAATTACAAGGGCCATCCCACTAAGTGCATTCTCCAATTGTTGTTGTCCCAGAAAACCTCTGACCTAGGAATCAAAAAACAACCTAAAACATCCCCTTTTTTTTCCTTATAATAACTCAAACTTATGGTGGAAAACAGGTGGTTGGAAATGCAGGACATTCTGCCAATGAACCTGGAATAGCAGCAGAGCTTGTAGCAGCAAATGAGAAGATGAAAAACATTATCAAGAAATAAATCAACCCAAGTAAGCTCACCGCTCCATTGTAGCCTCGGAAATAACCACTAGGATTCTTATATGAGAAGGCAGCGGTTTTTATATCTTTCAGATCAACGGTTGCGTAGAAGTTCTTGAGTGACTAGTCTGGATGAGTACTTGTTCCGTGTATTATTATTGCACATGTAAAATGTTGACAAGTCAACTATGACACGCAGACTATCTCAAATGGCAATAACAACATTTTAAAAGAAAGTATGATATCTCAAACAACACAATATAAAATGGTTAGAATTGAACAAAATGTACAGTTACAAACATACAATTGTCAAAGAATTATCATTCAACCCTCCATGAAGAGCCTTCCTAATCTCAATCCGCCACGAAAATGGTAACAAAAAAGGATTAAATAATTCAATAAACAATTGAACAACATGATAGTGATATCATACACAAAGTGGGTAGTCAAGACGGAAGTGAAATCTAGGCGACATTCCTCGTGCAACGCTTTGGCACATGCAAGCTGTGGAAATTTGGTTCTTTTGGAATGGTAACAGGTCGCTTTGAACGTGATGTTGATCTGGAAGCAGAAAGAGCAGACCCTGTTTTTGGTGTAAACATTGTTCCATCGACATTTTCTTTTGCGGGCTTTGTTCTTTTTGGAGTTTCGGTTATTACACCAAGTTGTTGTCTAGGTCTCATGTAAGATGCAAGCTCCTTTTTAGTTGAAGAGACCCTGCAAAATAATCAAAGATCAAGTAAGTTTGGAGTTGCGGGATTTCCTGGGAAAGAGGACAAATGCTGGTGCATACTAACCCCGGAGGTGTGACAACTTGCCCTTTCTGATAAGGCGATTTTGTCCTCGTCAAGCTGTTTTCTGATTTTGGAGTAACATTAATCTTGCCATTGCCAAGAGAAGAAGTAAGAGATTTCGGTTCTCGTTGTGTTGCTCTTGAAACCTTTAGTGTATGGTGATTGGAGAAAAAAAGTCAAAAACAAACTTTACGACCTAATAGTTAATAAAAGGTAGAATAATAATATACTACCTCCGTCTCAGCTTAATGTGCACTTTTACTGTTCATGTGGTCAATTCATTCGAACTTTAACCGTAATTTTGTGAAAATCTAGCTATTATTATACAATTTTAAATGTTGTTATTATTTTATTGTTAGGAATAGTATCAATAGCATCTTTCAAAATTGCATAGAGATATATAGATTTTCATAAAATTAAGGTTAAAGTTCAGTCAAGTTGACAAGAAAAGTCAAATAGTGCACATTGAGCTGGGACGGAGGTAGTATATATTTTTAATCAAAATAACTACAGAAATAATACCTAAAACAAACACTCACCTGTTCATCCTTCTGATGACTTCCTTCTGATACTTTTCCATCTGTTCTCGTTGAATTTCCACCCGAAAATCCTGAATCTTTTGCAGCTTCATTTTGAGGAGCTGGAAGATGGAGTTTTCTATCCAAGTTGGCTTCTTTGAGAATTCCTCTTTCCTGGAAAGCCAAAAACCCATTAGAAACCAAAAGGAGTTTCAATTCCTAAATTCACTTGATATGCAAAAATCCTTGCTTACATCAGTTCTTAGCCTGAAAGGCTTGGGATTTGTAAGCTTTGGTTTCTTGTGTTTCACTGCTATAGGACCGGCCGTAGCTGGAAGAAGACCATCCTTCAAATTCTTATCAACTACTCGAGCAACCTACAATGATTACAATAGCTAAAAGATCAGATACATTGATAATTGCAACTAGAATAGAATATGTGTAAAAGTAAATTGAGGCTAAAGAAGGAACCAAGAAAAGAAGGAAAGTGCACCTTCTTGATTTTTAGGGTCTCCTTACTGCCAAGAACCTTTTTTCCTGACTGTTGGTTGTTGCAGCTATTATCTCTGAAACCAGTTTAACAAAAATAAGTACAATCATTCATTGCGCTTGATTTAACAAACAGAAATACGAACCAGATGAGAACAAAAGATATGCGAGATTGAGCATCAAACCTGTTAACATCAGGCGTCAAAACATTTTCTTTATCATTGTTATCTTTTAGTCCCATCTCTTGTCCGGAGTCTTTTGAAGGTTGATATCCACTTGAATGGTCTCTTGGACTGTTGCTCTCACTCTCTGAATTCATATTCGCTTTACCATCTGTTCCATCCTCACTTCCCTTTTCAGGATTCTGTGATGACTTCATTTCAGCTCTTGAGACATCTGATAACAATGAGTGTGATTTTTCTCTTGATGCTGGCTCCTCTATTATATTAGCATCAGCAGAACTAGATTCTTCTGTTATTCCTAATGTCGGTTGATGCTCTTCATTTCCATTGTCTTCCTTAACCCTAGAAATGCCCCTAGATATTACATCGGTCTTCATGTCACTGGAGCCCTGTCCAGCTGTTTGTTTAGTCATCGAGTTGCATTGATTGGTTGAAATCTTCTTTCCTTTTGCCTTGATACCTCGAGAAGGTTTGGCTTCTTGCTCTTTAGTATTTTGAGCAGGGGATGATTCCTTAGACCTTCTCTTTACCTTAAGAAAACTGACCCGCCTTCCCCTGATAAAACTCACTCGCCTTCCTGAATGGTCTTTAGCAAATGGCTTCTTAGAGATGCTTCTGTTGTCCTTAGATGATGTGCTAGAATACCCCAATACCCGCTTCTTTTGACTTTCTATCTCAAGCCTCTTCGTCCCTTCACAGATCTTTGTTACAGGGGTATGCAATTCTACTGAACTTTTTACGCTAATTCCCTTCTTCGGAGAGTGAAATACTAGAGCCTTTGCTACCAATCGATTCTTTGGCACCAGAATGCTAGTTGGTTTTGGGTTTTGAACACTTAGAAATGAATTGGTGGTCGGAAGGGATTTTTTTCTCCTTGGAGTAGTCATATACTTGGCAGCAACTGGCTTTGACTTGGCAATTGGGGTAGAACCAAGCTTCGAAGGAAGTCCAATTTTCAGTTTGGGATCAACCAGCTTGTGAGAAATTGAAGAAATCATTGCTAGTCTTGATATTCTGGGCTTGGAGGATTTAGCAGGAGCTGAAAGTGGACATTTCATGTTCATACTGCCACAAAAAGAACTTGACTAGTGTTAAACCTTTGAACACTTTTAGCAGAGAGAATGGTGGAGAGAGAGAGAGAGAGAGAGAGAGAGAGAGAGGTAGTATGTGTATGTACCCTGAAGATTTGCCAGTTAATGCTCTGCGAAGCTTTATGTTAGGACTTCTTGCTGCCATGACCTATAAGAGTTATGTTGAAGTTAAAGACACATACTAAAATCGATGAAACGGTGACATTAATAAGAAGAGAAATATGCTCTCACCCGAAGAAGAAAATTTTTGGAGATTTCCTCTGGATCTATTTCCTCTTCATGCTTTCGGTCGCAACCTGAAACCCGGTTGGCAGAGTGTCAATAGAGTTTGAATAAAAGAACGAATTGATTCAAAAATAAAATGAACCAGGATCAAGTAAGCATGAACCAACATGTGAAGTATGTCAATGTAAAACTGAAAGTATGGTTACAAGTCGTCAAATTGCTTTAAAATGTTTCAGATAATAGCAAGGCCGTAAGGGACAAATAATACATCCTAAACTACTGTACTCCTCAATATTAGGCACTTAAGCTGACAAATCACCTTCAGTTACACAATTATGCTTGGGTTGGAGACAATTGTCAAACGTACACCAAACCAAACCCTAATTAAACTATCATAATTGGGAACACCAAATTTAGGGCAATTCCATGTTCACATACACCAAATTACCAAAATCGAAAGAGGAAATGAATTGTGACAGATGGAAGAATACCTAGACGGGAGCAGAACCAGTAACGATCGTCGGGTCGAAAAGTATCAGGAAGGGTGAAATCGACGAACTTGGGAGCTTCGATCTGTTCGTAGAATTCCTCATCGCTGTCGCCTCCGCCTCTTTCTTCTCCATTAATGGTGTATTCTTCGATCTTGATCGTTGATTCTTCACACCCTCCTTCCATTTCTTCACTCCGACAATGAAAAGATTACCTTGAAGAAGGAGCGGGGTGAGTGTGTGGGATTGTTGGTTAACAGTTTCGATTGTTTGCTTGTTTCGAGACACAATTCTCAAATACTTTTTAAACTTTCTGATGGATCTCTGCATAAATAACTAGCCGTTACGAGTCGATACAAATCTCATACAAGTGTCCAACTTCTACCGGGTCGGGTTCGGGTACTTCGTCTACCTGGTAGTATAAAATAGGCCAGTCCAGGCCCTTATTGTGCCAACGGCCAAATAATTTGAGTCGAGATTTCCTATATCACTTCATGTACCAATCGTCATCCAACCGTTCACATGTTTAGATAATATTAATTTATTGTCAATCTCAATAACTGTGAGCCATTAGATCACTTGTGGCACATAGAGCGGTACAGAGGTTTTGGACTCAAATAATTTGGTGTCCGAAAATTTGTGCTTTTTACTTGATGTACTTAATATATGTTCCCTCCGTCCCACTCATTTGAGACTAAGAGGTGGGTACAATAACTAAGGAAAAAGAATAAAATAAAGAAAATGTGCGGTAGAAAATGAAAAGAAAGAACGAGAAGGGTTGATAGTAGGTTGGTTGAATAAATTGTGTGGTGAAAAATGAAGAGATGAAATGAGTGGGTGGGGTAGATTGAATATAAAATTATAAAAAGATGACAATTTTGGGGAGTCTCACGTGAAGTGAGACAGACCATAATGAAAATAAGTCTCAAATGAGGTGAGAAGGAGTAAATGAGGTGAGACGGAGTAAGTATAGACTAAGGATAGAATAGAGAATTATATTCTCTCTAAAATTTTACACACATAATCTAGTGAAAACTTTAGCTTTAGTTGGTGGTGACCAAGAAGGCTTATTTGTTTTCTGTTAAAAATTATTACAAGATCCAATTGGATTATTGGGGTTATCATCGAGATTGCCGTGTATCCCACAATATTACAATGGATTAATGATAATTTAGACCTTAAAATAATGATATACCGTCCTTCCAATTGAACTCTGATTTTTTTTTTCCTCAACAGATCAGACCTTAAAGTGAAAATATTCACCAATTAAAGCCTTTAGATCGTTTTTAAAAAAGTACGCATGCACATTTCATGTGACAAACGGATTGGATGAGTTTGTAATTGTTATTAGTTACGGCTAAATGAACGATTGTAAAAATGAGGGATGGGTCAAAATAAAATTATTATATCCCCATCTTTGTCTCCTTCTTGCCCGTCACACCCACACCCCATCTCAAAAACTCATCAAACCATCTCCCCCAACCCCCATCTTCCCCTTTCTCCAGCCACCGACCCACCCTTCCTCCTTCAACCACACCATCGCCTGCGTTGACAAATTGCTCATGCCATACATCTCTGCCTCTATTCTCTCTCCCCCATTCAGCAGCTCACTTTTTTTTTTTTTTTTTTTTTGAATTTCTGAAGTTTTATGGGTCTGATTTCTGGGGGTATAAAGACTCAAAACATGAAATTGAATTCTTTTGTGATTTAGTCATCATCAGGGTCTTGAGGAAAGGGAAGAAAGGGGCGAAGGTGGTCAGGGACGGTGATGAGGCATCAATCCATTCGTTTCCCACCCACCCAGTAGCAAATCGTGTCGAAGAAATCACCGGAGGTGTAAATGATTTCGGTTAAACGTCGCTGAAAGTAATTTCCAGTATTGAAGAAACAAATATGTTCTCTCACTCTAAATTTCTTTCTCTAAGGTAGGACTGTGAACACAGTTGGATTGTAAGTTGAGATTTTGGAGTTGAGATCTCTGTTTTGGTTGAGAATTCGGTGTTGATAGTAGTAGTTTTGAGTGAGGACGTATTTGGGGATGGACATGGGTTGGAAGTGGTTTCGGTCACCAGAATTGAGGAAGAGCTGTGATAGAGGCGTGATGGGACGTATTTGGAAATAATAAAGTTACAAAAGAGGGCTACAAAATGTGGCTTACAAAATGAGGTGTTATAATTATATTGATGTTTTAAATTAGAGTGTGATGGGTCCACTATCAATGTAGCCAATAAAATATCGCCGTCACACCTTATATCCTTTATTTTGTAAATTTCTTTCATAAGACTGGCATTGCCCGGGAAATAATGTGTTGTGTATGAATTGAATTTTTTCATTGAGCAAATTTTGTTTTTATGAGTTAGGATAATACTTTAAGTGTTTTATTTTGTTATTAATTTTTAAATCTATATATATATATATAATATATATGAGAGTTTTTATATATTCTCACAATGTGCCACATGGACTTCCACATCATAATTTCATGTGGCATTCTACTTAGCTTCTCCAATAGGCTTTCTACAATTATGTTAAATAAATCAAATCATAGACATAATATTTTCATTGCATAGTTTATTTATTTCATTGCATTCATTCAGATTATAAATTGACTTGACATAATTTGCCTTCAAATCAATTCTATTTTTTCTAAAACATTATTTTCAACTTAACTATTTAACTATTTTGTTTGGGTATTTTGTTTTTCTATATCATCAAATTTGCTTACATTAAAATATTGTTTTTGCTTTTAAACTAAAAACAAAATAGCTAACACGAGAATGTTTTTATTTTTTTAAAACTGAAAAAAATAGGATCTATATTATGTGGCCATCAAATGAAAGTTTTTTACAAAGTGATTTTCATATTTGAACACGAAAAATTACGATTACATAAACATTAACTTTTCTCTATCTCTATGATGCCAAGGAGTTGGTGCCTATTATGGTCAGTTAAAAAGTTAATAATTATTTAGTTTATTAAATTAAATTAAAATACATTTAATAAATAAAATGAAAATAAAATTTATTGATTATTATTTTAATTTTTAAATACGTATCTCCATCTATATTTTGTATATTGTTAGTGCAACTATACCCGTCGATTATCGACGGGTAACTAACTAGTTTTTTTAATATGATAATTCAATTTTTGAAAAAAAAAACTAATTTAATAATGCTAATATGATAAACAATAAGAAAATTGTTTAAAATTGTTAATATGCTAATTCAACCTTTCAAAAAAAAAGCTAATTTAATAATGCTAATATGATAAATAATAAGGATTGAATAAAATAAAACAATAAATTAGGTGGGTGAGAAAAAGTAAAAATATTAATATCTTAATTTTTTTTCTATTACAAATTATAAAATATTTCATAGTTATTTGATGAGTTTTTTTTTTAAATGTAAAAATTGATTTATTATGCATACAAAATAAAATTTATTTATTAATTTTAATTTATTTGTCTTTATAATTTAATATTTTTTATAATAACTTTAAAAACCTTTATTTACTATTTTATTAATTATTGTGATTTGCAGCCCTATTAAATTTAAAATTTTCATTAAGCCCCTTAAAAGAAACATCAAGTTGAAAGCAGTGTTCTAAAAGTCGTTTGCCTAGGCCCCGCCTAGGCGCTAGGTGTTCATGAAACGCCTTGGTTCCACCTAATATATTATAACTACGTCAAAATTCTCGGCCCCACCTGCGTCCCGTCTAGGCCCCGCCTAGGCGTTAGGCCCAGCTACGGCGCCTAGCGTTTTTTGGAACATCGGTTGAAACTAACCATTTTGTTAGTTATGTGCAATCCACATGCTAGTTAACTGACTTTTCAAACAAAACCCGTCAAAAAGACCTTAACTAGCGAGTATTTTTCACTTTAAAGTCTGATCTAGTGGGAAAAAAAACCAGAGTTCGATTGAAAGGATGGTATATAATTTTAGGGTCTAAATTGTCATTAACCCTATTAAAATTGGAACAACATTGATTACTATTATAGACTTTTGCTAAGCTTCTTGACCATGAAATGGAATCACAAACCACAGTTTTGGCTGGAACATATAGAATGTTGTTCACATGCGATTCAGGTCGAGTTCTGATTAAGAACATCCACAATGAGAGTTTTTTGGTGTAGCTTTTTATTTTTATGAAAAAGCTCTCTAGAGCTTTTTACCATTGTTGAAAAAGTTAGAAAGCTCTTTACTAAAGAGTAACTCTTTGTAGAAAGAGCTTTTTTTTTAGTCCGAGAATTTATTAGTAAAAATCTCACAAGAGTACGACATTTTTATGTGACTGAGGGAGCAATGACGGAGCTAAACTTTGTGTTCGATTTTAGATTGTAGCATTTTGAATTAGAAATTTTGAAGAAACTACTTTTCACAATTAACAATCATATATGAGGCTTTGACCAATAAGTCCCTAGGCCAAATAAAAACTACCAATAAGGACTAACATTTTGAAAACCTACCAAAAAGTCCTTAAATTTTTTCATGTACGAAAATGCCCTTCTTCCTTCCTAGGTCATGCGCGCTCTGGGCATAATGAAAGTTTGTTCTTTTTCTCCCACTTTCTCTCTTCCTGTTTCTTTCATGTTTCTTTTTTTTTTCCACCTAAAATTTTAAAATGACATATCTCAAAATTTATAAACTGTAAAAATGATCCGAAACCATTGTTTTAATCGTGTCGACAATACGAATCAAACAAGTACACTCAACACATAATTCAAATTTTATAAATAAAAAAAATCATTTTTCACTTGTAAAAATTTGAAAAAATAAAATCATTTTTAATTTCACAATTTTAAAAAATAAAATTTTCACTTTTCACTTGTAAAATCATTTTTCAACTGATTTCTCAGTTGTGTGATTTCACAGTTGTGTCATTTTTCATTTTTCATTTTTAAAAACTGATAAATTCATCTCTCAATTTTTCACAATCATTATAATAACTGAGACATGCATTTCACAGTTGTTCACACATGAATTTGAATATAATAACTGAGACATTCATTTAACAGTTATTCATAATTGAATAAAAACTGATAAAATCACATCTCATTTTTCCCAATTGATGACTCAATTTATCGGTTTAATTATATAATAAATGAGACATTCATTTCTCAGTTATTCACATATGAATTTGAGTACAAGAACTGGTACATTCATTTCTCAGTTATCAATTTTTCTCTGTTGGTAATGTAATAATAAATGAGATATTCATTTCTCAGTTATTCACACACGAGTTTAATTTAAGAATTGGTAAATTTATTTCTCAGTTGTCAAATGCTCTTTAAACAATTGTGAAATAAATTTATCTCATTTTTTTTATTAAAAATGAGTAATTTTCCAATTGTGAAGAATTAATACTCCTAACAAAAAAAAAAAAACAACAACAACAACAAATGTGAGGTTGTAGTGTTAAATATATAATAGTCTAATAATAGAACAAGTAAGAAGCTTGGCATAGTGGTTAGGAGTCTTAACCAAGACCAAGAGGTCTTGGGTTCAAACCCTCCCAAATTTAAAATACTTGGGGTTGCAGATGGTTGTGGGTGAGGTCCGGCGGCGCGGCGGTCGGTGGTGGTGGCGGCAATGGTCAGCGGCGGCGGGCGGTGGTGGTCAAATGTAAATGTGGCAGTCAAAATGGTCAAAGGTTAGAGTGTAGGATGATTTAATTTGGGCTTGGGGTATTTTTGCCATTTAAAAGGTACGAGAGATTTATTGGTAAAATTGATTTGAACCTAAGGACCCTAAGGTAGAATTTGAAATGTTGTGTTTTTATTGGTAAATACCACATTCCCCCATGGACTTATTGGTAAAAATCCCATCATATATTTACCCTCATTCGTGTTAAGAAATAATAACACAATATTATAATATGGCCCTTTATTAAAATTTAATTTATGTATTACATCATAATAATTTATAAGTAATTAATCTTGCCTCCATTTAAGAAAACTCCAGACTCCATCAATATACTCATTCCGTCCCAAAATAATCTTCACATTTGACTATTCAAACTTTTTAAGGTTATGAACGCTTGCTTCACCAGCCATGTTGTGTTTATGCACATTTTGGCCTAAATTGTAGAAATACGAAGAACTTTTAGAGACAATGAAAAATGGCAAATGAGAAAGATCATTTCGGGACGGAGGGAGTATATGGTACTCCCATTGTTCTAGAAAGGTTGTCGTTTAAAAATGGCAAATGAGAAGATCGTTTCGGGACGGAGGGAGCATATGGTACTCCCATTGTTCTAGAAAGGTTGTCTTTTATTTTTATGAGTATTTTTTTTTATCATTAACATAAATGAACATTGAACAAAAATTGATATCGATATAATTAATCATTCTAGTAATACTTTAAAAATTATAATAAAAAAACATTAAGGTGGCGTTTGTTTTTTTTAAGTGTTAAGTCCTGAAATCTGAATGTATATCTGAATTGATAAGAGGCGGTGTCTGAAAGCTGATTTCTGAATTATTCAAACTGTTTGATTATTCGTCTGAATACACATTTGAATTTAGGATTACGACATTGAATGAAATAGAAAAATGACGTGAATAGTTGTTTATATAGTGTTTTAGTTGGATATCTTTAGAATTATGAGTTTAAGAAAAATATAAATTGAAAAAAAATCAATTCAGAGGCAAATCAGACTTCATTTTAGGTCTGGACATTAAGAGGCAATTCAGATGCTTTCAGATCTGAACCAAAAAATAAAACAAACAGTCTTAATGCTTCAATGTCTGATCCATTCAGGCATTCAGACCCAATTAAGTGCTGAATTTGAAAAACAAACGAGGCCTAAACGATTTACAAATAACATTTTGATGGTCTGAATCTGAATTACCAAGCTAACCTCAGCTACGTGTGAAGTGGTGTTGTACAATACACCATATAATGCATTTAGAAGTTGTACGGTATAACATCTTATAACTCTTTCAGTACAAATTATGTGCATGAAAGCTGGTATGCTGATTCATACTAGTAGGGGTGTAAATAGCTCGGTTTGGAGGTATTTAGAAGCCGAACCGCTAGTCATCGGTTTGAAAAAATTCCAAACCGAGCTGAACCATAAAAAAAATTCAAACCGAGCTGAGTTAAACTACCATGTTTTGGTTCGGCTCGGTTTGAACTGCGGTCTGATTTTATGGTTCAAACCACGGTTTAAACCACAATCCATTTTTCCCAATCAAGTTAATCATTTGTAAAGAAAATAAAATGCATGTAATCATTTATTCCCTCCGTCCCAAAATGATTTTCGTACTTTTTTTGTTCGCAATAATAGAGAAAAGAAGTACGAAGATCATTTTGGGACGGAGGGAGTAAAACATGCCTTAAAAAAGGCCACAGTCATTTACTCCCTCCGTCCCAAATTATCTTCATTCTTTTTTCTTTCACAATAATAGAGAAAATAAAATATGAAAATCATTTTGGTATGGAGGGAGTACATGGATTCTGATATTATTGGTTAAAGTTAATTACTGAAGTGCTAGTATATATGCTACCATACCAGAAGCCAAGTAAGATCTAGGAAAAGGTGAAGTGAAGATCAAAGGGTTTCAATAAAGGGTAGATATCAATTTCGAATTATAAGACCGATGGTCTATATTCATGGTTCAATAGCTTGGCTTCCTAGCTCGGCTAAGCGGTTCAGCTTAGTGGCTCGGTTTGCCGGTTTAGCTCAGCGGTTCGACTTATCGGTTTGAAACCGTGGTTTGGTATGGATTAGCTCGGCTCGGTTTGGTTTGGTTTGAGGGGTTAAACCGCAAGCTAAACCGAGCTAAGCGGTTTGCTAATTTTTTAGACCGAGCTAAACCATTTATGTTCAAAAGCTAAGCTAAACCCCACGGTTTAGCTCGACTCGGTCTCAAACCGCGGTTTGAACCAAACCGCTGACACCCCTAATTCATAGTATCACAAATCCGGGGATATAGACCACAGTTTCAAAGTTAGTATTTCTATGAGGTAATAGGATCTAACCTCAAAAGAATTGTTTTCTCGTAATAATAAACCCTACTAGATTTCTTCTTGTTGCTAGATCCAAGTTTGCAATTAGCATTTTGACATTAGAAAATACTTTTCATATACTTTTCATATACTTTTCATAAGATATGAAAAGCAATGCTAGGGGCACAAAATAAGATTACAAAATCTTGCTCACACAATGAGGTGACGATATTTTATTGGTTGCATTGATAATGGACCCGCCACACTCTAATTAAAAACACCAATAAAATCATTACACTTAGGATTTTGTGAGCAAGATTTTGTGGCTTTTTTGTGCCTCTAGTATTATTCTTTTCATAATACCCCTCTTGTTTTGTTTTAGTCCCTCAGTCTCATATATAATGTAGAGTAACTATCCATTTTTTCTTTTTAATCTGTCTCTGAGTAAATATATCTTTTTTTAAATAACAAAAAATCATTACTATTTCTCTGGCTCTCTCTTTTACTTTACTTTTATACTTACAACATCAATCAGTTTACTATTCCATACCTCATTTTCTCTCTATTATATCATTTTTATACTCACAACACTTAAATCACTTCTACGATTTCTTAATCTCAGTACAAATGAAAAAGAGGATACTTATTCTGAGAAAAGGCAAAGTTATTTGTGTTTATATTTGTTTTTACCATTATTTTAATTTTTAATGTTCTCTTCACCTCAAAATAATGTCAATTTTCATGTAATGAATATTGTAAAGATGTTTACATTGAGAAAGTTACCAAATATGCATAAATATTTTTGATCGAGTTTAATTTTAAACTTTTAGTATGTTGATAACGAATGGTAAAAAATGTATAGCGATAATTATTTTAAAAAAAAAATGAAATTCATTTGTGGAATTTTTAGTGACTCTTGGAACAAAGTAAGTATACATTTTCCTAAAATAAACACCATAGTTATTCTTGATTGAAAATACAAATAGATAATTCTTTTGGGAAAGGGAACTAAATAAGTAATCCTTCCGTCTCATTTCAAACTGTAAAATTAGTTATATCAAGTGTCAATAAATAGCAAATTATAAAAATAGAAATTTATAACATTTTTTAATCAATTGATCTACTTATCATACTGAAATCAATTAACACACTTATTATTCTTTACCTCACTAATAATAACCCTACCTTATTCAAAATATTCTAATATTAAATAGTACTCCCCCCGTTCTACTTGAAATAAGATTTTTGGTTCCGACACATGAATTTAAGAATATTAATACTTTATTAGAAAAAGTTGTTTAAAAAATAGTATGTGTTGTGAGTATAGAGGAGAGAGAAGTGGCTAGAGAATATTATATAAAAAGTTGCTGTGAGTATGACAAGTGTGTCTTATTAGTAAAGAAGTGATAAAAACTTCTTACTTTGAGATATCCAATAAAAGTTTTTCAAATTTCAAATGAGACGAAGGGAGTACTTCTATTTAATTTCCGTGCAGAAATAATAAATAACTTTAAAAAAATTGTTAGTAACAAAACAATAGTTAACCTTAGTATGATCACTGTGTTGTTGGCCAATCAAACACACTTAGCAAGGTATTGTGGTCCAAAATCCACCAAATCATGATTGAAAAATTCCCAGAAAACAATCTTCAATAGATGAAACCTGACAGTTATATGGAACTCTTTGATTTAGACTTATCATTTTGTTTGTGGTCCCAACTACTGATTTACTTAAGTGTGACTCTTGGACATTAGCAACATCCTAATCCTAAACAACAAATTCTTAAAAATTATTGTTAATTTACCCTTACTAATACTCTTAATAATAGTTTTCATTTTTTTATTAGGATAATCAAATTTTCAGCAAAATCTTACTCAAAAAGCGATCAAGTTGACAACTTTTTTTTTGAGTTTGAATTTAAAAGAATGAGACAGAAAGAGTATATGGTTATAATTAAGGGCAGATGTTAAAAGCGGTCCTGAACCACTCCTATGAGCTTCTTCTGAGCTCCCGCCGAATATTCCAGTTTTTCACATATTACCCTTTTTTAACAATTAAGTAATACTTCTACAGAAAAAATGATATTTTCATTCATCATTTTTTATTATTTTAAAAAGTTTTCTCAATATAAATTTAAAAGTGCATAAACAAAACATAATTAGTGAAATACTCCCTCCGTTCCCTTTTAAATGACGTTTTAACCCAAAACACAACAATCAATAAACCCATTAATCATACCTCCAAATTCCATATATACCCTTCTCCTTCATATTAACTCTTCACCTCCCTAACATAATTAATGTGTCCTTTCTCACATGCATACACGGGAATATGGAAAGACAAGCTGAGTGATGGCAATAAAGATGGACTATTTGGTCCATTGCACCAAACCAACACAAGAACGTCAAGTAAATAGGAAAAAAAATGGAACTCTAAAACGTCTTTTAAAAAGGAACGTAGGGAGTAAACTTTTATATTTTTAAAATTTTTGAATAGTCAAATAAAAAAATTATTTTAAAATAAAGAAAGTATTAGTTTAATTTTAGGTGAGTCTCACATTAACCGAATTAATTCTGGCCTTCCCCTCAAATCAAAGACATGTATTTGTATCTCACCGTCAATAGCCCTTGCAGGAGCGGTCGCTAAAGGGTAGAGTAATAGTATTTTTGTTTGTGATTTTGTAATTACTCTCCATTTCATAATCTCATGAACAGAATGTATTGTACTGTGCTTTTCTTTTTAATTTATATTGTATATAAATATATGTGTTCTGTCTTTAAATTAAGAAAATGATATTTACGCAATTTATGGAAATACAGACAATGTTAGACCTTTTTCTCAAATAATTCTTTTTTAAATTAATAATTCCCAAAATAACAACCTTGTCAAACTATTAGCCAAAATGACTGTTTTTCGAAATTCGCTAGTGCAAGCGGCGACTTTATGTTTTTCTCGCCTAAACTCGCTACTACAAGTAGTGAGTTTGTCTAGTTTGTTTTTCTCCGTTGTCTTCTTCTCCGTGTCTTCCTTAATAGCAACTCCGACAGGCCATCTCCTAAAACGCCAGTCACCACCGAATCAGGCCAACACTCTCGTCCAAACTCGCCCCTTTCCAGATATTGTTCGTATTCACCTACGCCTGATACCTTCGGCCCGATAACCAGTAATGTTTGGTTGTCGTCGGTTCTTTCACTTGACGTCGGAATGTTTGAACATAAACTCGCTACTTCTAGTAGCGAGTTTTAGCGAGAGAAAAAAGAAAGTCGCTACTTGCACTAGCGAGTTTAGATAAATAAGGTCATTTTGGCAAATAGTTTGACAAGGTTATCATTTTAGGAATTACTAATTTAAAAAAGACTTATTTGAGAAAAAAATCGACAATGTTATCATGCTTTTGTTTTTGCTCCATACAAAAATAAGTATGATACTTTTAAGTAAATAAGTAATTAATATTCTCTTCACAAAATCTTGTAAAAAAACGTGTTTTACACTAACTATGTGTAAAACGTGTTTTTCAAATAACGGCTTAAGAGGGATTAAAAGACGCGGTGACAATTTTGTAAATAAGTGGAACTCATGAAAATCTCAGCAGGCACATTTTAAAACAAGAGGAGGCATTTTTTAATACTTCACAGCAGACATATTTTAACTCTAGAGGAGACACTTTTTTAGAGCATGCATGTTTTAACTCTAGAGGAGACACTTTTTAACTCTAGAGGAGGCACTTTTTTTGAACTTTAACAGTGCCTTTTTTGAGAAAAAATAAGTGCCTGCTCTAGTTAAAAAATATGCCTCCTGCAGTTTCAAAACATGCCTCCTCCAGTTTCAAAACATGCATCCTGAGATTTTTTTGAACTTTTAACATTGTCTTTTTTTAAAGAAAAAAAATGCCTGCTCTAGTTTAAAAATGTGCCTCCTGCAGTATAAAAATATGCCTCCTCCAGTTTTAAAATTTAAAAGTGCCTCTTTTGAAAAAAAAATGCATGTTATGGTTTTACAAAGTGCCTGATGTGGAGTTTCAAAAATATGTCTCCTTCAGTTTCATAATATGCCTTCTGTAGTTTTAAAATATGCCTCCTGAGATTTCATAAGTTTCAAATATTTACACTTATAATACCACCGCGTCTCTTAAACCCTACTTGCCGTTATTAATAAAACACGTTTTACACTAAGCCTAGTGTAAAACGCGTTTTACAAGAGGCTTACTCTATTCTCTTCGTCTCAATATAAATATTGCAATTGATTTGTCTGTATTTCGTAAGTTGTACTATGACTTTTTTTAAATTTAAAGTGTGACATATAACTTTGGTGCCAATTAAAATAGGTAATGTTATATTTACTTTTGCAAGAACATGATATTTAAATTTGGACGGAGGAATACAATTAACTCCGTAAAAATGAATGACATTCCCGTATTTAAAAGACACTTTTAAAAGTTTAACTTTTATAGTACGAAAATCATAAATATCCTTGCTATTTGCTTTTAAAATGTTAGTCTTACAATCATAAAATTAACTTTAAATATATATATATTTTTTTTATAAAAAGACATTTTGAGTGACATTTCGAATAAAAAGTTTATTTATTTGGGATATACTTCCTCCCTCCCTTAACAATGTGCATAAATTTTTTTTCGAGTGTCTCAATGATAAGTCACACTTTCCTAAAATGACAAAGAATTTTCCTATTCACCCCACTCATTCTCTATCTTACTTTACTTTTATATTAACAACACCAATCAACCAACTATTCGCTACCCCACTTTCTTTCTTCTACTTCATTTTTCACACTCTCATCAACACCCATTACTATTCATTTTTTAATTTTCTAACTTATTTTTTTTCCCACATATTTATGAGACGGAGGGAGTATATTATTGTTGACTCTCACACCCCCTTGAAGTTAACGCCCTAATTCCAATCGGCCAATCTATATCTCTTTTTCACTTTTCTGATTCTAATGCGTCCATTTGATACCCCACACACATTCTCACTCCACTCTAGACATGTCCAAATAGAACCGGGAACCGACGGAACCGGCGGGTAGAACCGGAACCGGGAACCGGCGAGAACCGGGAACCGCCGGAACCGGGAACCGAACGGAACCGAGAACCGGATTGAAACGGTTCGAATACGAATCCAACATATTTAGAACCGAGGAACCGGCGGAACCGGGAACCGAGGACCGGAACCGAGAACCGGGAACCGGGAACCGAACGGTATATACTGATATACATACTCCCTCCGTCCCAAAATACTTGTAGTTTTAGGATTTTCACACAAATTAAGAAAAAAAATTAATACATGTGTAATGGACTATATTACTCTTGGAACATTTCAAGTATCAAGACAATTTATTACTTTTACATTGATAACACTATCATAAATGAGGGAATATTTGATAAACAAATGTCAAAAATGTATAGATAATAGCAAAACTACAAACATTTTGGGACAAACTTCAACTCCTTAAACTACAAGTATTTTGAAATGGCGGGAGTATTACATTTTAAACTACAAATATTTTGGGACGGAGGGAGTATTACATACTTAGTAGATGGTGAGATGGAACCGGTGGAACCGTCGGAACCGGAACCGGAACCGGCGGTTAGAACCGGGAACCGGGAACCGGATTAAGACGGTTCGAATACGGTTCTGGCCATTTGGGAACCGGGAACCGGCGGTTCCGGAACCGGGAACCGGAACCGGAACCGGAACCGTTTGGACATGTCTACTCCACTCTACTGCACGTCCCAGCCCAAGCCCATCAAATAACAAGGTCGGTCAGTTTCCCTACATTTTCTGCTATCTACTCTCACAACGGACACTAAAATTTAGCAGAAATCACTAGTCTTGCATTATACTGGCTTACCATATTTATCATCAATATGCTAGAATTTGAAATGTATTTGACCTTAATTTATTTTTATAATAACGTTGTTAATCTTTTTCCCTGTTCTTGACAGGTTTTCAAAATATCTGTTTTTTTTTCCCCCTTGTTTTTCATGGATTGTGATCGTTTTCATGATTTCTAGGATGATTTTGGATGTGGGTTTGTGGTTTTCGGGTGTTTTCAACGGTTGTGCCAGGTTTTGGGCCTGTTCTTGCTGTTTGGTTTCGGGCTCAAGGTTTTGCAGTTTAGCTGTCATTTTAAGGGTTTGGCTCAATTTCTATGGGGTTTTAGAGGGGTTTCAGGGGATTTGATAAGTGGGTTTTGTTCAAAATATGGCTTATATTGGAAATGCTTTTTAAAGATTTTGGCTTCCAGGGGTGGATTATTGCAAATGCTCAAGAATTCAAACCCATTCATCATCAAGAAAATGGAGGGAACTAAACAAGAAACACAAAACTGTAATGTTGATGTTAAGGCAAATGCTAATTATGCGGATGATGATGATGATGGGGATGAGCGGAAAGAGTGTTATTATGAAGATCAAGTGTTTGATGTTATGACACTGAGAAAACTAATAAAGTTGGAAAGGCGTCGAGCTGATGTTGCATGCTTAGAGCTCGAGAAGGAAAGAGTTGCTGCAAGATCTGCTGCTGAGGAGGCAATGGCAATGATCTTACGGCTACAGAATGACAAAAGTTTGGCTGAACTGGAATACCATCAATTCCGTAGATTGGCTGAGGAAAAGCAACACCATGATCGAGAAGTAATTCAATCGTTGAGATGGATTGTAATGAAACATGAATCAGAAAGAAGCCTTTTGGAGTGTAGGCTGAGGCATTGTAGACAAAAAATGAAGCAATATACAAACACTATTGACGAGAATCAATGTGATGGAGTTGATGAATCTTTGAGTTTCCTCGATGATCTTGATGATGGGCTAATCAGCTCTCTTGACATGGGTTTGTCCCCACAGTAAGTTCCCAGATAATCCTTGTATTCACCATTTTGCTTCGTATCTATTCAGTTCATACAATATAATATATAAATCTGTGCATATAACTATTTGTAGATACAGCTGAACTGAACGATGTAATCTAGCTCTAAATCCGTTCGATCTCTCTCCCCCCCCCCCCCATATTCTTGTCATCATGAGATATCTGAAGCTAGAATCATGCATTTAAGGATGATGAATGACCTATAATATTAAAAATATAACTCTCATTAAGATCTGTCAGTATCCACTCACTTAAATTTAGAGTTTCAATTTTAAGTTTTAGTTTGTTTGGCTGTTTGGTATATTTGAATAGCGGTAACATCTAAGATATTTTCACATCAAGAACCAAACAATTTTGGTTCCATTCTCTCCAAGTCAGTAGAAAGCTTGTGAATTTGTCATGTGTTTTTAATGGTTAATTCTTTTAAGTTGAAAACTGAGCTGCTGACTTCCATGTCAAATGCTAGTTACAGAGGTTTTAGTTAATTGACACGCTATTTAGATGAGATGTATATGTACAACGGATGCTTAGATGTAAATTTCATTCGCGCGCACACACACACACACACACACACTATATATATATATATATATATAGCTGTTATCCAAGCTAATTTAGGGGTTCTGACCTCTAAAGCACAATTTATTAATCACTGCTCTAACTGTGCTACAATTTTAGTTTGCTTTAGGATATCTGATTTATTTCTAAATGGCCTTTGTTTGTGGATCATGTCAGAATTTCCAAATAACATCTTATGGTTTTTAGATGGACTGTTTTCATGATTGGATGCTCTGACCTAAGGTACCTGGTAAGCTTCCTTTTGAACTAGGAGGAGGTACGGTCCTCCTGATTATTCTGGTAGGTATTTGAGACAGTCGGAGTGTATAATACTCCCTCTGTTCTAGAAAGATAGTCTCATTTTTTTGGGGGGTCAACATTGATGACACCCTGACATTTGGGGTCAAGAAGAATGATCTCCGAATTTGATGTCTTCTTGTCCTAAATCACAACACAAACAAGAACACCGTAAAGACCAGAGCCGGGCTTGAATCCGGCTTAGGCCCTCAGATGTGAGAATGAGATATCTGAGGAAAACCTAAGGAAAAGGCTTATGAAAGCCTTATGTGTGTGATTAGGGTTAGAGCACTTACCTTGCCCTTGGGGCGTAAAGGGGTATTTATAGATAAAGAGAGAGAATGAAAGGATAAGATCTGAGCATTAACTGTCTTTGTCCTTGCCATGCCATGTGTCGCGATCTCATTGGCTTTGGCAGGAAAGGACACTGAAAAGTAGGGTGTTGTTGGTGAGAGATGGCACCATGACTCCCAGTTGTGGTCCGACAGGTACGGCGCACTAACGTCCATTTGGACGTATATGCTGTACTGTACTTGGTATGGAGAGATAACTTGGATAGTAAGAATTTGATCAAGGATAGCGGGAGGCGAATCTCCCCGATGCGGGCTCATTATGCCGGGCTGGTTCCACCTAGGGTTTCCACTTGACTCCAGCTGATCGGCTCGGTTCTCTTTATATTATGCGGTCTAGATTAACTTGATTTGTCCGGTCCACACGAGCGTAGTCCCGGTCTATTAAGCTTGGGCTTATCAGTGGCCCCTAACTCCGAGAGTCTGTTTATTTATGAACGAGGCGAGGAGTTACGACTCCATTGCTCGACCAGGGCAGATTAGCGGTATGTTCTGGCACGTGGTAGAAAATAGCGGGAGTCTTATGAAGGTGGTTGGAGATGGGATGGTGGCCCCCTTGTGTCACGCTGTCAGCAGGGTGACGTACTTTTCGGCATACGAAAAGACAGGTTTACAGTTTTTCCGCATGCGCATTTAATGCTCCGTCATTGAATTTTGAAAATTTAATTCCCGCCTATTCAACTCTTAAGGGAATTTTGTTGGGGCGGCTAATAAATACGGGTTGACCCTCTCTCCATACTGGAACTATAAATAGTGCGACCCAACACCATTAAAACCTTTATCATTCCAAATTTTCATCGGTTACTTTAGAGAGAGAGAGATAAAAGGCCTTCGAATTCCCAGGAACTTGTTTTCACGTTTTCGCTTCCTATATTCCGTTTACTCGATTAACTAACAGGCAGTGCTTCGATTTTTGACATGTTATTTCGCTTTTGGTTCGTCGGTTTTGGAACGTCGATTTCTAAAAATTTTGCACGAACAAAACCCTAACTGTAATTTTTCAAAACTTCGAGCTCTCGAAAGGTGTTTTTGGATTTTGATGTGTCAATTCCTTATTTCAAGGACTCGTAGGACTTATCTAGGTTTTAAATTTTCTTAAACTTTTTCCGCCATGGATTAAACTGGATTTGGGCGCGTATGCTTTGTCGTGATCATTTTGCTTGTTGTCGAGAGACAGGGGGAATTTATAGGTATTTGATAAATTGCTGGAAAAGGCTTTCCTTGCATGTTTCAAAACAATTGCCATTGTTTACGGTTGGGAACTGTAACACCCCGAATTTTCTTAATGTATCTTGAGCATTTAATGGCATTTAATATCAATAAATAGCAATAATAAATACTTCAATTTAGGGTTCACAACAGCCCCTTAATTAACCATAAATTCACAATAATAGCGGAAGCGTAACTTAACTTGTCTTGGTAGGTAACAACCCTAACCATTAATGTACTTCAACTTACATCAATATAATTAACGTACTTAAACTATTAAATGAAAGATCTTCAGTCCACCGTCTTCCTACGGCTGTCTTCCTCGTCTTGTCCTTCTACTTTGATCCTGAAAATAAAATTTATGGAGAAGGGATGAGCGAACGAATGCTCAGTAAGTTCATACGTGGCCTCTCCGGTTTCTAAGGAGAGACGACCAGAACGAATACTTAGAATAACTTTTCAAGGATAGGTTCAGTTACTTTTGGATTCAAGGCTGCAGAACAATACAGTCTTATTACTTTTAAGATTTCACTTTCAAAGGATTATGGCACTACAATCCAATGGGATTCATTCAAGTTTCCGTCAATTCCTTGGTAACGTACATTATAACCTCAATGCCAAAGGTACAATTTGTACACCTAGCTTCTTCAGCCAATAGTGTGGGTCGAAACATATATGGTATCCACACACATATGCTCGGGGTCTAGAATTATCCTTGTAATCGGACATTCCTGAGAGAAGGCATGTGATCACTCATGCAATCCCTAGTTTAAGGACGAGTCTTTTCTAACTGGACTGTCCGTCAATGTCTTTTCTAACTGGACATTGGCCACTCTAACAAGTAAGCTTTCGACTTACAAGTTAGAATGAGAACATACCAAGGTACAGGTATGTGATGACAAGTTTCAAACTTCGATACTTAGTAGACCGATGGGGACATCACTAAGTATAGATTCTTTCAAGGAACGTTCAATAACGCAGAGTTCATTCAAATACTATCATGCCATACTGATAGCTAACTTTAGAAAGATACAGAATTCCAATAAACAGGAGTTCAAATACTGTAAGGAACGTAATCCCTTACCTGAATTGCTTTTCCTCGCAATCTTCTCCTTGTGCAAATCTACAAGGCACGGAGTAATTTACTTTAGTATTCTCTACATTGTTAACTATTTGTACTTAGTTAACTGAGAGATGCGTTTTAACTTCTTTACTTCGTTACTTCTTTCTTTACGTTTAAGTTTCTGACTTTGATTTACTAGTCAGTCCTTTAACTTTGCTATAATTGCAATTAAGTCCTTTAACTTTGGGTTAATTACAATTTGGTCCCTCAACTTTGGGTTAATTGCAAATTGGTCCTTCAACTTTGGATTAATTACAGAAAGGTCCTAGGACTTTGGTTTGGTTCATAAGGTCCCCTAAGTTTCTCTTTTCAATCACTTAGGCCCCTCTAACTTCAAAGGTTTCCTTTTTTTTATTCCTTTTAACCTTAATTCTTTTCAATTTAGTCCTTTTCCGTTAGGAAACTAACTGAAACTTCTTATCTTTTCCTTTCTCGTTAACTTTTTAACCTTCTAAGTCTTCCAAGGATTTATTCTATTTCCTCAAGTTATTTTTCTAACTTGTTAACAATCCTTTAACGGTTTTTGTTTTCTTTCCGTTAGAAACTTAACGGAAACACTAACTTTCCGTCCCAATTCTTAACATCTTCAAACCGAATTCAACACCCATAATTCACCATCATTGCCGAGACATGTATGTTCTATAATCCATTGATTTGCTCAATTTTCTAGTTCTTTAAATTTTTCTAAATTCCCAAACATCAATATTATTCACAATACACTTAACAAAGATCATCTAAATCAACAAAATAAATTCTTTAATGTTCTAGTCCATTCGGCCGAAACTAGGTATTGGGGAAAATCCATATTTTTTCTTCTTTTGATAAACCCAATTCAACCTCAATGATTTATATGTTAAATTCCCAAGCATTGCATAATATAAATCAATTCAAAACGTGATTATAAAATCAATCTTAAAATAAACTAGTATCAAGATTACTATATTTTATTCCTTCATACTATTTAGATCAACCCCAAAATCCTTTAAAATTTTATCATCATTCACTAGCATGCAAAACCCTAATGTTCATATTCTTAAATCATGCGTAGATTAAGTTTTAATAATCCAAAATCAATGAAATAAATTTTGGAGAGTAGGATTTAGTATTACCTTGAGAATGATCGGATTGGATCTCCCAAATAATGGCCGGAAAATTTCTTCTTCCCCCTCCTCTTGATCGGCTGCCGGCGGCAATACTTAGGGTTAGGGTTTTGTTTTTTTTTTTTTTTTTTTTCTAGTTTATGATAATAATGATTTCCTAATTGACTAACTCATTAATTTATACTTTGGGTTGGTTCCTAATTGGGTTGGGTTTTACTAATAAAATCTTGGGCCAATCTAATTTCCTTGGGCCCACCTCTTTAAGTTACTTTAAAATTCTAATTATCATTTAATTAGTTTAATAAAGAAAACCGAAATTAAATTAAATACTTAAAAAAAATCCCGGTTATTACATTCTTACCCCCTTAAAAGAAGTTTGTCCTCAAACTTTGATAATGCTTACTCCGAGAAGATGTTCGGGTACAATTCGCGCATTTCACTCTCTTGTTCCCATGTCGCTTCTCTTTCTGAGTGATTGCTCCATTGCACTTTTACATAGGGAACCGTACGCTTTCTTATGACCTCGTCTTTTCTGTCGACGATCTTGATTGGTCGTTCATCGTACGTCAAATCTGCCCGAACTCTTAACTGCTTGTATTCAATCACATGACTCGGATCATGAATATACTTCCTTAGCATGGAGACATGGAACACATTATGTACTCCAGCTAATACCGGCGGTAACGCCAATCGATAAGCCACTTCTCCGATCTTATCAAGAATTTCGAACGGTCCCACATATCGTGGACTTAACTTTCCCTTAATCCCAAAACGCATAACTCCCTTCGTAGGTGATATCTTTAGGAATACTCGATCCCCTGGCTGAAATTCCAGTTCTCGCCTTCTATTGTCTGCATAAGATTTCTGCCTACTCTGTGCAGTCTGTAGCCACTTCCGGATCTGTTGTACTTTATCCGCCGTGACTTGTACAAGTTCCGGTCCACTTAACTTCCTCTCACCGACTTCATCCCAACACGCCGGTGATCTACACTTCCTCCCATACAACGCTTCATATGGAGCCATCCCAATGCTTGCGTGGAAGCTGTTGTTGTATGCGAATTCTACTAACGGTAAGTGTTCGTCCCATGCGTTTGGCCAATCTAACGAAGTAGCCCTCAGCATGTCTTCCAATGTCTGGATAGTCCTTTCTGACTGACCATCCGTCTGTGGGTGAAACGCCGTGCTCATGGTCAACTCTGTTCCCAATGCTTCTTGTAGGCTGTTCCAGAACTTTGAAGTGAACCTAGCATCTCGATCAGACACAATTGTGACCGGGATCCCATGTAACCTTACTATCTCGTCGATGTACAACTTGGCCAACTTCTCCAACGAATCAGTCTTCTTGATTGCCAGGAAATGTGCTGACTTAGTCAATCGATCTACTATAACCCATATAGCATCATACTTCCCTACCGTCTTTGGCAACCCACTTACGAAATCCATAGCAATATTCTCCCACTTCCATTCGGGAATTGGTAATGACTGCAGTAACCCTGCTGGCTTCTGATGTTCACTCTTAACTTGTTGGCACGTCAGGCATCTATGCACATACTCTGCCACGTCATTCTTCATATTATTCCACCAATATGCTTCCTTTAAATCCCTATACATTTTAGTACTTCCCGGATGTACAGAGAACTTCGAGCAATGAGCTTCTCTTAGTATTTCTCTCTTGATCTCATCATTGCTTGGCACCCATACTCTCTTTTGATATCTCAGAATTCCATCTTCACCCATATGAAGATCTTTTGCTTGCCCTTTCCCGATTAGAGCTTCTCTCTCCTCGTCTAATTCTTGTGCCTCTTTGATTCTACCTAACAGTGCAGGTTGTAACGTCAGTTGAGCCAAAAACCCGTTTACTTTTACTATCAAGTTCATCTCCTTGACATCCTTCCATATACTTACCCCCTTAGAGATCAGCGTTGCTAACATTCCGTGATTCTTCCTACTCAAAGCATCTGCCACCTTATTGGCTTTCCCAGGATGGTACAATATTTCACAATCGTAATCCTTGAGAAGTTCTAACCACCTCCGTTGTCTCATATTTAATTCCTTTTGCGTGAAAATGTATTTGAGGCTCTTATGATCCGTAAAAAATCTGGCATTTCACGCCATACAGATAATGTCTCCAAATTTTCAATGCAAACACTACTGCTGCTAACTCCAGATCATGGGTCGGGTAGTTCCTTTCATGCACTTTCAACTGCCTAGATGCATAAGCTATCACCTTCCCATTTTGCATCAGTACACAGCCTAATCCTTTCAATGACGCATCACTGTAGATAACAAAACCTTCCGTCCCCGTTGGTAGTGTTAATACTGGTGCAGATACCAGTCTGTTCTTTAACTCTTGGAAACTTCGTTCACATTCCTCTGACCAAACAAACTTGGCTGCCTTCTGCGTCAGCTTCGTCAATGGTCCAGATAACTTAGAAAATCCCTCTACGAACCTTCTATAGTAACCAGCTAAACCCAAGAAACTTCTTATTTCGGTTACCGTCGTAGGCCTTTCCCAGTCCATTATTGCTTCTACCTTCGTCGGATCCACAGAAATTCCTTCTTTCGACACTACGTGCCCCAAAAATGCTACTTTCTCCAACCAGAATTCACATTTCTTAAATTTTGCATACAATTTCTGTCTCCTCAAAATCTCTAGAACTATCTTCAAATGTTCAGCATGTTCCTCCTTCGTCTTCGAGTACACCAAAATATCATCAATGAATACTATCACACACTTGTCTAAGTACTCTTGAAATATTCTATTCATCAACTCCATAAATGCGGCTGGCGCGTTCGTTAATCCAAATGGCATCACGACAAATTCATAATGTCCATACCTCGTTCTAAACGCTGTCTTCGCCACGTCCACATCCTTAACTCTCAGCTGATGGTATCCGGATCTAAGATCAATCTTTGAAAAGTAACATGCTCCCCTCAATTGATCAAACAAGTCATCAATTCTCGGCAGAGGGTATTGGTTCCTAACCGTCACTTTATTCAATTCTCTATAGTCAATACACAGCCTCATAGACCCGTCTTTCTTCTTCACAAATAGTACCGGTGCACCCCATGGTGATACACTTGGCCTAATCAATCCCTTATCCAACAATTCTTGTAACTGCTCCTTTAGTTCTTTCAACTCTGTTGGAGCCATCCTATACGGTGCTCTCGATATAGGTGTGGTTTCTGGTACTAAATCGATGGAAAATTCTACTTCCCTCACTGGTGGTATACCAGGTAATTCCTCAGGAAACACGTCTTGAAATTCATTCACGACTTCAAGCGACTCTAATGTTACTCCTTTTTCTTCCGTTTCATCTATGTGTGCCAGAAATCCTACACATCCTTTCCTCAACATTTTACGGGCCTTCATCACCGAGATTAAGCCTATCCTCTTCCTCGGTCTTGAACCTACAAAATAGTACTCTTTACCTTCCCCTCCTAGGAACGTCATTATTTTCTTTTGACAGTCCACTTTGGCTTGATACAAAGCCAACCAATCCATTCCCAGGATTATGTCAAATTCTGACATGTCTAGTTCAATGAGGTCGATATTTACATTCGTGCCTCCTATCCCTAAGGTGCAGTTTCTATAACAGGTAGTAATAGGGATAGCGTCTTTAGTAGGTGTATCGATTACTAAAGGTATCTCTAAATTCTCTGGGCGTAGTTTTAACTTCTTTGCCACAACATTACTAACCACTGAATGAGTAGCGCCAGTATCTACTAACACATAAACATCACGGGAATTTAATTGTATCGTACCTGCCACAAGATCGGCATTAACTCCAGCTGCTTTGGCGGTCATGGTGTACACCCTGCCACGGCCTCCACCATTTCCTCCCCCGTTGTCTTTATTTCCCGCAGCTGGTTCATCCTTCTTAGGTTCTGGGCACTTCCACTTCGGATGTCCCACCTTCTTACAGTTGTGACACTGCCGTTCCTTATACCAGCAAATCTCTGACTTGTGCGCTCCATCACAAATAGTGCACTTATCATAACTGACGAAACCTTGGCCCTTGCCCTTGTTCCACTCTCGCTTGTTGTCATTATAGTTCCGACCATGCCCACCTTGGCCGCTGTTGGAATGTTTGTTCCCATGACTGCCCTTGTCTCGACTGTCATCCACTGCCTTCCTCTTATTATTGTTGTGGTCCTTACCACCCTTATTTCCTTCCGATCTTTCAGTCACTGCCTTGCCTTTCTCTTCCCGTCGGTTACGGTAGTTATCCGACTCCCGTTCTACTATCTTGGCCCTATCCAATACCGCTGAGTACGTAGGCAGAGCCAGCGGTGTGATTCTGTACCGAACCCTATCACTTAATCCCGCTTCAAACTTTCTTGCCTTCTGTTCTTCAGTATCGAAGAATCTTGGCGCAAATTCTAGTAAGTCAGTGAACTTTTCACCATACTCCGCTACAGTCATACTCCCTTGTACCAAAGTCAGGAATTCCGTTATCTTAGCATTCCTCGTGCTTGCAGGATAATAATTTTCGTTGAAAATAGCCTTAAATCTGGTCCAAGTAAAGGCTGCATCACCACGAGCCACAGCAGCTCGCTTTTCCGCTTCCCACCATGTCTGAGCCTTACCTTTCAACATAAAGGTCGCAAATACTACCTTCTGTTCCTCAGTACAGTTCAGAGTCTCGAATATTCTTTCAGTACTCTTAATCCAGTCCTCAGGTTTCTCTTTAGCAGTGTCCGAGAATGAGTCGGATTCCTCCTTTGAAATAGCTCCAACGGATCACGTAATGGAGCTTGTGGTGGCGGTTGAGCAATTCCAGCAACAGTTTGGCCTATCCCAGCTACTGTCTGTGATAGTGTCTGCAAAAGGTTTACCAGGGCCGGATCCAACTGTCCTCCAGCATTACCGGTGTTGTCATTTCCCTCACCATTCCTGTTATTTCCGCTTCTGGTATTCATCTGCAGATTTACTTTTACTTTAGAACAGGTTCGTGCTCTAGCAATATTCATCACTACAAAATACGTGTAGTATTCATGGTATACTTTAACTTATTCTTTTACTAACGGGTACTTGTTAGTTTTGATTCATGTTCGTAGGTCTTTTGTACTAGACCATGATTCAAATGTGGTTAGTTTACTTTAACCTTTCTTTTCCAGTTCAGGAGTTTTCATACTTCATAATTTACAACCGTTTTACTTGGTTGTTTATTATTTCTTTACTTCACTAGTTTTTATTACTTAACTAGCTTTAACTTCTTCCAATGGTCGTCTTACTTCGTACCATGGTTACGGAGATTATTTCAAATCACTCCGATGCTTTCCCTTGTCTTTTCTCGACAAGTTAACTTTTGTTTTCACAACACTAATAAATTCAAAATTTTGGGTATTCAAATTAAATAATTAATTTTATTCAACTAAGGTGTGAGATTTAAACATCCCAAAATGCACCCAAAATTCAACTTTGACATAAGAAAATTTCTAACTATATTACTCCACTAATAATAAAGTAAAAGAATCTATTCTTATGACTATATGTCATTAATTGCATCACTTCCCACAGTGTGCGTGTTCTGCTGCAAGTTGGTCATATTTCTCTTGTAATTCTAACTTCTCAGCCCACATCTGATAGCCTGAAGTCCTAAGCCCTTCCTCATAAGCTTCTTGTTCATCTATCTTCTTTTTCAGTTCATTGTTTTGTTCTATCTCCTCCACCAGTTGTACACTGATTCGATTCCATTCGCGGTTAGCTCTAACCACATGGCTTTCTAGGCTTTGGACCTTCTTCAGCTGTACTGCTAACTTTCCTTCCACATACATTATATCCTCATCACGTTCTTTGATGACATTCTGTAAGCTGTCGACTCCTCGAGTCTCCTTCCTAAGCTCTCTTTTGGCTGAGCGAAGTTCCTTAGTTAGCTGCTTAATAATCTCCTCTTTAGCTTCTATTTCTTCCCTTAGAGTAGCACTGTACCTTACTGACTTCATAGGTCTCCTCGGCATGATCCTACACACACCAATAGTAAACTTAATTAGTACATAACCCCAAGATTCCATTATAACATATTAATAGAATGTAAATAGACATACAATGAAGAGATTCCTATTTCCCCAAGTATTTTCATACTCTATGTACACTCTTAGTATCATTCCTAGAGTTAGACTTTATCACTTGAACTTCCTCAAGTAGGATCTTATTTAAGTCAAGTACTAAGTTCTCCCATTAGTCCTAACTTCTAGTTTTCTCCCATAAGACCTAAAGCCATTGCTCTGATACCAACTGTAACACCCCGAATTTTCTTAATGTATCTTGAGCATTTAATGGCATTTAATATCAATAAATAGCAATAATAAATACTTCAATTTAGGGTTCACAACAGCCCCTTAATTAACCATAAATTCACAATAATAGCGGAAGCGTAACTTAACTTGTCTTGGTAGGTAACAACCCTAACCATTAATGTACTTCAACTTACATCAATATAATTAACGTACTTAAACTATTAAATGAAAGATCTTCAGTCCACCGTCTTCCTACGGCTGTCTTCCTCGTCTTGTCCTTCTACTTTGATCCTGAAAATAAAATTTATGGAGAAGGGATGAGCGAACGAATGCTCAGTAAGTTCATACGTGGCCTCTCCGGTTTCTAAGGAGAGACGACCAGAACGAATACTTAGAATAACTTTTCAAGGATAGGTTCAGTTACTTTTGGATTCAAGGCTGCAGAACAATACAGTCTTATTACTTTTAAGATTTCACTTTCAAAGGATTATGGCACTACAATCCAATGGGATTCATTCAAGTTTCCGTCAATTCCTTGGTAACGTACATTATAACCTCAATGCCAAAGGTACAATTTGTACACCTAGCTTCTTCAGCCAATAGTGTGGGTCGAAACATATATGGTATCCACACACATATGCTCGGGGTCTAGAATTATCCTTGTAATCGGACATTCCTGAGAGAAGGCATGTGATCACTCATGCAATCCCTAGTTTAAGGACGAGTCTTTTCTAACTGGACTGTCCGTCAATGTCTTTTCTAACTGGACATTGGCCACTCTAACAAGTAAGCTTTCGACTTACAAGTTAGAATGAGAACATACCAAGGTACAGGTATGTGATGACAAGTTTCAAACTTCGATACTTAGTAGACCGATGGGGACATCACTAAGTATAGATTCTTTCAAGGAACGTTCAATAACGCAGAGTTCATTCAAATACTATCATGCCATACTGATAGCTAACTTTAGAAAGATACAGAATTCCAATAAACAGGAGTTCAAATACTGTAAGGAACGTAATCCCTTACCTGAATTGCTTTTCCTCGCAATCTTCTCCTTGTGCAAATCTACAAGGCACGGAGTAATTTACTTTAGTATTCTCTACATTGTTAACTATTTGTACTTAGTTAACTGAGAGATGCGTTTTAACTTCTTTACTTCGTTACTTCTTTCTTTACGTTTAAGTTTCTGACTTTGATTTACTAGTCAGTCCTTTAACTTTGCTATAATTGCAATTAAGTCCTTTAACTTTGGGTTAATTACAATTTGGTCCCTCAACTTTGGGTTAATTGCAAATTGGTCCTTCAACTTTGGATTAATTACAGAAAGGTCCTAGGACTTTGGTTTGGTTCATAAGGTCCCCTAAGTTTCTCTTTTCAATCACTTAGGCCCCTCTAACTTCAAAGGTTTCCTTTTTTTTATTCCTTTTAACCTTAATTCTTTTCAATTTAGTCCTTTTCCGTTAGGAAACTAACTGAAACTTCTTATCTTTTCCTTTCTCGTTAACTTTTTAACCTTCTAAGTCTTCCAAGGATTTATTCTATTTCCTCAAGTAATTTTTCTAACTTGTTAACAATCCTTTAACGGTTTTTGTTTTCTTTCCGTTAGAAACTTAACGGAAACACTAACTTTCCGTCCCAATTCTTAACATCTTCAAACCGAATTCAACACCCATAATTCACCATCATTGCCGAGACATGTATGTTCTATAATCCATTGATTTGCTCAATTTTCTAGTTCTTTAAATTTTTCTAAATTCCCAAACATCAATATTATTCACAATACACTTAACAAAGATCATCTAAATCAACAAAATAAATTCTTTAATGTTCTAGGCCATTCGGCCGAAACTAGGTATTGGGGAAAATCCATATTTTTTCTTCTTTTGATAAACCCAATTCAACCTCAATGATTTATATGTTAAATTCCCAAGCATTGCATAATATAAATCAATTCAAAACGTGATTATAAAATCAATCTTAAAATAAACTAGTATCAAGATTACTATATTTTATTCCTTCATACTATTTAGATCAACCCCAAAATCCTTTAAAATTTTATCATCATTCACTAGCATGCAAAACCCTAATGTTCATATTCTTAAATCATGCGTAGATTAAGTTTTAATAATCCAAAATCAATGAAATAAATTTTGGAGAGTAGGATTTAGTATTACCTTGAGAATGATCGGATTGGATCTCCCAAATAATGGCCGGAAAATTTCTTCTTCCCCCTCCTCTTGATCGGCTGCCGGCGGCAATACTTAGGGTTAGGGTTTTGTTTTTTTTCTTTTTTTTTTTTCTAGTTTATGATAATAATGATTTCCTAATTGACTAACTCATTAATTTATACTTTGGGTTGGTTCCTAATTGGGTTGGGTTTTACTAATAAAATCTTGGGCCAATCTAATTTCCTTGGGCCCACCTCTTTAAGTTACTTTAAAATTCTAATTATCATTTAATTAGTTTAATAAAGAAAACCGAAATTAAATTAAATACTTAAAAAAAATCCCGGTTATTACAGGAACCCTGGATTCTACCCCTGTTGTGGGAGAAAGTTCCCTCCGTTCATTTTGATTCTAGTAGGATGAGGGTTTTAGGGGGTGAAGAACAATTAGGTATTTTTGTGAAAACAGTCTTAACCTTCCCTAATAATGTAGATATGGCGGGTCAAGAAGAATGATCTCTGAATTTCATGTCTCCTGGTCATAAATCACAACACAAACAAGAACACCGTTAAGACCAGAGCCGGGTTTGATTCCGGCCTAGGCCCTCGGGTGTGAGAATGAGATCTATGAGGAAAACCTAAGGAAAAGGCTTGTGAAAGCCTTATGTGTGTGATTAGAGTTAGAGCACGTACCTTGCCCTTGGGGGCGTAAAGGGGTATTTATAGAGAAAGAGAGAATGAAAGGATATGATATGAGCATTAACCGTCTTTGTCCTTGCCATGCCACGTGTCGCGATCTCATTGGCTTTGTCAGGAAAGGACACTGAAAAGTAGGGTGTTGTTGGTGAGATATGGCACCATGACTCCCAGTTGTGGTCCGACAGGTACGGCGCGTTAACTTCCATTTGGACGTATATGCCAGTTGGACTGTACTTGGTATGGGAGATAACTTGGACAGTAAGAATCTGATCAAATGATAGCGGGAGGTGAATCTCCCCGCTGCGGGCTCATTATCCCGGGATGGTTCCACATAGGTTTTCCACTTGACTCCAGCCGGTTCGTTTCTCTTTATATTATGTGGTGTAGATTACCCCGGACATTTCCGGTCCACACGAGCTGAGGCCCGGTCTATTAAGCTCGGGCTCATCAAACACAAGTGAACTTTGGCCAAACAATAATGTCATAATCATACTAATGAAATTTAAAAAATTGTTATTGATAATTCAGTTAATGATTTTAAATATTTTTTATTTTTAAATTTTATTAGGATCCTTAGATTGACATTAATATTTGATCAAAACCATAAAAAACGAAATGAGGCTGGAGCACTCTACTTGACTTCAACGTCTAGATCAAACACAATTTACTGTAAATCAGCTTCTTTTCTAATCTTCTTTCAACTAGTAGGTAACCCGTGCTCCGCACGGGAATCTATTCCATTAATGTTTTTGTATTTTCTTTTTTTGATGTTTTTAAATGATAAATTAACATAATAATTTTATTTAAAAATATATGTATTTTAAATTAATCAAAAAAAATTCATAGCTTTGGTTGTACATAGTTCTAATAAATATGTTTTTTTTAATTAATTTAGAAGTACATTTAAGTTTGATGTATGAATATTTAAAAAAACTTAATGGTATTAATAGTAATAGCTAACATATATAGTAACTATTATGATTAAATAATATAATTAATAGTAATAGTTAATATATATTGTAACAATTATGATTAACTAATACTATTAATAATAATAATTAACTTATATAGTAACTATTATTGTTAACAATTATATTTAACTATTATAACTAACTAATACTATTAAAGTATTAGTTAGTTATAATAGTTAAATATTACTCCCTCTGTCCCGGAGTAAGAGTCATACCTCTCATTTGCACGGAGATTAAGAAATGATGGAAGTAAGTAAGTGTTGTGATGTAAAAGTAAATTATGAGAGAGAATGAGTGGGATGGAATAATAAGTTGATTGGTTTTGTGAGTATAAAAGTAAAGTATAAGAGAGAATGAGTGAGATGAATAGTAAATATTCTTTGCTATTTTTGGAAAAGGACTTTTACTAAGAGAGAATGAGTGAGATGAATAGTAAATATTCTTTGCTATTTTTGGAAAAAGACTTTTACTCTGGGATGTACCAATATAGAATGTAGGACTCTTACTCTGGGACGTATGGAGTAATAGTTAACTATAATAGTTAACTATTATAGTTACCTATTATAGTAACTATTACTATTATAAGTATTAGTTACTATAATAGTTACGTACTCCCTCCGTCCCTATTTACCTTACAAAAATGAGGCTTTGCACAAAAATTAAGAAAATGATTGTAAAGTTGATGTGTTGTGAGTGTAGATAGTTGAGTGAGAGAGAGAAAGTGTGTAGAGAAAAGTAAGAGCATCCACAATGGTGGAAACTATTATGGGTTCTATCACATGCCAACTCAACGCCACATCATCAAGAAACAGACCCATTTTCTTTTCTTTTTTCTCTACAATGGTAGTACTTATTATGAGTTCTAAAATGGGCCCACTCACACTTTATAAAATTATCTTTTTTTTTTATCAATTTTATTATTTATAATAATTCTTTAAAATGTGTATTTCTGAAATTTTAATATTTAATCAAAATAAATATATTTATATATTTAAAATTATTATTTTAATTTAAATCTATATTTATTTTTTAAATAATTATAAGCAAAAAAATATTTATCCAAAAAGAAAAATAATGGAGACAAAACAAGGATAGAGAAAGGAAAAGAAAAAAAATCACAATTTAAAGAGAGCGAGAGAAAGAGTTGTTTGGCTGAATAAATTAACGATAAAATAAACTGAGAGAAGAAATGAATAATATAGAAAAGATGGAAAATAAGAAAAAAAAAAAAAACAAAAAAGCAAAAAAAAAAAAAAACAGTGAACAAATACGAGAGAGAGATAGAATTGGTGAGAGAATACTCGAGAGAAGTGGAGATAAACTAGACTTGGGCCCCACAAATTCACAAAATAATGTGTCGAAAAGTAGAAGCTATTTCTTGTCTGCGGGATCGATCCGCTGCACCACAATGAGAAGAGAAAAAAACTGAGGGATCGACACAGGTATAAAGGAACCATTGTGGATGCCCTAAGTGGATAGTTGTTGTGAGTATGACAAGTGGGTCCCACTATTTAAAAATGTTTAAAAGTTTTCTTTTTGGGATTTTGTAATGTAAATAGGGACACCCAAAATGGCAATTTTTGTAAGGTAAATAGGGACGGAGGGAGTATTATAGTAACTATTACTATTATAAGTATTAGTTAGTATAGTAGTTAACTATAATAGTTACCTATTATAGTAACTATTACTATTTATAAGTATTAGTTACTTTAACTATAATAGTTACCCTATATAGTAACTAATACTACTCCCTCCGTCTCACTTTGTTTGGCCACATTTCTATTTTTTGTTTGTATCATTTTGTTTGGCCACTTATAAATTCAATGTAAATTTATACCCTATTGTCCCATTATACCCATACTTAAATGAGCATTTTACAAACTAATTAATTATATACAAAACGAATGCGTGACTTTTCATGTCTTAAAGAAGGATAGAATTGGAATTGTAAAAGATTAACAAGACATTTATTGAGGTTCCTTAAACTATGAGATTGTGTCTAGTGGCCAAACATAGTGAGACGGAGGGAGTATTAGCTAATACTATTAGCTAAGAAAAAGAATTTGAAAAGTCTCTTATTTATAAGAGTGATAATGATGTGACACCACCAAATGCAACCTTTCTCTAAGACTTGTCTAGGTGGTAACATCATAGCTCTCCTCACCAACTTTAATATATATATAGATTTGATCCATGTAATATCATTAAAACAAACTACCTAGCACGACGATCATGACAAGAACTGGGGTAATCGATTCAGCTTTATTATTGTCATATTGCGCTGATGGTGGTGAATACGAATCCTGGTAATCATCCCAATTCTCATTTCTTTGATTTGATGAGGATCTATAATTACAGAATTGCTTAGAGTTATGATACGGTGAATTCCAATTGAACGTACTGTATTCTTTTCTTTTGGCTCCCCATTGTTCATTGACAACCTAAAGATCGTACGTGTCAATTGGAAGATCATAATCAAAGATCTTCAACCGTTCTTTAATCGCCATGGATCCAGGTACGCCGTTCTTTGTATTCTTTGATGATATGAGTATTGATGTTTTCCTAGAATATATATTTTGTTCCGGGGTTTCTACATGGACTTGTAGTCTTTAATTCCATCAAGTGGTATCAGAGCAGTCTTCAATGCTTTTATCGTTAGGATTATTTGGAACAGTCTATCCGCATGTAATTGTAATTATCGATTCGGAAAGCGACCGATAGTTTGTTGTTCATTGCCATATTGGAAAACATGAATTGCATGTTAGTACTCCTATATTTGTGTTTGATTTTAGAGCAACTAGTGAATAACCCGTCGAAATTTGACGGGAATGATAAGGCTAATTTGTTAAGAAAAACTGATACAAGTTATGTTCATACTGAGAGAGAGAGAGAAAAGATTGATATCAATCTTTGGCCCATAAAAATTTTATTTTCATTGTGATGGGTACCAAAGAAGAGAGGCATCTCATAACTGGTCTTCACACAGTTGTCAACATACATTGCGCTGATTGCCGCGAGCTCTTGGACTGGAAATACGAACAATCATAATGGAAATGTTTTATTTAATGGGACCCACACTCACACTCACACTAACAACAACTTTCCACTCATTATTCTCTACCCCACTTTATCTCTCTTATTTTACTTTTCATACTAACAGCATTTACTCCACTAACAATCTGAATCCAAGTTCATTTCACGACAAATGAGATTTAGAACACTTTCTGGTCAAGGACAAGTTTCAGTGACATCATTCAAAAGTGCCTAAAGAGTAGAGTTTGGACTGTTATCCGAGGAAGTAAATTTCACATCATGGATAGGAATAACAAAATCTACTATATAGTAGAAAAGTATAAAATGATAGTATATATTTTGAAACATATGACAGAGGGAGTACGTGAAAATGAAATTGTCACGACCCGAAAACTAGCCTCTATTTTATTAGTAATAAATAATTATTATTTATTTATTTGCTTATTTATTTATTTAAATTATTATTTATTTAAATATTTATGTGTGCATTTTATGTTTCATAATAATTATGCCTAGCATTTTATTTGGGCCATTTGTGCTAGTGTAGAAGTGTTGAGTCTTAATTGTTAGTGGGGAGTTTAATTGTAAAGGGTAGTATTAGGGGAGGGGCCTATGTGAAAGTTTTCAAAAATCATTTCTCCCTATTCCCTCCCTACTCTCCTCCCTCACCTCCCTCACTCTTTCACTCCATCTCTCTCCCAGCATATCTCTCTCTCTTTCCATGGAATTTGGGTAAGTTTTCTTCTCTACCTTCTCTCTTCAATCTAACAATCTTCCTCTTGTTATTTCTCATTTCTTAAAACATGAATCTTGTTTAGATCGTCGTTAGGATCGTAGAGGGCTAAAAATATTCGAGTTCCGTCAACTTTGAGAAAATCCGAGTAAGTTACTTTTCCCCCATTTTCATGCTAGAAATGTTCATCAATGGTTGTATGATGTTATTGTTGTTGTTTATTACAATCTTGGATGAGTTTTGAGTTGTTTCAATTTGTTTGATAAATTTTGTGAGAAATTGATGTTGGGTTGAAATCTCTTGGATTGGATGTTCTAATTAATGTCTTATGAGCCATTTTAAGTTTCCAAGCTACTAGGGTACCTTGGTTTTGATATCTAGAAGTATTAATCTTGGGGTTGTTGATTTGATTGTGAGAATGGTAGTTTTTGTGTCCATTTCCGAGTTGAAGAGCCCAGGAAGAATTCTGGGTTTTGCTGAATTCCTTTGGAGGCGCGCGCATTCCCTGCGTATGAGGCACGCGCACCCCCCTCTTCCCCTTTCTGGTGAAACCTTCTGATGGATGGAGGCGCGCGCATCCTCCCATAGGAGGCGCGCGCACCCTCTCCTCCTCCAAACTTGATTTTCCCTTCTGATCTAAGGAGGCGCGCGCATCTTCCCATAGGAGGCGTGCGCACCCTCTCCCCTGGTGTGAAATTTATTTCCTTTTTGTCCAATCTTTCGAGAGCCATATCTCCCTCATCCGGACTCCATTTTAGGTGTATAAATTATCGTTTTAAAGCTCTCCTTGAGCTCTTCGAGACGAGTGAGTAGTTTTGATTGTGTTCTTGAGTTAACTGGATCCTTTGTGATTGGACGTGTTATGGGAATTGTGTTATCATGGTTGAGTTTATTGGAACACCTTACTGGTGTGTTGTTGGTTCATTTCATCTTGTTAGTGATCACTTTGTATGGTTCCCTACTTTGGAACCCTAAGTTGTTTAATTAAGCTAGTATTTATTACTTAGCATTTATTTGAAAGCCCAGCTGGTATTTGTGGTTGTGTCGGGCGATGTGAGATATTGTGATGGCACCGGCCAAGTCCATTATGGTGTCGACCATTGTTTTGCCCTTATTTTCCTCTTCCAGATTGGCCTTGGTTGAGACGTTTGGAGCATGACTTTGTGGCATGGCTCCCGCCCTTTGTGGCACATTACTTTGTTATTGGTTCCGGTACCGGGGATTTCTCTTCGGCTTTCATGCTATTATGAAGATGATGACTTGTTGATTATTGAAGCTGCGCAGCGACCTTTATTTGGTTATATCAGTTTGGAAAACCTTGGCTATATCCTTTGTTATGTGTTTATTTCCGCTGCTATCTGATATATGATAATTGCTATGTGTTATATGATTTATTATTGATTATTGCATCATAGCATGTCATGTAGTTGCATTAGTAACTTATTGAGATTTATCTCACCTCCTTTCTTTTTATCTTTGTTTTTCCTTAACCCCCCCAGGTGGAAAGGATTAGACTCGCTGATCACGAGACAGGACGCCGAGTGGGTTCGAGCTTTTGGGGCAGGTTGACATTGGTGAGTTTACATTATATAAATGAGTAACCTTTTTGGGATATTTGTACCAAACATTGACGTCATTAGGATTTATATATTTTATAACTTTGGCGTATAAGCTTATGGAGTTTATACTAGTTTTATTTTGTTGTTGTTATATTGTTTTCCAAAACTTTGTGTTATCCTCCTTTGGTATAAAAGGAAATTTTTATCTCCATTATTTTAGAGTTTATTGTTTAAGTCGACGTCCAGCTCGCGATCTTGGGCCCGCGGGGTTCGGGGTCGCGACAGTTGGTATCAGAGCTATGGTTTGGCTCTAAGTATAAGTTTAGGTGGACTAGTATGACCTAGGTGGGTAGTTGTGTTCGGAGTGAGTAACGGTCGATGTCTTATGCAGGTAATTGTTTGAAATGGCTATAAGGAGAGCAGGCGAAGGCTCTAGTGGAGCACAGAATCAGAATGACTTAAGGGAAGAGAACCGGGCAATGTTCCAAGGAATGTTTGAGGCCGCTATGAAGGCCATTCATGATCAAGGGCCACGAGAAGAGCATGTGGCACCACCGAGATATGGGCTGGAGCAATTTCTGAAATTGAAACCAAGAGAGTTTGATGGTGAGCCCGATGTGAAGAAGGCCGAGCTATGGATCGAGTCAATGGAGAAAATTTATGATGTGTTTGGGTGCACGGACGAGGATAGGGTTCGGTTCGCGGCTTATAAGCTTGTGGGTGCCGTAGAGCATTGGTGGAAAGGAGTTAAAGCTAGTTGGGATGACACTCACACGGTTTATGCATGGGAATTGTTTGTGAGGAAGTTCAAAGAGCATTTCATCCCGGTAGTGGACCAAACCGAAAGGAGATCGAGCTACTCAACTTGGAGCAAGGTTCGTTGTCTATAGCTCAGTACTCGGCTAAGTTCACAGAATTAGCCCGGTATTGTGACTATCTTGTGAGGACCGAAGAACAGAAAGCTATGAGATTCATCCGGGGTTTGAAGACTTCTATCCGTACTCAGCTCATAGCCCAGAGGATTGTGACATTTCAGGATGCAGTAGACCGTGCATACTTGATTGAGCAAGATATTAGGGAACATAAGAGGAAGACCGAAGTAGCTAACCCGAGTAAGCAAGGAGCGCAGAGCAAGTCACAACCAAGGAGTGATAACCGAGGTAACTTTGGGGGAAAATCTCAGTTCCGAGGGCAACCAACCCCAAGGAACCCGGGCACTACTCCCGGGAACCAAGGGAACCAAAACAGGAGACTTTTTCGTATTGTCAAAGGGAAGGTCATTCGGAGGACCGTTGTTGGAAGAAACAGGGCAAGTGCACCAATTGTGGTCAAATGGGGCATTATGTGAGGGATTGTCCGAGGAATAGAATTCAACCGACTGGGGTAGGAGCTGGGGCTCCTCAGGGTCAGAAAAGGACGCTACGGGAAAGCCCAAGGTCCAAGGGAAAGTGTTTGCAATGAATCAACAACAAGCCACAGATGATCCCACAGTTATTGGAGGTATTATTTCTATATCTAGTGTGAGCGCACGAGCGTTAGTAGATCCAGGATCATCTCATTCATACATTTCTGTGCAATTTTCTTCTTTACTAAATGCTGCATTTGAGTCTTTGCCTTATGTGCTAGAGGTGTCGACCCCTATAGGAGAATGTTTGGTGACCGATAGAGTCTTCCGTGCTTGTGACGTGCTTATATGTGGCCATGTCTTGTGTGCGGACTTGGTAGTCCTTCCTATTCAGGACTTTGATGTTATTTTGGGTATGGATTGGTTGAGCAAGTTTCATGCCTCTGTTGATTTTCGTAGGAAAGTTGTTACTTTTTCTATTCCCGATGTGCCTAAATTTGTTTTTGAGGCTATGCCTTTGGGTAAAAATATTCGTGTGATTTCCTATGTGAAAGCGAGAAAATTGTTGCACCGTGGTTGTGAGGGGTACTTGGCTAGTGTGCTTGATACTAGGAAAGAATTCCCTAGTTTGGAGAGTGTTCGGGTAGTTAGGGAATTTCCCGATGTTTTCTCTTCTGAATATGATATGCCTCCAGATCGTGAAATAGAATTTTGTATAGATCTTTTGCCGGGTACGGCTCCGATTTCAAAAGCACCGTATAGATTGGCTCCCGCAGAGTTGAAGGAACTAAAGGTTCAGTAGCAAGAGTTGCTTGATCGAGGGTTTATCCGCCCTAGTGTTTCCCCTTGGGGAGCACCGGTTTTGTTTGTGCGGAAGAAAGATGGTTCGTTGAGATTGTGTATCGACTACCGAAAGTTGAATCAGGCTACAGTGAAAAACAAGTATCCTCTACCTCACATTGATGATTTGTTTGATCAGCTTCAAGGGTCCGTTGTGTTCTCTAAACTTGATTTGAGGAGTGGGTACCATCAGTTGAAGATTCGATCGGAGGATATTCCGAAGACTGCCTTTCGCACTCGGTATGGTCATTATGAATTCTTGGTTATGCCGTTTGGGTTGACTAACGCGCCGGCCGTGTTTTTGGATTTGATGAACCGGGTTTTCCATCCTTACCTGGATTCGTTCGTGGTGGTCTTTATTGATGATATTCTCGTCTACTCTAAATCTAGAGAGGAGCACGAGCAACACTTGAGGACAGTTTTATCCATTCTTGCGAGGGAGCAGTTGTTTGCTAAGTTTAGTAAATGCGAATTTTGGCTCGAGAAAGTTTCTTTTCTGGGTCATGTTATTTCGAAAGATGGGATGTCTGTGGATCCTTCAAAGATTGAAGCTATAGTGGATTGGAAGAGACCCGAGTCAGTGACCGAGATTCGTAGCTTTCTGGGTTTGGCCGGGTATTACCGAAGATTTATTGAGGGGTTTTCGAGGATTGCTACTCCGATGACTCAGTTGACCCGGAAGGATGTACCGTTTGTGTGGAGTAAAAAATGCCAAAGTAGCTTCGAGGAATTGAAGAAGAGGCTGACTACCGCACCGATCTTGACCTTGCCGAACGGAAATGATGATTTAGTAATTTTCAGTGATGCTTCGAAAGAGGGTTTGGGTTGTGTGTTGATGCAGAACGGGAAAGTAATTTCTTATGCTTCGAGGAAGTTGACCCCTAGTGAACAGAATTACCCCACTCACGATATGGAGTTGGCGGCGATAGTCTTTGCGTTGCACAAATGGAAGCATTACCTTTATGGAGCGAAGTTTGAGATTTTTACCGATCACAATAGTTTGAAATACCTTTTCTCCCAGAAAGAGTTGAATAATAGGCAACGCCGATGGATGAAATTGTTGAAGGATTATGATTGTACGATTTCCTATCACCCGGGAAAAGCAAATGTGGTAGCCGATGCGATTAGTAGAAAATTTTATGTGGCTTCGATGATGGTTCGGGAATGGAAAATGCTTGAGGATGTTCGAGATTGGTCTCCTCGTGAATCGAGACATGGGGCTATTTTTGCGAATATTAAGGTATCTCCGACCCTAATCCAGAGGATAAAGGAAGCTCAAAAAGAAGATCCCGAGTTGGTGAAGATAATGGGTAAATTGAAGGAAAAGAACTTCGAGGATTTTACTGTTAGCCCAATTGGAGTGTTGACTTTCCGTGGTCGTTTGTGCGTACCCGATGTTGGTGGAATATGTAACGCCCATCCTTAATCTCGTTAAATATTTGACTTATTTGTTAAATTCTTGACTTGCTTGTTAAATTCTTGACTAGCATAATTATAGGCTATTTTATTTGAGTTAATTATTTAATTACTTTAGAAAATTAAGGTGGTTAAATGTTAAAGTTGAAAGTTTAGGGGCCTTTTTGTAGGAAGTGAAACTTGAGGGGCCTAGTTGCAATTCTTTGAAACTTACAAGTATATCTTGTTTGTCTGGGATTATTATCCCCAAACAAACATTACGAACAATCCTTCTGTTCCAAAAGCCAAGTTTAGGATTCTTTCTATTCTCGACTCCTCGCGATTAATTATCCCTCTGTTCGTGATTCCGGTCCCGAATAAATATTCGTGGCGTTGAATAGAGCGTTTCCGACCGAACATAAATTAATTTGGGTCAACTTGATTTCGGACTAAGTAAGTTATTGACTCCCCCTTACTTGTAATAACATGCATATATGTTATTCCCGCTACTTGTTCTTGTTAAAATTGTGTTTTGAGCAATTTTTGTGATACTTGTAAAAATGGGACAAAGGGAGTATTCGTATGAACATAGACTTGCAAAAGTATCCTGGGAAAGTTAGAAAAATTGTACTCCTATTCGTGAGACGGTAAAATAGTAACTTGATTTAAATATTATTAGAAAAATTGTACCATTATTTGTGGTACGGGAAAATGAATGGAAGTATCTCTAAATGTGTATATTAGTATAATATAAAATTGTACTTATACTTTTGGGTCGGTGAAATATTAAATTGGAATAAAAGAAATTGTCCTATTATTTATGGGACGGTAAAAGAAATGAATTGAGCTTGAAATAATGTTTTGGGTATTGCCTAAGAGTTAATAAAAGTTACTCCTACGCTTGGGACGGGAAATTTCTTAACCTGGGAAAGAAATAAAAATTTCGCATTTTGGTACCTTGTGCGACCGCACAAAAACCCTTGGGCGACCGCCCATCTTTCTGAAAGGTTTTTCAAAGGAATTGACCTGCTTGTGTGCGACCGCACAGTCCATTTTGGGCGACCGCACAGTTACCTGAAAAACAAAATATTGTTTAAAGTTTGTATAAGTTGGAAGTAACTCTAGTTAAGGTATATAACCTTAGTATAAGATGTCCTAGCAAGTGTTGTGACACCTTAGGGGAATCAGAACTTGGTCTTAAACATGAATACTCATTTAATTAAAATGAGAATTTAGTCTTGTACATGAACACTTATAGAACTCAAATGAGAACTTGAGTATAAAAGGAAAAACTCTTGTATGTGTCTTGAAAGTGCTATGAACAAGCACTTATGTGTTATGCTTGTCTTGAAGCCAATGATTGTGCACCTTAGGGGCATTAAAACAATGACTTGAGATTGAATATCCTATGTAGGGGATTAAGAACTTGTAAGTATGAGTTGTCTAGCTCATTTACTTAATTTGAACTCGAATTATTCTAGGTCTAGGTTTAGGGTACTACCCTAGATGGCCTAGATGAGTGTTGTAGAACACTCTAGTACTGGAAAATAGTCCCTTTGTGAACGAATGAAATGTGAACTTGAATCATAATTAAATGATAACTTGAGTATAAGAGTAGTAACTCTTTTATATGTCTTGAAAGTGCTATGAACAAGCACTTATGTGTTATGCTTGTCTTGGAACCTATGTTTGTGTACCTTAGGGACACCAACTAATGTCTAGAGCTTGAATGTCCTAAGAAAAGGATTGGAAAATAATTCGTGAAAGATGTATAATTCATCTTCCTAGCTTGAACTTGAAGTATAAGATAATTAACTCTTGTACATGTTTAATCATCCAAAGAAATGGATTGAGAACTTGGATATATGATGATAAAATCTTGTATATGTATTGAATGTCCTGAATGTCTTGAATGTCTTGAATGTCTTGAATGTCCTGAATGTCCTGAATGTCCTGAATGTCCTGAATGTCTTGAATGTCTTGAATGTCTTAAGATGAGACAGTAACTTAAAGTATAAGACAATAAAATCTCGTACATGACTTGAACATCCAAATAATTGGATTAAGACTTGAATATAAGATTATAAAATCGTGAATACTACGATTTAAGTAATAAGAATAACTACAGAACACAATATGTGTTAGAAAATGTATTCGATTATTAACGATACATATACGTGAGATATGACTGTGACTAGGTATGATGTGACCTATTCTATTACGTGTTTAGAGTCTAAGGTATTGGGCTCTACTTGATAGTAAGGGTATCGTGATAGACACCTTAATGTGTTAAACGTGACATAAATATGTACGTGCAAACTTGGCATGTGACTAAATGATATACCCTACTACGTGATTGAGGTCTGTTATTAATAGACCCTAACTTGGATCGATCGTGTTACATGGACACTTACGTGCCATAGTTGAACTTGATTGGTATTCGCAATAATTGCGTACGTGTGCTTGTATTCTCGTGAGCACATGATACATGACTACATGGTGCATATTCTCGTGAGCACATGATACATGACTACATGGTGCATATTCTCGTGAGCACATGATTACATGGTGCATAAAGACTGGTCCACTAATATGGGACTTAGTTCTATTCTCGTAGTTCAAGTAAACATCTACTTGCGCATTCTTGTGTGAGTCCAGCTGGTTCTCCTTGCTTGTTCGAAAATATATAGGTTCACGCTTGTCGCGAGAGCTGGGGTTTAAGTGACAATCGGGTCCCTATGTATTTCCGCCTGACCCCTTACTACCGGCCATAGTAAGGGCATAGCTTCCTTGGTTAGAGCAATAAGCCTGACCTAAGTGAATGCGATTGTCTTGAACACCACGTGGATCTTGTTCTTGTGGATGACACTGGTTACCAGGTCTTCTTATATACTGCACAGCAGTTCTTGTTCTTGTTCTTGGTTGTCCTCAGCTAGAAAAGCATCGACAACAAATGGTATTCTTGGGAGGAATAAGGAAGAATTCAGGTACAAATGCGTGATAGGCCTATGTGCATCTTGGTGAGCTGGTCTAGCCTCTCACACTACTTGACTACTTGTTACCTGATCATATCTTGAGCTTGATTACTTGTTGAGTTGGCTTAGCCTCTCCTATACTTGTTACTTGATGATACTTGATATATGATTACTTGAGTATCTACTTGTATTGCATGATAACATGACATATAGTTGCATGTTAATAGCTTACTGAGATTTATCTCACCCTTTATTTGTTTAATTGTTTCCCCCCCCCAGGAAAGCAGGGGATAGTACGCAGTGAGGCTCGACTTAGCTGGGAATTTACTCAGCAGGATATTCTTGTTCGAAGTTAGTGTCCTTTTATATTTGGTAAGGACGATCTTGTATGAGTTAATTAAAGTCTGGGCTTGTATTGGGGTAGTATTTGTTGTCCCTAGACAGTTCTTGATGCCAGCTTATTTGCTAGGCATGTCTTCCGCTGTATGTAACTTGTTTGGTTTTAATTTCCTTGGTCTAGAACTCGTTGTGAGCTATCTTAGCTCCCTACTCTTGAGTATATATATCATGTCAGTTTTGTTTTTAACAGGTATTGTTCCTGTTTCCCGTTAGTTTCTTGTTTCTTGTTAGTTACGCGCACCAGGTTCGAGGTTCTATTAGGGAATCCCGGGACTTGGGGCGTGTCAGTTTGGTATCAGAGCTATGGTTTAGCTCTAAGCCTGGATAGGGTCTATGGCCTAGGTTGGGTTAGTCTTGGGTGTGTTTTCGACGCCGAGTGCTTCGTTACTTGTTGTTATACCAGGCATAGGACTGGTGTTGATAGTGTTAATCCAATTGGATTAGATGGTTTGAGAATCGAGAGTGCGAGTCTTCAAAGACTTAGGCGTATCTATCTTGTCTTGTGGACGTTGTTTCGTGCTATATATGCATGCTTGTCCTTATCTTGTGAATTGCGTGGAAGTGTATTCTCTAGTAAGAGACTACATGCTTGATATTGTTATGAATAAGAGCTTGATAGAAGTGTGGGTGATAACACCCTATACGTTCTATGTTAATTTGGTCGTGTCACCGGTATGGGACATTGATGTGATACGTGTCATGACTTGACTTTCTATGTGTTAGGTCATTCTTGTTTACCACAATAGATGGTAATTATTTCTATGCTAGTATGCTTGACTATATATGTGAGCATGATAGATTTATGCATAACCTTTATGTTCTGCATTGAAAGTCTAGAAAGGGTTCTTGAGATTGTACTGGGTATTTAACCTATGCGATTGACAGTGGAATTTCTACTGAGTAATACCTGTTACTTGATGAGAAATTTGGATTATCTTGAGTTGTTACAGTGCGAATACAGTGCTGACATCTGGATTAATATTCTTGACCTCGATTGAGTTAAACGAGTTGAGGATTCAACTTGAGAAATTTCTTGATAGACGATATATCTACCTTGTAGTGGATGTCTGAAGTGAGTATCTGTGTTGACCTATAAGTGGAAACAACCAAGGTACGTGTGTTCTTGAGATTTCTTGATCTTGTTAGAGATTCATGAATGAATTTCGAAGGCAACTCCATTGTTAACTATTTGACACCGAGAGCTACATCTTTTGATGGATTGTCTTGATGGATTGATATACGTAAAGTCAGTTCTGAATATTGAAACGATGGATAACCACGACTTCAGTATTTGAGATTGCCTAGTGGATTTGACTAGTATTACAGTGATCTGGAGGATATGACCAGTTCTATGATTTCTAGTGGATATGTCAAGTTTCACCAATATAGTGGATTGACTAATCGAGTCTGCTTGACTTTAGGTGTTTCGATGTTATAATTGATACATCTGGATTGCATAAAATATTTATGAGCATACGTGTAATATCTATTTGTGAGTATATGTGTATAGTCTTGATGCTCTTGAGTTCTATTTGCTGATTATATATGTTATAATCTTGATCTAGTAAAATTTCGAGGACGAATTTTCTTTAAGGTGGGGAGGATGTAACGCCCATCCTTAATCTCGTTAAATATTTGACTTATTTGTTAAATTCTTGACTTGCTTGTTAAATTCTTGACTAGCATAATTATAGGCTATTTTATTTGAGTTAATTATTTAATTACTTTAGAAAATTAAGGTGGTTAAATGTCAAAGTTGAAAGTTTAGGGGCCTTTTTGTAGGAAGTGAAACTTGAGGGGCCTAGTTGCAATTCTTTGAAACTTGCAAGTATATCTTGTTTGTCTGGGATCATTATCCCCAAACAAACATTACGAACACTCCTTCTGTTCCAAAAGCCAAGTTTAGGATTCTTTCTATTCTCGACCCCTCGCGATTAATTATCCCTCTGTTCGTGATTCCGGTCCCGGATAAATATTCGTGGCGTTGAATAGAGCGTTTCCGACCGAACATAAATTAATTTGGGTCAACTTGATTTCGGACTAAGTAAGTTATTGACTCCCCCTTACTTGTAATAACATGCATATATGTTATTCCCGCTACTTGTTCTTGTTAAAATTGTGTTTTGAGCAATTTTTGTGATACTTGTAAAATTGGGACAAAGGGAGTATTCGTATGAACATAGACTTGCAAAAGTATCCTGGGAAAGTTAGAAAAATTGTACTCCTATTCGTGAGACGGTAAAATAGTAACTTGATTTAAATATTATTAGAAAAATTGTACCATTATTTGTTGTACGGGAAAATGAATGGAAGTATCTCTAAATGTGTATATTAGTATAATATAAAACTGTACTAATACTTTTGGGTCGGTGAAATATTAAATTGGAATAAAAGGAAATTGTCCTATTATTTATGGGACGGTAAAAAAAATGAATTGAGCTTGAAATAATGTTTTGGGTATTGCCTAAGAGTTAATAAAAGTTACTCCTACGCTTGGGACGGGAAATTTCTTAACCTGGGAAAGAAATAAAAATTTCGCATTTTGGTACCTTGTGCGACCGCACAAAAACCCTTGGGCGACCGCCCATCTTTCTGAAAGGTTTTTCAAAGGAATTGACCTGCTTGTGTGCGACCGCACAGTCCATTTTGGGCGACCGCACAGTTACCTGAAAAACAAAATATTGTTTAAAGTTTGTATAAGTTGGAAGTAACTCTAGTTAAGGTATATAACCTTAGTATAAGATGTCCTAGCAAGTGTTGTGACACCTTAGGGGCATCAGAACTTGATCTTAAACATGAATACTCATTTAATTAAAATGAGAATTTAGTCTTGTACATGAACACTTATAGAACTCAAATGAGAACTTGAGTATAAAAGGAAAAACTCTTGTATGTGTCTTGAAAGTGCTATGAACAAGCACTTATGTGTTATGCTTGTCTTGGAACCTATGTTTGTGTACCTTAGGGACACCAACTAATGTCTAGAGCTTGAATGTCCTAAGAAAAGGATTGGAAAATAATTCGTGAAAGATGTATAATTCATCTTCCTAGCTTGAACTTGAAGTATAAGATAATTAACTCTTGTACATGTTTAATCATCCAAAGAAATGGATTGAGAACTTGGATATAAGATGATAAAATCTTGTATATGTATTGAATGTCCTGAATGTCTTGAATGTCTTGAATGTCTTGAATGTCCTGAATGTCCTGAATGTCTTGAATGTCTTAAGATGAGACAGTAACTTAAAGTATAAGACAATAAAATCTCGTATATGACTTGAACATCCAAATAATTGGATTAAGACTTGAATATAAGATTATAAAATCTTGTACGTGCCTTGACACCAATATAGGTGTATGGTAATAAACTTGAAAGAATCTTGCATATATTTACTTGATAGAATGTGGCTTCTTGATGGATTGGTACATGGTATGAATAACCAAAGAATTGGGTTATGGAACTAGATAGAGAATGATTAACTCTACTACATACTTGAACTTGATACGTGTATATTGGAAGTGCTATAAATAAGCACTAAAGTGTAAATGATTTAGTTTTTAATCATGTATATACTCAATGAAGTATATAAAATATAAAGAAGATATCTTGTCTTGAAATGGGTTCCTAAAGAAAATAGGGACTAGTGTAGTATGAAGATAATTCATATAATCGTGAATACTACGATTTAACTAATAAGAATAACTACAGAACACAATATGTGTTAGAAAATGTATTCGATTATTAACGATACATATACGTGAGATATGACTGTGACTAGGTATGATGTGACCTATTCTATTACGTGTTTAGAGTCTAAGGTATTGGGCTCTACTTGATAGTAAGGTATCGTGATAGACACCTTAATGTGTTAAACGTGACATAAATATGTACGTGCAAACTTGGCATGTGACTAAATGATATACCCTACTACGTGATTGAGGTCTGTTATTAATAGACCCTAACTTGGATCGATCGTGTTACATGGACACTTACGTGCCATAGTTGAACTTGATTGGTATTCGCAATAATTGCGTACGTGTGCTTGTATTCTCGTGAGCACATGATACATGACTACATGGTGCATATTCTCGTGAGCACATGATACATGACTACATGGTGCATATTCTCGTGAGCACATGATACATGATTACATGGTGCATAAAGACTGGTCCACTAATATGGGACTTAGTTCTATTCTCGTAGTTCAAGTAAACATCTACTTGCGCATTCTTGTGTGAGTCCAGCTGGTTCTCCTTGCTTGTTCGAAAATATATAGGTTCATGCTTGTCGCGAGAGCTGGGGTTTAAGTGACAATCGGGTCCCTATGTATTTCCGCCTGACCCCTTACTACCGGCCATAGTAAGGGCATAGCTTCCTTGGTTAGAGCAATAAGCCTGACCTAAGTGAATGCGATTGTCTTGAACACCACGTGGATCTTGTTCTTGTGGATGACACTGGTTACCAGGTCTTCTTATATACTGCACAGCAGTTCTTGTTCTTGTTCTTGGTTGTCCTCAGCTAGAAAAGCATCGACAACAAATGGTATTCTTGGGAGGAATAAGGAAGAATTCAGGTACAAATGCGTGATAGGCCTATGTGCATCTTGGTGAGCTGGTCTAGCCTCTCACACTACTTGACTACTTGTTACCTGATCATATCTTGAGCTTGATTACTTGTTGAGTTGGCTTAGCCTCTCCTATACTTGTTACTTGATGATACTTGATATATGATTACTTGAGTATCTACTTGTATTGCATGATAACATGACATATAGTTGCATGTTAATAGCTTACTGAGATTTATCTCACCCTTTATTTGTTTAATTGTTCCCCCCCCCCAGGAAAGCAGGGGATAGTACGCAGTGAGGCTCGACTTAGCTGGGAATTTACTCAGCAGGATATTCTTGTTCGAAGTTAGTGTCCTTTTATATTTTGGTAAGGACGATCTTGTATGAGTTAATTAAAGTCTGGGCTTGTATTGGGGTAGTATTTGTTGTCCCTAGACAGTTCTTGATGCCAGCTTATTTGCTAGGCATGTCTTCCGCTGAATGTAACTTGTTTGGTTTTAATTTTCTTGGTCTAGAACTCGTTGTGAGCTATCTTAGCTCCCTACTCTTGAGTATATATATCATGTCAGTTTTGTTTTTAACAGGTATCGTTCCTGTTTCCCGTTAGTATCTTGTTTCTTGTTAGTTACGCGCACCAGGTTCGAGGTTCTATTAGGGAATCCCGGGACTTGGGGCGTGTCAGTTTGGTATCAGAGCTATGGTTTAGCTCTAAGCCTGGATAGGGTCTATGGCCTAGGTTGGGTTAGTCTTGGGTGTGTTTTCGACGCCGAGTGCTTCGTTACTTGTTGTTATACCAGGCATAGGACTGGTGTTGATAGTGTTGATCCAATTGGATTAGATGGTTTGAGAATCGAGAGTGCGAGTCTTCAAAGACTTAGGCGTATCTATCTTGTCTTGTGGACGTTGTTTCGTGCTATATATGCATGCTTGTCCTTATCTTGTGAATTGCGTGGAAGTGTATTCTCTAGTAAGAGACTACGTGCTTGATATTGTTATGAATAAGAGCTTGATAGAAGTGTGGGTGATAACACCCTATACGTTCTATGTTAATTTGGTCGTGTCACCGGTATGGGACATTGATGTGATACGTGTCATGACTTGACTTTCTATGTGTTAGGTCATTCTTGTTTACCACAATAGATGGTAATTATTTCTATGCTAGTATGCTTGACTATATATGTGAGCATGATAGATTTATGCATAACCTTTATGTTCTGCATTGAAAGTCTAGAAAGGGTTCTTGAGATTGTACTGGGTATTTAACCTATGCGATTGACAGTGGAATTTCTACTGAGTAATACCTGTTACTTGATGAGAAATTTGGATTATCTTGAGTTGTTACAGTGCGAATACAGTGCTGAAATCTGGTGAAACCTTCTGATGGATGGAGGCGCATGCATCCTCCCATAGGAGGCGCGCGCACCCTCTCCTCCTACAAACTTGATTTGCCCTTCTGATCTAAGGAGGCGCGCGCATCCTCCCATAGGGGGCGCGCGCACCCTCCCATAGGGGGCGCGCGCACCCTCTCCCCTGGTGTGAAATTTATTTCCTTTTTGTCCAATCTTTCGAGAGCCATATCTCCCTCATCCAGACTCCATTTTAGGTGTATAAATTATCGTTTTAAAGCTCTCCTTGAGCTCTTCGAGACGAGTGAGTAGTTTTGATTGTGTTCTTGAGTTAACTGGATCCTTTGTGATTGGACGTGTTATGGGAATTGTGTTATCATGGTTGAGTTTATTGGAACACCTTACTGGTGTGTTGTTGGTTCATTTCATCTTGTTAGTGATCACTTTGTATGGTTCCCTACTTTGGAACCCTAAGTTGTTTAATTAAGCTAGTATTTATTACTTAGCATTTATTTGAATGCCCAGCTGGTATTTGTGGTTGTGTCGGGCGATGTGAGATATTGTGATGGCACAGGCCAAGTCCATTATGGTGTCGACCATTGTTTTGCCCTTATTTTCCTCTTCCAGATTGGCCTTGGTTGAGACGTTTGGAGCATGACTTTGTGGCATGGCTCCCGCCCTTTGTGGCACATTACTTTGTTATTGGTTCCGATACCGGGGATTTCTCTTCGGCTTTCATGCTATTATGAAGATGATGACTTGTTGATTATTGAAGCTGCGCAGCGACCTTTATTTGGTTATATCAGTTTGGAAAACCTTGGCTATATCCTTTGTTATGTGTTTATTTCCGCTGCTATCTGATGTATGATAATTGCTATGTGTTATATGATTTATTATTGATTATAGCATCATAGCATGTCATGTAGTTGCATTAGTAACTTATTGAGATTTATCTAACCCCCTTTCTTTTTATCTTTGTTTTTCCTTAACCCCCCCAGGTGGAAAGGATTAGACTCGCTGATCACGAGACAGGACGTCGAGTGGGTTCGAGCTTTTGGGGCAGGTTGACATTGGTGGGTTTACATTATATAAATGAGTAACCTTTTTGGGATATTTGTACCAAAAATTGACGTCATTAGGATTTATATATTTTATAACTTTGGCGTATAAGCTTATGGAGTTTATACTAGTTTTATTTTGTTGTTGTTATATTGTTTTCCAAAACTTTGTGTTATCCTCCTTTGGTATAAAAGGAAATTTTTATCTCCATTATTTTAGAGTTTATTGTTTAAGTCGACGTCCATCTCGCGATCTCGGGCCCGCGGGGTTCGGGGTCGCGACAGAAATTCCATGCATTTCCATAACATGCTGTAGTACTCCTTTATAATGGATTTGACATAGTCTTCAATGAAATAATAACCAAATATTAAATGTAACGTACACCCTTGAATAAGTGAAAAAAATAAAAGTATAATGTTGTTATTAAACAAATGGGTGTAATCATATGGTAACAAAAAGGATGCCAAGAGAGGGAGGGAGTCAGAATGTGATTATCAGGAAAAAAAAAAACTACCATATGGTAACCATGATGCCTATGTTTTCTTTGAATCTTAATTAATAGGCATAGAATCAAGAGGTGGTCTCCCATGAGAACAAGGGTATCCGTCTCATGTATGAGACGGGTCGCCCCAGGACCCATGGGGCATAACCCGCCACGTGGCAGCCTCCCATAGCCCACCCCTCCCACAATGTTTTTTTTTTTTTTTTGAGATTTTATATTATTTTTTCGGCTTTTCCGACGTTTACCAAAAGTAATAGTTATCATAACTTAATGTAATGACTGTATACATATAAAGTAACATTGTTCATAAGTAAACGTAACACCTGTTTTACAAAAACAAAAGCTCGTTTTACCCATTTTTTCAAATGTAATACTAACTATAATTACATGTAACCCAAACAATATCTAAATGTAATTATCATTTATACTGAAATGTAATAATGCTTTTGCAAAAATGTAAAATATTGTGTATTTTGATTTAATTTTTTGAAAGAAAGTAACATTTGAAAAGTAACAACTCATATATATGAATGTAATTGTTTGTACAAGTAAATGTAACACTTTAATAAAAGAAATTATAACATATTTCTATAGATAATGTAATACTTTTACATGTAACACTAATTAAGTGTTTTTAGCTCTAAAAATGTAAATGGTTCAATTATTACTTTTTCTATACATATGTGTTACAATTATCTATAAACATTATTACATATAAGTAACACGTTCGTTACATTTTAGTTGTAATAAGTATTACTTTTGGCAAGCGAAGAAAACATAGAAAAAAACACTGTTACTTTTCTGTATATATATATTACTTTTATGTATACAAAATGTTACTTTATATGTATACAGTCATTATATTAAGTTATAGTAACTATTACTTTTGACAAACCGAAAAAAAACCAAAAAAAAAAAATATAAAAATTTTAAAAAGCAAATTTTTTTTTTTGGGCCTATGAGAGGCTGCCACGTGGCAGGGTCGACCCCTGGGTCCTGGAGCCGGTTCAATGGGCCGGGTCGGGCGGGTCAAAGAAACCCGTCTCATGGATGAGATGGGTATGGCATTCCGCATGCAAGTCTTCGTCTAGAATCAAGCCACCAGCAATTTTCAAATCCTTTATGTTGAAGGATCTAATCCTGGTAAATGAAAATTTCAAGTGTTAGCATACATTACCCATTAGAAAAATAACACTCCCTCCGTCCTGGAAAGATAGTCTCATTTTGACTTTTTATGGTCAACAAAAATGAACTTTGACCAATTATTGGGGACGATCTAATAATTCTAGTGAAATTCTAAAAAAATGTTATTGATAAATAATAGGGATTTTTACCAATAAGTCCCTAGGGGAATGTGGTATTTACCAATAAAAACACAACATTTCAAATTCTACCTTAGGGTCCTTAGGTTCAAATCAATTTTACCAATAAATCCCTCATACCTTTTAAATGGCAAAAATACCCCCAGCCAAATTAAATCCTCCAACACCTCTAACCTTTGACCATTTTGACTGCCACCTTTATATTTGACCACCACCGCCCGCTGCCACTGACCGCCGCTGACCGCCACTGACCGCCGCTGACCACCACCGCCTCCGGTGACCGCCGCCGGCCACCACCACCTCCGCCGGCCACCACCTCTGCCGCCGGTTACCGCCAGACCTCCCCACTGCCGCCCGGCCACCACCGCCGCAGCCGGTGACTGCCGCTTCCGGCCAACCGCCGGACCTCACCCACTGCAACCTCAAGTATTATAAATAAAAATTATTTGCTTTTGGGAGGGTTTGAACCCATGACCTATTGGTCTTGGCTAAGACTCCTAACCACCATGCCAATCTTCTTATTTGTTCTATTAGTAGATATTATATATTTAACACTACAACCTCACATTTGTTGTTGTATTTTTTTTTTTTTGTTGGGAGTATTAATTCTTCACAATTGAACAATTACTCATTTTTAAGAAAAAAAAAGATAAATTTATTTCACAATTGTTTAAAGAGAATTTGACAACACATAGTTCTGAAAATTAGTATCATTTGATAACTGAGAAATGAATGTACCAGTTCTTGTACTCATATTCATATGTGAAAAAAATGAGAAATGATTGTCTCATTTATTATATAATTAAACCGATGAATTGAGTCATCAATTGTGAAAAATGAGAGATGATTTTATCAGTTTTTACTCAATTATGAACAACTGTTAAGTGAATGTCTCAGTTATTATATTCAAATTCATGTATGAACAACTGTGAAATGCATGTCTCAGTTATTATAATGATTGTGAAAAATTGAGAGATGAATTTATCAGTTTTTAAAATGAAAAAATGACACAACTGTGAAATCACACAATTGAGAAATCATACAACTAAAAAATCAGTTGAAAAATGATTTTACAAGTGAAAAATAAAAAAAAAAAAATAACACTACTGTGAAATCACACAAATGTGAAATCATACAATTGTGAAATCATATAATTATGAAATCATACAACTGTGAAATCAATTGAGAATTAATTTATAAGTGATAAATGAAAAATGACACAAGTGTGTAAAACTGAGTAATCATTCAAATGTAAAATTAATTGGGAAATGAAAATGATTTGTCAATTATTTACAAGTGAAAAATGAAGTTTTTATTTTTAAAATTTGAATCATAACTTGAATATACTTTTTTGATTCGTTTCAACGATATGAATAATTCGGTGGTGTCAAATTATTTTTTCGACTTCTAGATTGCAAGATATATCGTTTTAAAATTTTAATGGGAAAAAGAGAGAGAGAGAGAAAGAGAGAGAGAGAGAGAGAGAGAGAGAGAGAGAGAGAGAGGAGTGGAGAGAGAGAGAGAGAGCAGCATTGTTAATGTTGAGATGTGAGCAGTTTGGCAGCAGAGCGTGTAGCAGCTTGGCGTGCGTCTTTTGGGTGAGCAGGGGCATTTTTGTCCAAGGAAATTGTAAGGGACTTATTGGCGAGTTTCCATAATGTCGGTCCTTATTGATCATTTTTGTTTGGATGAGGGACTTATTGGTCAAAGCCTCTAAATAATAATGATTTATCAATAACATTTTTTAGAATTTCATTGTAGTCATTACATTACCACCAAGAAAATAAAACATCAGTACCCAGTAACATGTAACAGAAAAATACAACGCCTGATAATGAAATAGACTATAATGGTGGTCAGCCAAGTGAGGACTCGAAAACATAATCGGGCATGATCAGCAGAATGCGACCCATACTAATTAATTCAAACCTTCTTTCCCTTCTTTTTTTTTTTTCCCAGTTCAAGCTCTTACCTTCTTTCCTTTTTTTTTTTTTTCCAGTTCAAGCTCTTACCCGATGAGCTGCTATGGATGATTACACTAAATAACACTACCTCCAAGTTCAGAAATTCAATCCTACAATCTTAGTAATCTTTAAACGAATTACCGTTACCAGCCGTATTAGTGAATCGAAATTTGCATAAAAACATGTAAAACTTTTCAACTTGGCAACAGTCATTGCACAAATTTAGGACATGTGGATATGAGTAAGACTTCTTTCTCGTCTCTCAAAACTTTTTACGCGGACCATAATATGCAGGTCTCTAGAAACTGTTTCAGTTAAGCATCATCACATTTTCAATTTCCTCTGCGTTCACCAAGAGTGCAGGTATATAAAAATTTACACCAAAAATGTATTCATGCGAGTGCCTTACCAATGTAACAAAAAAGCGAACGACTACATTTGAGAACTTGATTGCTGAAGCCTGCATGCATCCAACAAAACAATAACAATATGATTAAAGAGCTTTACACTACCATTCATTTTGGGACGGAGGGAGTACTATATATTTAAAACTCAAAATGTGACTTAGTACTTTTGGAATGGATAAGTAATGGGTATTACTCCACCCGTCTCAAAATATTGTAGTTTAAAACGACTAAAACAAAAAGTATAATATTTATGTTTCAAAACGACTTAAACTAAAAAGTACAATATTCATGTAATTAAATTTTTTAATATGTGTAAGAACTCTAAAACTACAAATATTTTGTAAACAACATGCTATGAAAATGCAACTAAATGAAATCCCAGTCACAGATGATTAAACATTTTTGCAGCATTATCTCAAAATCTAAAACGTTCAAAGTTTAGCATCAGAAACAGAAGGATAACAACGTGATTATGGATAGAGAAAGGGGACGGACCTTAGTTTTTGTCTCAACGGACGTCCAGCTGTTGAAGCCGAAGAGAGAGATGACCAGGAAGCCGACTTCCAAGGAACCAAGCTAGGCAATGACATCCAGGCTCGAGCACAACATCAAACTTCCCAAAAGTTTCCTTAATAGCAACAGTAGATTGATCTACTTTTACACAACATTATAAACCCCCCATGAGCTACACAGGAAATTAAGTAAATCTATAAAGTCATACAAACTTTACCGTGAATCTTAGTCTGGAAAAAAAATTATCTTTGACATTAGAAAGAAAATCTGGAATGAGTTACATATAGAAGCTGAGTGAATGTTGAAAGAGCAAAGAACTGGCATGAAAGTTGCTCTTCCAAACTTGAAAACATTTTACATGCATATGGGAACATGAGGGGTAGGCAGTTTGCCTTCATGATACTCCATCAAGACGGCTGCAAAATTTAAATTTTAAACATCTGAATTACCTTGATCTCAAACATAAGCTTATAGGATGTTGAATTAAATTTAAAATTCCTGTGGCAAAAAAAAAAGAAAGAAAAGGTATTGGCAAGATCAATTGCTACTCAATTTTTACATTAACTTTCTCATAATTATGGTTTAGTTTCATAGAGCAATATACTAATTGTGATGCAAACATCTTGCACAGTTTTTTTTTGTTTGTTTTTTTTTTTTTTAGAACAAAACAAATAGTTGAAAGTGCAAAAGTATAAATTACGGTATTCCCGTTATGCATATTAGAAAAAGTACAAACCTACTCTACTAACCTGTCCTCCACGACTTTACTTGTAGGATCAGTAGGCCGTCGTCCAGTCATGAATTATAGAATTATAAACCCCATATGAGAAAACATGAGACTTCTCATACATCTCTCCATTTAACTAGCCAACCTTTTCATGCAGTGATAACAAAAAAAAAAAATGAATCCGATGAAGGAGATTCAGAATCCAAACAGCTTTTGGCACACATTACCTACAACTTGCTCAATGTATTAATGTTTATAAATTTAGGATTACCTCATAATTTGTGAAAAACTTTTTTATAGACCACATTAGTGGTCACATCGCTCGTTTCACCATCCTTTTCACAAATAAGAACTTTGAGGCCCTTTTTGCTTGTAACTCTCGAGATTGCCATATACAACTGCACGTGACTGAATACATGTCGAGGAAGGTAAAGCCCAACATGAGAAAGAGACTGTCCTTGACTCTTATTTATAGTCATAGCGAAGCAAACATTTAATGGGAACTGCCTGCGTTGGAATTGTTGGTAGTGGTGCCCTAGGCACGTTTAATAAACGTTGTAATTGTTATCATTTATTTCATATCAATAAAGAGATGTTTTGATTATTATTGTTATTCATGTTTACTTATAATAATCTCCGTCCCTAGTACTTGTTAAGCACTAGTATAAAGGCTAAATGATCATGGGATGATCATGTTAGATTTATGGGTACTTGTTTGGAACAAGGTACTGGACATGACCCGCTGTATGAGATTTATGTCATGGTCTATGTCGAACATATATCTCATATTAGTTATGTCATTCGAATCCTTGGACATGAAGTTATTATAGTCTTCCACTTGATGAACATTATGTTTGACATATTCAAACGCTACCTTTAACCAGGTAGCTATAAAGGGTATGATTGGCATAATCAGATTCACGTAGGGAAGAATAATAAGCTAAATGGATTTGTCCCTCTTCGGAGAGATGTCAAGCTTGGGCCTCTCGTAGGAATGATGTTGATGAAATGTTCGTCCGGACTCAAATGAATTGATTGGATCAATGTCATTTGGATTATCAACATATTCGGAATCGAGGAAGTATTGAACAAAACAAGTTGACTTGTTGACCATGACTTGTGTTCAATGACATCGTGGACAAAGGGGTTATGACATATTCTAAAAAGAATGCGAATTTGTATCTAGCTATACTATTTGGGTAGGTATGACGGTTTGCTAGAACCTAATCATACCTTATGGTTTCATGTTTGAACCCATTTCCAACTTAGTATAATCCTAGAGGATCACACACAATAGAACGAATCTTTAAAAGGACTAAAGTGGAATTTTTCAGTGTTTCTGGGCTAGCGGGCGACCGCCCAAAAGGGACCGGGCGACCGCCCAAGGTTGGGCGACCGCACAGCCTTCTTTGGGCGGCCGCACGGTGGTGTCGGGTGGCAGATTCCTAATTTGATTAGGAAACGAATTTTGGACGGATTTTGACACAAGTTTCCTATTTGGAATAGGTCCTACTTGTGTATAAAAGACCAAATTCGGCCAGCACTCTAACCCATTGATTGTGTGAGTCTCCAAAGAGTTTGAGAGAGTTTATTTTGTTCCAAGACATCCTTTGATTGAAGAACAAAATAATACACAATTAAAATTCCATATAGTCATTATCAATTGTGAAAGTGTGTTTCATAATTGTTGGTCTAACAACCAAGATCAAGAAGCTTCTTGATGTTCGTTCGTGGTGTGGATACCGCTAGAGGGTGAAGCTCATCATCTTCAAAGTTCGTGTTCGTACTTTCTTCGTGATCAAGCTTCAAATCTCCACCTAGATCAAAGCTAGAATTCAAAGTCATCAAGGGTTAGTTTTTTCTCTATTCATGTTGTTGTATTTGACTTAATCATATGAATGGATCTATGGGCTTTGGGTTTCATAAATTTTAAATGCTAAATTCCGCTGCGCATGTTACATCGAAACCCAACAGTGGTATCAGAGCCCCGTTCATGTTGATTATTTCAATACCTAAATCATGTTATGTGTATATAAATTGTTTATGTGCCTTGCATGATATGAATATTGAAATATATGATGCTTATGTGTTTTGTGATTTTATGTGGTTTATTGTTTTGCAACTTTAATCGCACGATTCAATCGCAATAAATAAATTATGGTGGATTCAGAATTGTTGGTTATTGATTTTTGATTGGATCAAAGTTTTAATAATCAGGGAAAAACAATTTTGAGACAAAATTTTCGAACTTTAAAAATTCTGCACATTCTGATGGAACCGGGCGACCGCACGGAATAGGCTGGGCGGCCGCACGGTTTTGGGCGACCGCACAGGTCCTTTTTGGGCGGCCTCACAAAGGGATCAGATTGTCTGATTTTGGTGGAAAAACAGAATCTGAAATTTTTCAAAAAATTCAACAAAACTAGTAACAGAACAAGTCCAGACTTGCTGATCTGGAATGGGTTTTGGGTAGTTGGTTTGTGTGTGGATTTTGGGGTTTGATTTTCAAATTTGTTTTAGTCTTGTGATTCTAAGATTGGTTCAAGGTTTGGATGGCTAATCTGCGTTCATCGAGATTTTGTTTCCCAAACTTGATCGCAATCAAAGTTTCAAAGATAAAACGAAGTTAGAATTATGAAGAGTTCATAATTGCTAAAATTGAGAAACAAAGTTCTTGATTCAAAGATTGGAGATCCATGTGGAATTGTGGATGCAATTGGCCTACGTTCATCGAGACCATCTATTGCTTAGTTTCGGCCACATGGACTACTTTCTTGGTTTCTTGAATTAGTGCGGGATTGTGGTTGCCTAATGGCTTAGTTCGACCGCACTTATTGTTGTCTTGATTTGGAGATAATAACCAAAGTTGAAATAGTCTCATCCACATAATTATAGAGAAACTAATGACACATAAATATCATGCTTAAATTAATGGAGATTAATTTAGTGGCTAAACTTGATGTGTAACATGTTTATATTATGTGCTCATAAATGTGTTATATGCTATATGTGATGAACCTTCAAAGAAAGTTTTAAGTCCTTCATTGCCATGCCATGATTAAAACACTTGTTTATACATGGGTGATCTTGATGTGGGTTCGCCTCCGCGAGATGCATTAATTTTATTCATGTATGAGCAAGATGAGGTTCATTAGTTTAATGTGGGTTTGCCTCCGTAAGGTGCATTAAATTGAATGGTTCCTATACGTTTAAAATGGTTGGACTTAATTAGGCGTCAAAACGGTTTTGAGCCTAGGCAAAAGATGAGATTAAACATGCTTTGGAAATTGGATTTCTCAAAGAATCTCATAAAAGGATCTAAGAATCATATGGGATATGATTGACATGATTGTCTACCTAATTAATTTAGTTTTGAGCGGTCCGCCTTCGTGGACTCAAAAGTTAAATTAAAGTTGGATCTTAGCCCAATTAAATTATATTGTACATTGGATGTATATGAAGGTTATATAATTTAGTGGGAGTATTTTGTTTGAAAAATACATTATTTATTTCTTTAATGAAAAACCGGTACTTATTAAATTTTGGAAATTTTGCATAATTGTAGATAATGACTGCTAACACTCAATCAATTTCGTTGCGATCGATCTTTGAGAAAGATAATCTCCAAGAGAATGGTACGAACTTTATGGATTGGATCCGTAGCCTTAGAATTGTTCTAAGGCAAGAAGATAAGTTGTACATTCTCGATGGGCCTCTTTCTGCTGAACCAGAACCTACTGCCCCTAGGGCAGAAAGAGACAGTTACAAGAAACATCGTAATGATTCTAGAGATGTAAGCTGTCTCATGCTTGCTACTATGTGCTCAAAACTCCAACAAAGTTTGGAACATTTGGAAGCCTATGAGATAGGCGTGGAGTTAAGAGCCATGTTTCAAGAACAAGCTAGGCAAGAGAGGTACAAGACCATTGTTGCATTCACTACTTGCAAAATGAATGAAGGGCAACAAGTGAGTCCTCACATGCTGAAAATGAAAGGTTATGTAGAGCACCTTGAGAAACTTGGCTATCCAATCCCATTGGAGCTAGCCACGGATCTCATTCTTAATTCATTGACTAAAAGTTATAATCAGTTTGTGATGAATTATAACATGCATGGAATGGATAAGAATCTCTCCGAGTTGCATGGGATGCTTAAAACTGCGGAGATGAAAATTGTGGAGAAGGGTTCTCCCGTGCTCTTGGTTCATGATGGGAAGAAGGCTAGTGCCAAAGGAAAGGGTAAGGCAAAAGTTGCAAGGCAAGGCAAAGGTTGCTTCTGAGGCAAAACCTGATATGCAATCTGTTTCCATTGTCAAGAAATTGGTCATTGGAAACGTAATTGCAAGGCTTTCTTGGAAGAGCAAAAGAAGAAGAAGGGCAGCAAGGCTGCGTCGACTTCAGGTATCTATATGATACTACCACAGATTCTTGGGTATTGGATACCGGATGTGGTTCTCACATTTGTTTAAATGTGCAGGGACTAAAGAATAGGAGACTACTTAAAGAGGGTGAAGTAGATCTACGCGTGAATGGAGCAAGAGTTGCTGCATTAGCCGTAGGGACTTATGAAGTCACTTTACCTTCCGGATTAATTCTTGTTTTGAACAATTGTTATTATGTTCCGGATTTAAGTAGAAATATTATTTCAATTTCTTGTTTGGATAATGAAGGCTTTAAGTTTCTTATTGAGAATAAGAAATTTTCTATTTATTTAAATGATGTGCTTTATGGTATTGCTAATTCATTTAATGGCCTTTATGTCTTGAATGTCAAGGATGAGAATAATGACAATGTCTATCATATAAATAAGAAATCTAAACCTAATGATGTGAATCATACCTATTTATGGCATTGCCGTCTTGGTCATATTAATGAGAAGCGTATCTCAAAACTCCATGGGGACGGACTTTTAGGTTCATGTGATCTTGAGTCATATGATACTTGCGAGTCGTGTCTTCTTGGAAAAATGACTAAGACACCTTTTACCAAGTTAGGTGAAAGGGCAAGCGACTTATTGGGTTTGATACATTCCGATGTATGCGGACCAATAAGTAGCAATGCTAGGGGAGGATTTCAATACTTCATAACCTTCACTGATGATTATAGTAGATTTGAGTATGTTTACCTAATGAAACATAAGAGTGAAGCATTTGAGATATTTAGAATATTTCAAAATAAAGTAGAAAAACAACTTGGCAAAAGTATTAAGGCACTTCGATCAGATCGTGGTGGAGAGTACTTGAGTCAAGAATTTGATGATCATCTAAAGAATTGTGGAATAGTTTCACAATTGACTCCACCCGGAACACCACAATGGAATGGCGTGTCCGAGAGGAGAAATCGGACTTTGTTAGACATGGTTCGATTAATGATGAGTCAAGTTGATCTTCCAATATCCTTTTGGGGTTACGCTCTAGAAACCGCTGCTTTCACACTAAATCGTGTTCCAACTAAATCGGTTCAAAAGACTCCATATGAGATGTGGAGCGGAAAGAAAACTTGTTTATCTTTCATGAAGATTTGGGGTTGCGAAGCCTTTGTCAAAAGACTTGTCTCTGACAAACTTGCACACAAATCTGACAAATGTATTTTCGTGGGATATCCAAAGGAAAATAGAGGATATTACTTGTACAACCGAGAGGACAACAAAGTGTTTGTTGCCCGAACTGGTGTCTTTCTAGAGAAAGAGTTTCTCTACAAAGAAATCAGTGGGAGTAAAATAAATCTTGAAGAAATTCGAGACCCAGAAAATAACATTGAACCAATAGTGGAACAAGAACAAGAACCACAAGGAGTTGTGGAACCTGTTCAAAATACACAAGCAACTCGCATATCTAGTAGGTTACGATCCGAGCCCGAGAGATATGGATTTCTCGTAACGGATAGTAATGAGGTAGAAATCATTGAGAATGATGAACCGTCAACCTACCAAGAGGCGATGTCTTCTCCTGATTCGGACAAGTGGCTTGGAGCCATGGAATCCGAATTACAATCCATGCAAGACAATCAAGTTTGGAATTTGATTGATACGCCCGAAGGTGTAAAAACCATAGGATGCAAATGGGTCTTCAAGAAGAAGACTGACATGGATGGGAAGGTGCATACTTACAAAGCTAGGCTTGTAGCGAAAGGTTATAGGCAAGTTCATGGTATTGACTATGATGAGACCTTTTCACCCGTAGCAATGATCAAGTCTATAAGAATTTTGCTTGCCATTGCCGCATATCATGACTATGAAATATGGCAAATGGATGTCAAAACCGCTTTCCTAAATGGAAAACTTCAAGAGGATGTGTATATGACACAACCGGAAGGTTTTGAACAGAATTCTAAGGTATGCAAATTGCAAAGATCCATCTATGGATTGAAGCAAGCTTCTAGGAGTTGGAATCTCCGTTTTGATGAATCGGTCAAAGAGTTTGGTTTCATCAAGAACGAAGATGAGCCTTGTGTATACAAGAAGATTAGTGGGAGCATAGTGCTATTCCTTATTTTATACGTGGATGACATATTACTCATTGGAAACGATGTTCCTACACTTCAGTCCGTAAAGACTTGGTTAGGAAAATGCTTCGCAATGAAAGATATGGGTGAAGCCGCATATATACTTGGCATTAAGATCTATAGAGATAGATCAAGGAGGCTACTTGGTTTGAGCCAAAGTACATACATTGACAAGGTCATTAGAAGATTCCGTATGGAAAATTCTAAGAGAGGCACCTTGCCCGTGTTACATGGAGTTTCTCTAAGCAAGACTCAATGTCCTAAGACAAACGATGAGCGTGAGAAAATGAATGATGTTCCATATGCTTCGGCAATTGGATCCATCATGTATGCCATGATTTGTACTAGGCCGGATGTATCTTATGCTTTGAGCATGACAAGTAGATACCAATCCGACCCTGGCGAAAATCACTGGATAGCTGTAAAAGCAATTCTTAAGTACTTGAGAAGAACTAAAGACTCGTTTTTGGTCTATGGAGGAATGGAAGATGATCTCGTTGTAAATGCTTACACGGATGCAAGCTTCCAAACCGACAAAGATGATTGCCGATCGCAATCGGGTTTTGTGTTTATGTTAAATGGTGGAGCTGTAAGCTGGAAGAGTTCCAAGCAAAGTACAACCGCTGATTCTACAACAGAAGCTGAGTATATTGCTGCATCGGATGCTGCAAAGGAAGCTGTTTGGATTAAGAAGTTCATCACTGAACTTGAAGTGGTTCCTAGTATTGCTAATCCAATAGACCTTTATTGCGATAATAATGGTGCTATTGCTCAAGCAAAGGAACCAAGAGCACATCAGAAATCCAAACACATACTTAGGCGTTTTCATATCATTCGAGAGATCGTTGATAGGGGAGACGTAAATATATGCAGAGTACCTACTGATGACAATGTTGCGGACCCGCTAACAAAGGGACTTCCACAAGCTAAACATGATGGTCATGTTAGGTCCATGGGTATTAGATACATGGGAGATTGGGCCTAGGGCAAGTGGGAGATTGTTGGTAGTGGTGCCCTAGGCACATTTAATAAACGTTGTAATTGTTATCATTTATTTCATATCAATAAAGAGATGTTTTGATTATTATTGTTGTTCATGTTTACTTATAATAATCTCCGTCCCTAGTACTTGTTAAGCACTAGTATAAAGGCTAAATGATCATGGGATGATCATGTTAGATTTATGTGGTACTTGTTTGGAACAAGGTACTGGACATGACCCGCTGTATGAGATTTATGTCATGGTCTATGTCGAACATATATCTCATATTAGTTATGTCATTCGAATCCTTGGACATGAAGTTATTATAGTCTTCCACTTGATGAACATTATGTTTGACATATTCAAACGCTACCTTTAACCGGTAGTTATAAAGGGTATGATTGGCATAATCGATTCACGTAGGGAAGAATAATAAGCTAAATGGATTTGTCCCTCTTCGGAGAGATGTCAAGCTTGGGCCTCTCGTAGGAATGATGTTGATGAAATGTTCGGCCGACTCAAATGAATTGATTGGATCAATGTCATTTGGATTATCAACATATTCGGAATCGAGGAAGTATTGAACAAAACAAGTTGACTTGTTGACCATGACTTGTGTTCAATGACATTGTGGACAAAGGGATTATGACATATTCTAAAAGGAATGCGAACTTGTATCTAGTTATACTATTTGGGTAGGTATGACGGTTTGCTAGAACCTAATCATATCTTATGGTTTCATGTTTGAACCCATTGCCAACTTAGTATAATCCTAAAGGTCACATACAATAGAACGAATCTTTAAAAGGACTAAAGTGGAATTTTTCAGTGTTTCTGGGCTAGCGGGCGACCGCCCAAAAGGGACCGGGCGACAGCACAGCCTTCTTTGGGCGGCCGCACGGTGGTGTCGGGTGGCAGATTCCTAATTTGATTAGGAAACGAATTTTGGACGGATTTTGACACAAGTTTCCTATTTGGAATAGGTCCTACTTGTGTATAAAAGACCAAATTCGGCCAGCACTCTAACCCATTGATTGTGTGAGTCTCCAAAGAGTTTGAGAGAGTTTATTTTGTTCCAAGACATCCTTTGATTGAAGAACAAAATAATACACAATTAAAATTCCATATAGTCATTATCAATTGTGAAAGTGTGTTTCATAATTGTTGGTCTAGCAACCAAGATCAAGAAGCTTCTTGATGTTCGTTCGTGGTGTGGATACCGCTAGAGTGTGAAGCTCATCATCTTCAAAGTTCGTGTTCGTACTTTCTTCGTGATCAAGCTTCAAATCTCCACCTAGATCAAAGCTAGAATTCAAAGTCATCAAGGGTTAGTTTTTCCTTTATTCATGTTGTTGTATTTGACTTAATCATATGAATGGATCTATGGGCTTTGGGTTTCATAAATTTTAAATGCTAAATTTCGCTGCGCATGTGTCTACGAAACCCAACAGGAATTTGACAGGGAGTTTTGTCATATCTGACGGGGTCAACATCATTCTGGGCACAAACACCTTCATGCCATCATTCTTTCCAGAAAGCATTCTTGCTTCAACTATATGTTTTCCTAGATTTGTAACTATCATTCTCGTTCCGTTCCATAATTCTAAGGCTTGATCAATGTTTCTGAGTAGCATGACTATACACCCAACTTTTAAACGTATTGAATGGTTTGGCAATCCCGAGCACTTAATTGTATTAAGAAACTCAACAGAAAATACATCCTCGTGTCCAGAAATATCTCCTTCCTTGCTGATGCTATCTGAACTCATATACAACACTTTTTCACCGGGCAACAGTGACATCACATAATCATTGATAGTATCTACTATCTCATTAGTTGGTGCCAAAATTGCTCTATCTTGAAAATATCATCTGTTGCTTTTGCTTTTTGCCAAATGCTTTGTTCATTTTGTTTCTAAAAACAACACACACAAATAATGAAGTGTGTTGCACAATAAGCCCATATTGAAAGTAAAGATAAATAACTTTTTATAAGTACCCCTTAATTAGAAAATAAAGTGGTTTTCCTAAGTGCACTAAATCTCCATTTGTAAAGAAACTTCTCACAGTTTCTTGGTGACACTGGAATAGCCCTCCTATATAATACTCACTCCGTACATAATGTTTGGTGATGCTTTCACTGACTAAAAATATATCAGTATAGTTTGCATGGAATTAAGAGTCCCTCCCCCTTAAATAGTACTACGTCTGTCCCGGAATAAATGTCATAGTTGACAAATCATTGTTTTTAAACTTTTAGTTGTGTTTCCTTGATTGCCACAATATATTCATATGGGTAGAGTGACACATCCTATGACATTCTATACTTGGAACAAACCAATATGGAAAGTAGGAAATTTATTCCGGGACAGAGGGAGTATGACATTTTAAAGAGAAAAGATGGATAGATCGATGGAGAGGGTAAAAGTGAAACAGATGAATCCGATCCCAGATCAGTGCCAACAACAAATATTACTTGAAGCAAAACTCACAATCACAATAACATGAAGTACAAATCTAAAAATCCAAATTAACCTTAATCATCCCTAATAGCATTTCTTCTCATAAATCCAGAAATATAAACTGTAAAAGCAACAACTCAAACCTTAAACAGTTTAAGTTTCACTTATCAAATCCATGAGAAGAAAAAAATAAAAAATGATCTTGACAGACAACAATTGGTCAATTGGTGAACTTGTCCGTAATAAGTTTGCAAATCAAAAGAAGATCAAGTAACCAACTAAGATTAATCATGTCATCATGACAGCAAATATGTGCTCATTAATATTTCATACTACCTCCGTCCCATGGAATGTCTAAAATGGTCCAAATTTACTTTTGATCAAGAGCAAATTCGAGATAGTACGTACATTTATTTTGAGACGAAGGGAGTAGAAATTATTATATAACCCATTCCCAATTTATCAGAGTACAGGAGAAGGAGAGACAATCTCATTCAGTCATTTAATCAAACAGTTCAAAATTCAAAAGCATAAAAACATGTCACATTCAACCATATCTGATATAAGTAATTATGGAATTTCAATTTCAACAACAATTGTACCCAGCACTGCAATAATAAGAAATCAATATTGACAGACAAAGAAAATGATTGACGAAAAGAATGAAGCTAACGTTACTAGCTAACGTTACTGGCTACAAATCATACATTGTGTTATTGTGTAAATAAACTGGTTACCGACTACAAATCATTCCTTAAAAAATCTTCGCATTTGAACAAATCAAGATTTTTTTTTTTTTTGCATAAACATAACTGGTTAGTGAAGCAAATGTGTTCATATTTAAAGAATGCATGAAAGAGAACGTCATCCCTATTAATTTTGGGGGTAAATTAAGCCTAAGATCAAAACACCTAAAATATTTAGGGATTTATATTTAAGATTAGAGATAATTGAAAAGAACCGAGAAAGGAGATACCTATTAGAGCTGCGAAGATGGTTGCTCCGTGGTTTGGCCGCTGCGTTGATCGAACTCCGTCTCCTACCCTCAATCGCCAAATACGCCGTCGTTGAACTCCCAGGATATGTCGTTGAAATCCCATGCTAAGTTGTCTGTAATAATTTGAAAATAAATTTTATATATATGTAAGGGTACTGTTATAAAATTTTAGGGGGTTAATTGAAGTTTTGGAGGGGGTAAAAAAACAAAAATAAATAAATTTTAAACTGTTTAAGAGTTCATAATATACGGAGAAGTCATGTTCAATTAACCCCCCCTCCCCTTTTCCTTACATGCATCTGTCCTTGGAGTTAAATATATTAATTTTCAACTTTAAATCATTATAACTTAATACAATATTTATAAACAATATGTATATAAATGGTACAACTAAAAATTCGAAACGGAAGGGGTAATTTAAGTTACACATTTACTTTTATGTAATTATTTTATAAAATACTCCCTCTGTCCCAGAATGATAGTCCTCCTATTTTTATGGGTTTTACGAAGGAACTTTGAGTAATAATTAAGGCTACTTTTAATTATTCTAATGAAATTTTTGAAATTGTTCTTGATACACCATTATAAATACTGTTAATTTCAATTTTTAGATTCTCATTAGCATAATTATAAGTAGCATTTATAACTGCTCAAAGTTCCGTCGTAGTAACAACGAAAAAAAGTGGACTATCTTTCTGGGACGGAGAGAGTATTAAAATTGAGGGGACTCCCTGAGTTTTGCATTTTTTACCAGTTTAACGCTTCAAGGTATCTGAAGTTTTAGCTTGTCCCCCTATAATTTTATTGCTGACCCATTGACCCTCATATATAAATAAATATTACAGCAACAATTTTCATTATGCGCTTATTTAATTTTGCGGAGAAGAGAGGCGAAGGATGACGAAACCACGAAAATCCAGCGTCGCCACCACCATCGTCGAAAGAGGCCATGATTCTCTCACCTCATCATCTCTGACTTTTACTCAAATCTCAACTCTCCAATTTCTTAATCCATGATTTACTAAATCCCTTACAAAACCCACTTGATCAAATCATTTAAAGTTTGTTGCCTCTAATTTTGTGAGTTGTGAATTGTTTGCACCCGAGAAGATAGAGATCCTCGTTTTACCTTTTTGATTTGAGAGTCGCCACCATGTTTTTGAACGGAACACGGACTGTGAGATTCTTGAGTTTGAGGTTAAGTTATGGATTGGGAAGGTCAAGGAGCACCCAATCCACCCAATCTAGGATTGGTCTTGCTTAGGTGTATTTAATCAGAGAATAAGCAATTAAAATAAGTAAAGCCAATAATTAATTTCTTAATTATTGGAATGTCGGATCCTGTGCTTCGAGACCATCTCCATGGATTGGAGTGGCTCTAGGATGATCCTTTTGATGGGATTACACTACTCTAAAACAGAGAATGAGATGAGAAGTAGAGATTAAAATCGTAGGAGTTTACCTAAAGCGTTCTTGAGATTCCAATTGATGGCCTTGACCAGGGGCGGACGCACGTTATGGAGGGAGGGGTCAATTGACCCCCTGACTTCTCCATTTATTCTACTTTGGCTCCTTTAAAAATTTTCAAATTATAATTTTGACCCCCCTGAAAAAAATCAATTAACCCCCTTCAAAATTACACAAACCTTTACCTATATAAACTCAATTTACACAACATACCTTATATTTATTCATTTAGTTTGCCGTTGGCGTGGTATTCTGTATTTTTGTGAGCCGACGTGCGATTGCGACGAGGGTAGGATTGTTCGATCTCAACGACGAGCGGCACAGCGACGGAGACCGGAGCAACCATTTTTCCGGTTCTATCAGGTACTATTTCTCTCCTTTGTGGCTCCTTTTACCCCGTCTCTAATCTCAAATCCGGAATCCCTAAATTTCCCAAAACAGGGTTTCCTTTCAATCGGAAATTCTTATTGTTTTTTAATCACATCGATTTCTTATTGAAATATACAATATTGTGGTTGCAATTTGAGTTGTTTTATGGTGGGGTTGAGTATTGTTGTAGCTTACATCGATCCGAGCTGTTTGTCGATTGTGGTCAATTAAATTGATTTGATGAATGACTAGCTCTAGTTCTTCTTTTCCCTTATCAGTTCTTCCTCATCTTTACTCTCAGTTCCCCATATTTCTAAACACCTAACAAACTTAGGATTAAGATTAGGAAACATTCTTTCTATTTCTTGTAATTTTGTACCAATTGTATAAGAAATTTGTGTTCAATGGTGTGAGTAGAAGCTTAGATTTAAGGCTTTTGTGCAATTTTCTCTATTTGACACTTCTAAATCACAAATATGGGAGGATTTGGGTCATAAAGAGTTTGATAATTGCACGTTTACTGGTTCATTGAATGAGATTGCAATTGGTTAGGCTTATTTTATGTGGTATAGGTGAACTGGAATTTGGATTTTAGGGAGGTCCCGTCCTCCTTTCACAAAAAAAAAAAAAGGAATTTGGATTTTAGGTTTTGGTTATGTTGATGCAACTATATTCAAAGTACAATTTATTTTGTATCGTTGTTAACCTGAAACTTTTATTTGTCCAGGATTGTGAATATAAGACTGTTATAGCTTCTTAAACTTTACTTGTGAATGTAGATTGTAGGGGTCTTGGTCTTGGTCACTTGGTGTGATGATGATGTAAACCTTTACTTGTTTAGTACTCTCTCCATTCCATATTGTGTGTCTATTTCTCGTTGAAGGACAAGAAGGCATTCATCACACAAAGTGAGCAATAAACTTAATATTATATTTTCTTCAAATTTAGCTTGCGAGTTTGACTCTGGTTGGTCTTGTAAGTCACTTCATTTTCAAGAGTTCGTGATCTCATGCCTTTTTGATACTCCTTTGGTCCCAAAACACAAAGTTCATTTCTTGAATGTAAGACTTTTTAATTATGTATTTTAATTTCCATATATTTCTCTTAAGTTGCTTTTAAATTTCCACATTTTTGTGTGTGACATTAAACCAACATTTCAGGTTTAAGAAACTACTCAATTTGATAAATGGCGTATTTGGAACACACTAGAAAATATGAGTCTTTCTAAGGAAAGAGAGTGAATACTTGTATTTGAGTTTTTTTAGTGACCTGTCTTGTGAAATATGCCCAAATGATTAATTTATTTCATTTTTTCTAATCAAATGATAGGTAATATAGGAAGCACTCCAGTAAGTTGAGAATCAAGGTTGAAGATGGCACTTCGTTCTCCTAGAGAACTAGCTCACATTCACAGAGAAGGCGGGGTCAAATTCATCCCTAGGAACATCAAATCTCATCTGTTGAACTTCCTCTCCACCGAATCTCGGTGCACCTGAGGTACTCGAGACTCGAAAAGTGACCTAAGGTTCTGTTGCATACAGCTTTGGTGTTCTGCGTGTTTTGCTGCTTGAGATACTTGATACGTAAAGCCCCTCTCCCAACTTCCGCAACGTCGAGTAAATTTTTTTTTTTTTGTTATGTGATAATTTGACCCCCTGACCATAAATCCTAGATACGCCACTGGCCTTGACTAAGGCCTTGATGATCCAAGAGTTTTATGATGATTTTGGCTTGGAAGGATGAGTTTTTGATGGTGTTTTGGTGTGAGGGGAGAGGAAAAAGGGGATTCTTGAGAGAGACTGACTGGAGAGTTGTTAACCCCTTTTTGTGGTGAAAGAACTCTATTTTATAAGTATTGGATTACTTAGGGACCAAGGTCTAGGAGTCCTAAGTTTAGTAGGAAATAGAGTCCTTATTTGGAGAGGTTAAAGGAGGTAGGAAATCAGTAGGAAATCACCTAGGAAGTCTCCTATTAGATATTCCCCGGATTAGGAGAGTGTTGGCCAAGTAAGAGATCGGGACGGAGAAGGAAAGTGGATTATTCCCGAAACAGAAGGAGATGTCTCGTACGAGGTATCCAGTGTTTTAAATACTGTTTTGTCCTTCTGTCAGTTTTATTTGTTCATTTTAGCCCCTGACTAACGGATTCAGTTAGGAACTTAACGAAACATGACGAAACTAACGGGTTTTCATCCAAACATAAAGGCGAGACACAAGATTAGTGTAATCATAAATGAACGTCCAAAATGGGATGTCTACAGACCCCCTCGGCGATGATACTTATGAAAGAAGTAACGTCGTCAATAGAAAAGACACCATTTAGAACTTTGGGTATGGTCGTGCTATAAAGCTGCCTACGTATTCCTTGGAAGGAAATCAGACCAAATATAGTTCGACTCCAAAAACACTCAAAAACGGTCGTTTGAGGTATTTTGAAAAATCCTTTTTGAAAGCAATAATGCTGTAAGTAAAGTTTAGAGTTCAGAGAGTAACCCATACTGAGGAATCAATGTCCTTGACCCAATTCTGAATATACCTTCTGCTGTTGGTAGAGCCTCACGATTGATGGTGTTGAAGTTGTTGGGGAATACCTCTTTCAATGCTCTTACATTAAAAGTACTGGATATTATCCTCTCTCAATGGCCTAAGCTGATTGAGAGTACTGGATCCCTAGATGTTCTCGATCAATGGCCGTAGCTGATTGACAGTACTGAACATGTCTTTTTTCAATTCATCATTGAAAGTACTGGATGATTTGATACCGATCCCAGACTTTGTAAATATCCTCAATCAAATGGCCGAAGCTGATCTGAAAGTACTGGATATTATACTCTCTCAATGGCCGAATTTGATTGAGAGTACTGGATGATTTGATGTTGATGTAGATTTGTAGATTTCTGAATATCCTATATCAATGGACATAGATGATTGAAAGTAATGGACATTATCCTCTCTCAATGGCCGTAGCTGATTGAAAGTACTGGATGCAGTGTCTCTTGATTTGATGTAGGTTTGTAGATTTCTGAATATCCTCTATCAATGGCCGTAGCTGATTGAAAGTACTGGACATTATCCTCTCTCAATGGCCGTAGCTGATTGAAAGTACTGGATGCAGAATCTCTTGTGACTGAATTATCTGTGGGGATCATCTGACCGCTGTTTGATTTTTTTTTTAGCATGGATTGGTTCTTGTGTACCTGTTCATACAACAAGTAGAGCCTATGCTACCAAGCAATTTAGCTTTGATTTTAGTTTGTAATTGGACTCATGCGGCAGTGAAAAATTTATGTGCATGCCCGGTAGGTCAGCCTTGGTGCAAGTAGTGTGAATAGCATGGATTCATGATGGGATGTTTATTGGTGATGAACTGTATGTGTTGATTTGTGTGTGGGGGGGACCTGGTTTGACAAGTTGGGACCTAATCATGTTTTCCGCAGAGATGATGTGCTACGGAGTTTCTTTGATGGTTGTCTCGTGTTGTAAGTACCCCAATCTGAATTTGACCTACTTTAGAGGAATTCTTGGTACCATTTAGGGATAAACCAATGGGCCAGGACCTCACTAGGATAAACCTAATATTCCAGGACTGAACTGGAATTAAACTTAGAAGAATCCAGAACTCGCCAAGTCGAGTCGTACGGATGGTTTGGTTACTTGAGGGGTTGAGCCGTACGGCTATGTTGGGCACCCTCAGTCCCTATAAATTGAACCCCATGCTGATCATTTCAGGGGGGAGAAAATGTTTTGTGTGTTGATACTCTGCCAGTTTGAGAGCAAAAATTGTGAGTGATACACATTTGAGTGAAAAGTAAGGAAAATAGGCCATAACCATCATAGGTGAAGCCTCCTTCTCCCCATCTTCTTCTTCATCTCAAACTCTTTTTGGTATTGTTAATATTACTTGTTTACTTTGTGTTATTTCTTATTATTCTTGCAAGCCTTGTCCATTCAAGCACTTTACATTTCTTGCAAGTCTTGTCCATTTCAAGCACTATATATATATATATATATATATATATATATATATATATATATGTATGTATATATATATATATATATATGTATATACATATATATATATATATATATATATATATATATATATATATATATATATATATATATATATATATATGTGTGTGTGTGTGTGTGTGTGTGTGTGTGTGTGTATTATAATGTATATGTACATTGGAACCAAATCATAAGGTGATTCAAGGTTCCCTTCATACCTAGTGTATGATTGTGGGGTAAAACCTAAAGATGATCATGGTTTGTTAAGTTTTATGTTGATTTTGTTCTTGTTTGGCCATGAGAGTCATGATTGGGTGATAAAGTTTCAATCTTTATCATCCCAACCATGACCTAGCCATAAAATCACCAAGTATGAGACATAAAGATCCAATCTTTATGTTACATTTTTGTTTTTAAAGGTTTAATCTTGCATAATAAGTCCATTTTGATGGTAAAGTTTCAATCTTTACTCATCAAATGGTCATTTTGGCCCAAAGGGCATGTTCATCAACTTTCTTAAAATTTCCCTAATGATTGTCTTGATCACACCCAAAACCTTTGTTTTCGGTGTCTAATTTGTGATCAATGACATAGGGATGATTAAATCCATGTTTTTGTTGAAGAAAATAACTGATAATGATCATCACAGTCCAGTTTCAGCAAGAAAACTCTGTTTTGCCTGAAACTGGACAGTTTTCTAATAAACTGTCAAAAACCCCTGGAATGCTCTCCCTAGCCGTACGGCTACTTTGGCCAGGGAGTGCATTTTCCAGTTTCTTCCCTTTCTGACTGAAATGTTTGCAAAATAACCCTTTTCTGTTAAATAATTAACCAGTTTTGTTAAAATGTCAGTTTCTCCCATTTTTGAAATACACACACACACACATGCACATTTGTTAACTAACGTTAGGGAGAGTCGGTCCTATCCGAGGTGACTTGGGTGACGTAAAACTCTTCCCAAGGCGTAACCTGAACTCCGAACTAATAGAATCTCTAACCTTTCCATTTGTTGGGTTAAATAATTAACAAATGTGGTGACTCCGTTATGTTTTGCGTGATAACCGTGTTTGGTTTTTTGCCCTTCGAAATGAAAACCCTTCGTTTCCTTCGTCACGAGGCGGGATCCTTACAGTGGCGACTCCGCTGGGGAGTAAAGTGTTCACAAACTTCTTTTTAGAAGCTTTGAGGACACTTTTGTGTGGGTCAAACTCCTGTCCCCCGTTTTCGTTAACTTTTGTGTTTGTTTTGTGTGTGCTGTGTTTCTATTTGAACTTTCTGGAGTGGAAACTGTTCTGGAAATGCAATAAACTAGGGCTTGATGATCAGAAGTTCAAAAACTGCAAAAAATAATTGCCAGGATGCTATAGCCGTACGGCTATGTTGGGCAGGGAACAAAATGTTTCAAAATTTAACCATTTTGTGCAGGGCAGAAACATTATGTGTCCCTTTTGCTTCTGCTTATCCAGGTTCCAAATTTACAGATTTGTTTGTGCACATTACCTTCTTCTTTTCTAGCCAAAACTTGGTTTCTGAAGCTTGGTTATGCACAAGTTTTTTGGACATAAAATTGGATTTTCAAAGCCTCCTTGTGCATAACCCATTTTGTAAAAAACTTTGAATCCTTTGTTGTGTACAACTTGTTTTGCAAATTGTTTGTGTACATTTGTTCATGATGTTAAGACGAATCGAAAATTTCTATTTTAACTCAAAAAAGAACATAGAATGGCTTCACACTACGCGCACTTGACCTTGCACGTTCCAAATGCCCTTTATACCCGGGATGGATGCCAGATGCAGCTTTATTGGTGCTCTTGTGCCCTTCTGGCGCGCACGGGTCCATTCCATCTCCCTTTCCGAGACGAGTCAACCACACTTGTCCGTGACACACAAATACCGAGACTTTGGTTGGTTTTTGGTCTAGCTCACGTTACCACGTCCCTAATACGTGTCTAAAGCTAATCATGGCCAAGTTGATGCCCGAGTCATGACTCCTTGTGAAAGAAAGTGTGACCATGGTCAACTTTGACCCGGTCCTTGACTTATGCGTTAATATTGGCTATAATTAACCTAAGTCATGTGTTATGGATAGGGTGACACTGTGTTGTCAAGCCCTAATGAATGGTTCATACTAATCATCCATAAGCCCATGGATAAGATTCGGGAGCCCTAAAAAAAGATGAGGTTATGCCGGAAGTCCCTTAAGTCCCTAAGACGAATCTCGATCTTAACCGGGGCTTAATCATGATTGGAATAGCTCACGTATTGGGAATCTTGCGATGCACTAGACCCTATGTTCGTTTCTTTCGGTCGGTGGAAGCCGCTTGCCCTATAGGACTCTCGCCCGGGACAGTCCATCCTTGGGGGTGTGCAAGGCAGGTGAAAAACGAGGGGTCTATAGGGGTAGTGATGGCCTCCACTGATCCAGGATGTAGAATAGTTGTGAAAAAGAAGAGAAATATTTTCCAACCAATTAGGAATAAGACGTGTTTCAAGTAAACATGAACAATAAATGTTAAGCCTTTGAACTATGCACTAACGTTTGTTCGTGTGACGAAACTGCCTAAGAATGATCAAAAGAATAAACGAAAAATTCTTTTTCCTGAAAACAAAAATTGCTAAATTCATCAAACGCATGGCTTGGGCTTCCCCCCCAAAAGGGTCAAACTCGTTTCTCTCAATGAGTCAAAATCTCATTTGTGTCGAGTCCCCGTCTTACTCAAAGCATGGCTTTTCGAGATTCTTTCCACGGTGCCCTTACGGCATGTCGGTCCTTTGTGCTATAGGAAGCAATGGAAAGAAAATCCCAAGTGATTGCGGTAGATATCCGGTTGGATGCACAGGCCCGGATGGAAGGCAGGGTGAAACTCCTAGAAAGGACGGTGAACACGATGAGGGATCAAATACGAAAGTCAGAGGTCGATCGCAATGAAGCGATCAAGGTGGTTCAACAGCTCCAGAAGGAGATCAAGGAGGTACTCCATAAAAAGGTTGAGGAGCTATGGGAAAAGGGTGGTGAGAGACTCAGGAAAGACCTTGAGGAAAAGTACGATCGCCGGTACGAGCTCCTACATAGCCGAGCGGAATTGACGGACGAATTAGAAAGGCACAACTCAAGGAACACCCGAGAATGTCTCCATGAAATTGTGAAATCCATTGAGGAGATCAAAAAGTCCTAGGAGAAGTCGTCCTCCTCACCAATACGAGCAAGAGTCTCGTGATCAACTCCAACCCGTCACAGTATCCCATGGGAAGCCCGCGGCAGTTGTGGGAGGATTTCACCCCCAAGGAAAGGGAGCTTACTACCGTTGGTTCTATGAGGTAGGAATTCCCAGAGAGAAAATGTTGGATCATTTACTTGAGATCGGTAAGATCGAGCTCCTTGGCCGTCACGTGATATGGACCGAACCGATCGGAGCTCGCCACGATCCAAAGCAGCACTGCAAGTACCACCAGGCCCCGGGTCATTCTACGAATGCTTGCCTCACCTTGAGAAATCATATCCAAGCGCTCATCGATAAAGGTGTCATCACCAAGCAAGGAGACAAATGGGTTTGAGGTGGAAATGTAAGGAGGTGGAACAAGGAAAGAAAGAATTGTTAGGAGTGGCTTAGTGTCTAGGTTCTAGAGGGTCCCCAAAGTCCGTTGTAGACATAGTCTTTTGTCTTTTTTGCTTTCCCAAAAAGCCCTGCGAGGCAAGAGTATGTAAAGAGCCACGGGGTTGGCCATGGTTGAGTCAATGAATGGTGGAATAGTCGAGTCAATGTAATCAATAGTCGAGTCTAAAGTTGTAAAAATTGAGTCTTCCGTGAAATGAAATGAATCATTTTTACTTCTATTATCTTTAGACTTGAGGCATTATTTGAAAATTACATTAACTCTCGGAATCGCTTTGATTAATGTTTCCAAATGATTGCTATGTCCCCAAAATGACGAGTTGACTCCCCAAACATAACAGTCAACAACGACTCATTAAAGGATGAATGGGCCTAAACATAAAAGGGTGATAAATTCAAACGATTAATCTTGATGTGAATGAATGTTGTGATCAATTGGCATGAAGAAAACCATTAATGGCAAATCTTCCCCCATACACTCTCCCGATACACAACCCCATACATCTTTCTGAGATAAATCCCTGATACACGCCAAAGGCATCCTGAGACAGTGAAAAAGTGAGGGCGTTGTTGCTCAACCACCAAGGTTTAACCGTGATCACGTGTGTGCAATCAGGCAAAGGGCTTCCCGGACTTTCAAAGTCAGCCCAAAGTGACAGGCACACCGCCAAGGGGCTACAAAGGAGCTAATACCCGAGAAAGCGAGCTAGGGCTAGTGTTTACCTCCTCCTAAAAAAAGGAGGAAAAGGAAGTGAATGTAAAAAAAAATAAAAAATAAATTGAATGATGAGAAAAGAAAATGAATGAATGGAAAGGGGGAGAGGAAATAGCAAAAAGGAATGTTTGCCTCAAAAGGCCCGTTCACCCCAAGAGGTCCATCTCGGGGAGATTGCCGCAAAGCAAAGTGAGCAACAACGTCCTCCGAGACAGCAAAAGGAAACCAATCCCGGCAAAAGCTGCCCAAAGGCAGAACTACGGCGACCTGAACTCCTCATATTGAGGGGAACGTAGGCAACCTTCGAGTCCGGTCATAGTGTGAAATGAATCCATCGAACCTCGGTCCTCCCAAAATGACCCGGTTCTCTTCCCTTGGTCCCGTGAATGACCAACCTCCCGTATAATGACTAATTCCTCCTAAACACACTTTGATCTTGCCATTGATAGAATCTGAATCTCAAATGATCACAACATTTATGCATGTTAAGGCTAATTGCTTGAATTTTGACCTAATACTGAACAAGGTCCATTCGAGCAACCGATTTGATGGCATTAATTAAGGCTGATTTCGAATGCCTCGACAAGTCTTCTTTTCCACATCTTAGGAAAGAGCCAAACACGTGAATTTCTGTCCATAGGCTTCCTTCCTCAGAAAAGGGACTCACTCCCATAAATGCCTATGTGTGTCTACTCGTGTGAGCAAGCATGATTTGCTCTTGTCTGTGTCAGAGTCAAGTATTGCTCTTGTCCGTGTCAGAGTCAACTAGGCCACTCCTAGAAAGAGAAGATGGTGGGAAATGTGAGAAAGGGAAAAGTGATATGGTTGGATGCTTAGGGAGAAGAAACCCGTGAGAAGAGCGAACCGCGTCCCGAACAGGGGAAGATGCGCACCCAAAGGGAAAGGGTGAGACCCGAGGAATAGTTCCGGGCGAAGGCAAAATACTGGGGCTGTCAAGCCATGACTGTGAAACCCGAGGAATAATTCCCGGAAAGGCAAGACACTAGGGCTGGTGAGCCATGACTGTGAAACCCGAGGAATAATTCCCGGCAAGGCAACGCACTGGGGCTGGGGAGCCATAATCGTGCAATGGAAGGACCAATGAAGAGTCACGCATTAGGTAAAACGGTCTGAGTCAAATAAGGTCTCCTGTCTGTCAAAATTCCCTTAAAGTCCTCAGAAAGTTTGGTCAAAAAGTCAACCATGCTTGTATGATCCGGACGGCTGGTTTTTCCATGTGAAAAATTTCATATCAGCAGCTTGTATCAGCTGATTTCCCACAAGTGACACTCATTTTCACTTGTTCAAAAACCTGTCAGATACGTGTCAAGGTCCAAATAATTGAGACCAAACACGTTTTGGGAATCCCCAACGGTCCAGAAATGACCACAAAGCCCTCTCGAGGCCCAAGCTATGCATAAATGGTGAATTTACAAATAAAAGGGACAATGTTTTAAACAACCAAAGATAACAAATTTTCATACATTGTTTTTGAATAAAACAAATCAAAAGAAAAATTGTTCAGGTTGGTGCATCCAAATCTGAGTCCGGATAAGGGTCCTCCAGAGGAGAATGAACCCTCTCCAAAGGACGAGGTGGGTACATGCTGGGGTCAAAGAAGAAAATGGACTCTGCCATGCTTGAGCCTTCACCCGAAGAGGATTGGCCCGGGAAGAAGGAATGAGGAATCTGGGAATGAGGACCTGGATGTCTGGCCGGCAGGGGGTCCACACGCTTTAAAGCCAAATGGGCAAATGGGTTCGGAGCGATCTTGTGGGAGCCGGGATCACAGAGCGAATAACGGAAGGCCTCCAAATCAGCCCCGCCTAAGGTATGGCGGCGAACGAAGGATGGCGGTAGCTCCACCTCGAGGACCGATGGAAAGGCCTCTCCCCACCACTCACCAAGTTTCTGCCCGGCGCAAACCTAGATTCAGTCCGAGGCCCCTTGGAAGAGCGCCCAACGAACCTCTTCAGCCACCTCTTAGACCGTTTTATAAAGGAAGGCCTCTCCAGCAAAGCTCGCGCAGCGACCTGCACATGAAAGTGAAACTGTTCAGTGAAAAGGAACAGGGGTATGTGATAAGTGTGTGCAAAGGAAATGAATGGGAACATATACCACTCCCTCAGGAGCAGCCTCAGGTGGGGCTCGCTCTCCTGCCATAGATGTGGCCACCATGTGGACCCAGCTATCTGAGTATATGTATGAGAAGTCCTGCCACGTCGGGGGAGCCACCCAGAAGCCACTACCTGTGGCGATCTCAGCCTCCGGGCCACGAAGCGTCCGTATGGCTCATCAATGATAAAGTGAGAGGCGTTAGCCCCCATGAGATAGGGGTCTTCCCCTCAGTCGGCAATGGTGTTGGGAGGGTCAATAGGAGCCCTCTGCCTGAGCCTGAGCCCGTGCTGCCAAAGCACCCTCTCTCCCAAATAGAAAGCCTCTCCCCGGAACCCTACCAGGAGTCTCCTCTCCCGTATAACCCACAGAGCCTCAGATAGGACAACTCTTAGCCCTTGCCCCTCATACCTCGACCAAGGAAATAGGTTGAGCTCGGCCGGTATGGCACCCCTCAGCACTGCCCTGACATCAGCATGACGGACGGAGACACGTCCTTTCAATCCCCTCTTCTTGCGGGCCTCTTGAGCCCAACAGACCATGGCTGGGAATGTGATGGCAGGATCAACAGTCAGCTCCCATGGGTAGCCACCGAAGACCTCGTAGTACCAAGCCTGAAAGGAAAGGGCCAAAAATCATTAAGATGCTGAAAACCGAAAAAGGGAATGAGAAGGAGAAAACAGAAAAATGAGGGAATGAAAAGAATGTACCTCCAAGGCAAACTGAAAGCAAGCTAAGGACTTGCTCGCTTTTCGGCTGAATTTGTCGAGCTCCATGAACAGCTCAGCCAACCCAGCCTCTCCCCAAGCAATACTCCGGACGGTCTCGGGGGTAGACAGTGATCCAAGCAGGGGGAACATGCATGTGGTATCGGCATTGGCAAAAGGGTGTTGCTGAGAAGGAGTCACACATAAGCTCGCCCGAGCTGCTCCGCAGTCACCAAGCCCGCCAGGTATTCTGGAATTCTGGCCCAATGGCCCGGTCAACATCCTGCACAGTGATACCCAAGCCCTTGGTAGGGCCCGAAAAACCGATGAGTGCCTCAACGTCCTCGGCAGAGAGCCGGTCGGTCCAAATAACTGGACGGCCGCCAAAGGAGAGCCCGGTAATGGCGGAAAAGTCTGCAGGAGTCACGGTCACCTCCCCCAGTTCAAATGAAAAGTGTGGGTGGTATCCCACCAGTGCTCGCCCAAGGCAGAGATGAGTCCCAGGCTCCTGTTAGTACTAACCAGCTGGCCTACGGCATGAATGAATGGCACCAAGCCGGTGGCCTCTACCCACTCCCTCGGACCAGGCCCATCGCCGACAGCCTCGGGCATGGCCTCCCACAAGGAACATCACATGTCGGGAGATCATCTGGATTTGGGATCACCGCCCTGCAGGTAAACACAGCAAAGGTATGAATGACTCAGTTTTAAAATACCAATGCGTATGATAAATGAATATGATGAACATATCATGCAAATGAATGTTTTGTGATTTTACCCTTTTCAAATTGCGTCGGGCGTTTGAGGGTGCGTTTTGTGAAATAAAAAAAAAAGTGATTTTACCCTTTTCAAATTGCGTTGGGCGTTTGAGGGTATGTTTTGTTAAAAAAAAAAATGTGTTTTTACCCTTTTCAAATGGCGTTGGGCGTTTGAGGGTATGTTTTGTGAAAAATGTGTTTTTACCCTTTTCAAATTACGTCAGGCATTTGAGGGTGTGTTTTTGTGAAAAAAAAAATGTGTGAGGTTTCATTTGAAAAGGTTTTCTCCTCTCCCGAAGGAACAAAAATCCGTCCCTTTTGTGAAACTTAGTGTCCCGAATTTTCACAAGTATGCAACAATTTGTCCTAGGAAAAGCTAGCATGCACTTGAATGTGTCAAAATGACTAGTCAAGCCTAAGGTACAAGTAGTTTATGCACGAATCACGGGACAACACGCTTTGATTTTATAAAGTATAGCTAGGCATGTCCAAATGACGATATGAACACATGCCCATGTCCCTAGTGATCCCAATAACGTGAAAATGAAGCCAATTTTGTGGAATTGCACCTAGGAAGGCAAAAATCCCAAATAGCGTGAACATGGACCCTAAGACTAGGGAATGCACAAAATTGACAAAGATCGAGCGGGAAAGAAGGCTTACCACTCGGTCATGGCATAGATGAGCGGTAGGAGACTTGTAGAACCCCGCCTCCACGTCGTTAAGGGCAATGGTGTAACCCTGGAAATTGCGGACCATGTCAAGCTGCCTATCCGCCCCTCTTGGATAGCCTCTTCATGCACGAGCATCCATAGTATGAGCTTCGAACAATTTAGGAAGAGATCTTGGGAAACTTGATGAATTTCCCTCGCAAAAAATCGACTCTCTCTCTTTGTGTTTTTTTCGACTGGAGTTTTGAAAGTGAGCAGACCATCCGTATGGCTGCTGTTTTGAAAAAGAAGGAGACGCCTCCTTTAGCCGTACGGCTGGTTTGGACGAGAGAAAATCTTAGCTCATACAACTTGGTTTGAACCTAGAAAAATTAGGCTCTCAATGAAATTATGTCAAAATGAAATCCGGGCAGTCCCTAGATGGACGTAAGACCAGCTTTGTGAAATTAACATGGCCGTACTTTGTAAGTCCAGTTAATAATGTGAGAATTAGCGTTAACCCGGCCGCACCTCGTAAGTCCAGGTTAAGAGTTTGAATTTGTGAAGTTAACGTGGCCGTTCTTCGTAAGTCCAGTTAAAAATATGAAAAATTGTCCTCTGGCGGTCAGGAATGACATAAGTCCATTAGGTTTCGTTAGATATGCTCTTTGGCAGTCCGGTGTGATGTAAGACCATTAGGTTCGGTGAGATTCGTCCTTTGGCCGTCCGGCGTGACGTAAGTCCATTAGGTTCGGTGAGATTCGTCCTTTGGATGTCCGGTGTGACGTAAGACCATTAGGTTCGGTGAGATTCGTGCTTTGGCAGTCCGGAATGACATAAGTCCATTAGGTGAGACTTGTCCTTTGGCAGTCCGGAATGACATAAGTCCATTAGGTGAGACTTGTCCTTTGGCCGTCCGGCGTGACGTAAGACCATTAGGTTTTGTGAGATATGTCCTTGGCCGTCCGGCGTGACGTAAGACTATTAGGTTCTGTGAGACTTATCCTTTGGCGGTCCGGCGTGACGTAAGACCATTAGGTTATGTGAGATTTGTCCTTTGGCCGTCCGGCTGTAAGTACCCCAATCTGGATTGACCTACTTTAGAGGAATTCTTGGTACCATTTAGGGATAAACCAATGGGCCAGGAACCTCGCTAGGATAAACCTGATATTCCAGGACTGAACTGGAATTAAACTTAGAAAAATCCAGAAGCTCGCCAAGTCGAGTCGTACGGATGGTTTGGGCGTATGAGGTCCCTAGCCATACGGCTATGTTGGTCACCCTCAGCCTCTATAAATTGAACCCCATCCTGATCATTTCAGGGGGGGATAAAATGTTTTGTGAGCTGAAACTCTGCCAGTTTGAGAGCAGAAAGTGAGTGATATATACATTTGAGTGAAAAGAGAGGAAGATAGGCCATAACCACAATAGGTGAAGCCTCCTTCTCCCCATCTTGTTCTTCATCTCAAACTCTCTTTTATCTTTGTTCATATTACTTGTTTATCTTGTATTATTTCTTCTTGTTCTTGCAAAGTCTTGTCCATTTCAAGCACTTTACATTTCTTGCAAGTCTTGTCCATTTTCAAGCACTATATCTATATATTATACAAGTCTTGGCCTTCCAAGCTATATATATATTGATTATATATGTATATGATCCAAATCATGAGGTGATTCAAGGTCCCCTTCACACCTAGTGTGTGATTTATGGGATAAAACCTAGGATGATCATGATTTGTTAAATTTCATGTTGATGTTGTTCTTGTTTGCCATAAGAGTCATGATTGGGGGATAAAGTTTCAATCTTTATCCTCCCAACCATGATCTAGCCATAAATCACCAAGTATGGGACATAAAGATTTGATCTTTATGTTATATTTTTGTCCCTAAGGGTTTAATCTTGTATAATAAGTCCATTTTGGTGGTAAAGTTTCAATCTTTATCCACCAAAATGGTCATTTTGGTCTAAATGCCATGTTCATCAACTTTTCATAAATCTCTCAAATGATTGCCTTTGATCACACCTAAATCTTTGTTTTTGGGGTTCCTTTTATGATCAAAGTGCATATGAATGAACTTTTCAAAGTTTTGTTGTTAATCATAAACTAGAAATCAACATTCTAGTCCAGTTTCAGCAAAGATACTCTGTTTTGACTGAAACTGGACTATTTTCTGATAAACTGTAAAAATGCCCTGGAGAGCACTCCCCATTCGTACGGCTACTTTGGCCAGGGAGGGCATTTTCCAGTTTCTTCCTTTTCTGACCAGAAAGTTTGCAAAATAAACCTTTTCTGTTAAATAATTAACTGGTTTTGCCAAAACAGTCAGTTTCTCCCATTTTGAAAACACACACACACACATGCACTTTCGTTAACTAAATTAGGGAGACTCGGTCCTATCCGAGGCGACTTGGGTGACGTGAAACTCTTCCCAAGGCGTAACCTGACCTCCGAACTAATAGAATCTCTAACCTTTTCTTTTGTTGGGTTAAATAATTAACAAAAGTGGCGACTCCGTTATGTTTTGTGAGATAACCGTGTTTGGCTTTTTCGCCCCACAACTCGTCGCGATCCTCCGCGCGGGGCCGGGATCCTTACAGTGGCGACTCCGCTGGGGAGTAAAGTGTCCACAAACTTCTTTTTAGAAATTCTGGGGGTGCTTTTGTGTGGGTCAAACTCCCGTTCCCCATTTCCGTTAACTTTTGTGTTTGTCTTGAGTGTGCTGTGTTTCTGTTTGAACTTTCTGGAGATGAAACTGTTCTGGAGATGCAATAAACTGGGGCTTGATGATCAGAAGCTAAAAAAAAAAAACTGCAAAAAATAATTGCCAGCATGCTATAGCCGTACGGCTATGTTGGGCAGGGAACAAATGTTCCAAAATTTAACAATTTTGTGCAGGGCAGGAACATTCTGTGTCCCTTTGGCTTCTGCTTGTCCAGGTTCCAAATTTACAGTTTTGTTTGAGCACATTACCTTCTTCTTTTCTAGCCAAAACTTGGTTTTTGAAGCTTGGTCATGCACAAACTTTTGGACATAAATTTAGGTTTTCAAAACCTCCTTGTGCATGACCCATTTTGTAAAAGATTTTTGAATTCTTTGTTGTACACAACTTGTTTTGCAAATGATTTTCAAAAGAATTGTTCTTCTTGAAAAATGTTGATTTCAAAGGATTCTTTGGTTGTGCACAATTTGTTGTACATACAAGTTTTGGCTTTGTTTGTTCATATGATTCTTGCTTGATTACTTGTGTAAATAGCTCATTCATGCTTGCTCATTTTTGTTGATTATACATTGCTCATGATGTTAAAACGAATTGAAATTTCTATTTTTAACTCAAAAGGGAACATAGAATGGCTTCACACTACGCGCACTTGACCTTGCACGTTCCAAATACCCTTTAAACCCGGGATGGATGCCACGATGCAGCTTGATTGGTGCTCTTGTGCCCTTCTAGCGCGCACGGGTCCATTCCACCTCCCCTTCCGAGCCGAGTCAACCACACTCGTCCGTGACACACAAATACCGAGACCTTGGTTTGTTTTTGGTCTAGCTCACGTTACCACGTCCCTAATATGTCTCTGAGATTAATTGTGGCCAAGTTAATGCCCGAGTCATGACTCCTTGTGAAAGCAGGTGTGACCATGGTCAACTTTGACCCGGTCCTTGACTTACGCGTTAATGTTGACCGTAATTAACCTAAGTCATGTATTAAGGATAGGGTGACACCGTGTTGTCAAGCCCTAATGAATGGTCCATGCTAATCATCCTTAAGCCCAAGGATAAGGTTCGAGAGCCCTCACCAAAGATGAGGTTATGCCGGAAGTCCCTTAAGTCCCTAAGACGAATCTCGATCTTAACTGGGGCTTAATCATGATTGGAATGGCTCACGCATTTGGAATCTTGCGATGCAATAGACCCTAGGTTCGTTTCTTTTGGTCGGTGGAAGCCGCTTGCCCTATAGGACCCTCGCCCGGGACAGTCCATCCTTGGGAGTGTGCAAGGCAGGTGAAAAATGAGGGGTCTATAGGCGTAGTGATGGCCTCCACTGATCCAGGATGTAGAATAGTTGCGAAAAAGAAGAGAAATATTTTCCAACCAGTTAGGAATAAATGTGTTTTAAGTAAACATGAACATAATTAATAAATAATGAACCGTCATGTTGCATGAGCCTAAACCCATTCTCCCAAACACCAACCCGAGTTGATACCTGAGTCTGAAATGAACCTCCCTCTCCTCCGCAACTCGTAAGAAGTGGGTCAGAGTTCCGGGTCATCGTCTGATTAGTGCAGAGTCTGACAGTTCATCAGCAGCTTCACTCAGACTTCTCCGAATGGCTAGTCCAGCAGGAAGTAGTAGTGGGGGTGACAACGCAGCGGACCCGAATGGTCTTAGTAGGGAAGAGCTGGTACAAGCTCTGGAGGCCGCCAGGGCCCGGGAAGAGAATGTCAGGAAACATCATGAGGATATGCAGAATAGGGTTATGGAAGCCATGAGGAAGAGAGGGGTAGCCGTTGTGTTTGAAAACGACGAAGTTTTGTGGAGATCACTGATGAAGAGGGAATTGAGAATGTGCAGCCCCGAGGATATAGCCGAGTTCCGCCCCCTCAAGCTTACCCAAATGTGGAGACCTCACGTCCCACATTCCAAGCCACCATTCACCAAAATGTGCCTAACACTCATGCTCCATTTGTCCCGCCGGGCGGTTTTCCCATATACCCGCCAGGGTTCAACTTGTATGACACAATCCCAAGTAGCCGAGCACCCTTGGCCCCATCTACCATTGGCCTGCCACCTCCGGCTTTGCCAACCACATCTCGAGAAGTGCCTTACCCACTTTACCACCCAATGGCCCAAATCTCTGAGGCTATCCCACCATATATCCCGACAAGTAACCCGGCACCAGGGTATGTCTACACCCATTTGCCACCTCAAAATCCTCCTCCGATGGTCCCATCCACCACTTCACCTCCCGCCATAATGCCAGTAACGAGCCAAACCATGGGATCAATCAACTCAAGCCCACATGTGGACCCCCAGATGGGGTGGTTGGTAGAGAAATTGAAACAAATGGAAGAGAGGTTTGAGGGGATGAACGAAAGGAAATCCTCCTTGGGGATCACCGACCCCAACAATATTGTTCCTCTGCCTCACAAGTTCAAAATGCCAGAGATAGACAAATTTGACGGAACTGCCTGCCCCCAGACTCATCTCAATGCTTATACTTTAGCCATGAGAGCAAAAGGGTGTACCATGCAGCAAATGGCCGATCACTTCCAACTGTCCTTGAGAGGAAACGCCCTCAAGTGGTTCTTCCACTTGAAAGATGAATCTCGAGCAACATGGGATGCAATCAAAGAAGCATTCCTCACCAAGTATCGGTCAAACCTAGAATGGGAAACCAATCGGGTTGATCTGCAAAGCACCCTACAAAAGGGAGATGAACCAATAGGAGAGTTCTATAAGAGGTGGAATTATAAACTTGGGGAGATTTCCAATCCGCCCACAGAAGAAGAACAATTGGACATTTTCAAATCATGTCTGAAACCTAAGCTACGGGCCTTGATCAGTCATCATTTTTACCCCAACCTCCGGGCAATGGTCACTGCCGGGTCTAAATTCAAGAAGACCCTCAATGAGCAATCCTCTACTCAGGCCAGTGGCAACTCCTACAGATATCGGCCCCCGACAGTCGGTAAAGGGAAGGAAGCCGTGGGAGCTGTAAACAACATCCAAGGGGAGAATCCGAGACAAACTCCGCAAAAGGCCGGGAACTGGGAAAGGCGCCCGTATGTTAGATTCGAGGACTTTGGGATGCCCTTGGGAAAGGTGTTTGAGGGGTTAGTTAAACAAGGCGTTGCTAAACCCCTGGTTAACTTCCAACCCAGAAACCCCGAGAGGTACCTTGACGAGAGTAAGAGGTGTGCATTCTACAGCTACCATGGGTACGACACCGATGATTGCCCCGCTGTAAAACGCATCATCATAGACTTGATTTCCAAAGGGAAGCTTGAATGCCCCCGAAGTCCAAATGTAATCAACAACCCGTTCCCCAACAACCATGGCATTAATATGATTTAATTTGGGCCACCCGATGTGAATATGATTGAGTTCAGGGAGCCAACACCGATAAACCTTTTGGAATTCAATGTCCCGATGACTGAGATTGGGGAGGAATGGAAGGAAACCCTATGGACATGTGTGCAGGAAGGAAACATGAAATGCCCATCCGACTCTATGATTGCCAATGTGATGAGTGCAAGGGTCCCCCACCAAAATGCCGATGAGTTGATCGTAGTAACACTTACCGAGCATGAGCTAACATTCGAAGAGTGCATGGTGGAAATGGAAAAGTCCATCAAGGGCACATTAGACAGCGAGAGCCAGGGCTCAAATGGGGTTTATCCTCCGCACGATGATTGCTTCCATGTCATTGAAGCATGTATTTCATCCACCGGTAAAAGGACGGTCAAGCAGGTGGGTCACCCTAACGGAAAGAATGGGTCCGAAATTGCAAAGACCCCGGGAATCACCAACTATGAAGGGTATCTCGCCCGAATGAAAGGTGCCATTTGCTCTATGCCTCGTGAGGAGCTCCGAATCCTATGTGAAAGTGATGATGATGAGGTATCTTCAAATATGCCTCCCCGTGTTCCTTCCCCGAGATTGGAAGAAGAAGGCTTTCCGGCCTTAGATGACTTCTTAGCTTTGCCACCGTTATCTCCACCGCCACTGCTGATTGATGGGTCCGTATTCCCGGATTACTACTGTTTCATGCTTTCTTTGGAAAAACTCCGTGAAACCGTAGGAGTTGAGAGGAGCCAAAGCCACCACCCTATCTCTCTAGAAAAGATCCGCGAGTCGGCAAACACCTCGAAAAGAATGGTCATGGTGAATGAGTTAAGAAAGGAAGCATGGCCATATGGTACCCAAAACCCCTCGTCACTCGGGAAAAGGGAGAAGAAGGTGATGACCCTTTTGAAGTAAGTGTACTGACTCGATCTGGGCAAGTGCACACGGAAAACCCTAAGAAACCACCGCCACCTGAATACCGAATGCCTCCCCCTCTTGCTAGTGAGGCAAAAGCCCTAGATTCCAGAGAAGAGGATCCCGTCTTAACCCAACTCAAGAGGACACAAGCTAACATATCTTTGTGGTCCCTCCTCACTTCCTCCTACCCTCACAAGCTCAAGTTGGAGGAATGCTTGGCCCGAACTATGGTACCTACCACAGCCACCCCCGAAGAGGCCGTGCAAATGATCTGGAGTGTTCAATATGGGAATGTCATCACATTCACGGACTTGGATTTGCCGAAATTTGGGGCTAACCACAATAAAGCCCTCTACACACGGTGCAGTTAGACAAGCGCCGCCTCCCTCGGGTTTTGGTTGATAATGGCTCCGCCATGAATGTCCTCCCCGCTAAGATGATGGATCTACTTGGTCTTAGGACCACCGACCTAAAACCTTCCATGATCACCGTTAAGGCTTATGATTCCATGGCCCGCTCAGTCCTAGGGGTGGCCACCTTGAACCTTTGGTTTGGAAAACAAATGATGCCAACTGACTTCCAAGTGCTTGACATTCCCATATCATTCACCGCCCTATTGGGACGCCCATGGCTCCACAAAGTCAACGGGGTAGCCTCCACCCTCCACTAATGTGTAAACTATGTGCAAGAGGGTAATTTGACAACCATTTATGGGGACAGTGTTACTACAGAGGGAACCAACACCAATGGGATTCCCGTGTTAGAAATCAAACATGAGGAGAGCGACATAGTTTTGACCAGCTTCACCGAGATACCATCCAAAACCCACATCTGTTGTGTAGATCTTACACTCACCAAGGACAGGATTCCCCCTGCAATGAAAATGATGCGTTTGATGAGCTACCTCCCGGGGCTTGGTCTTGGAAGGAAACTCCAAGGGACCCACAAGATTGTTGAGATCAAAGAGAAAAAGACGCTCCATGGCTTGGGATACAAACCCACCCCCGAGGACCTTAGGATGGATAAGGAAATGGCTCGGAAAAGAAGCCAAGCTAGGGCTCAAGGGATCCCGTTTAAGGCTTCCAACCTCTGCCCTTACACTTTCTATATGAGCCGCTACTTTGTGAGAGGAGGGGTCCAAACCGAGGCCCCAGAGCCGAAGGAGCCCATGGTGACCAATTGGGATAAGCTGCAAGAGGATCTCAAAAGATTCTGAGGAATGGCGGCTAACCCCGTAAGGAGGGCATTTCTGGATTCACCCAAGATGACCAGTCCTACCGAGAGCACCATGAGTCACGAATACACCTTTAAGGGAGTGCCCGAGATGGTAAGGGAATTCGAAACCTTGTCTCTAATGGAGGCTAGCCAAGGAAGGGGACCCGTTTGGGGTCGAAACGGTAGATGCGAATTTGAGGAGGTAGCTCCCAAGCACGCCACCAAGGAAGTCATGGACGAAGAATGGAATGGTGTGATAATGCGAGAAATGTTTGGGGAGGAGTTGGTCGTGCTTGATCTGATTGGCCTTAAAAAGAAATGATTGCTGTGATAGGAGATGGATCTCCTGGGATCTTTGACCCTCGCACCTTGGTAAGCCCAACGGACATGCCTCTGAAGAATTGGGTAACCTTCTATGGACCGGTGGCGAGCAAAGAGGAAATGACCACGAAGCTTGGACTGGTTCCCTGCCCCCCTAGAGTCAAGTGTCATAGGGACCAATGTAGTCGAATCCCCTCAATCTCTTGTCTTTGAATTTGAGTCTTCCTCCTCCGAGGGCCTTACGCCCGAGGATTATGAACTTGTAGCCAACATTGTATTCCTGTTTGCATTGAATGAAATGATAGACCTTTCCGAGTATCCCCTCATTGCCAACTTATTAGATGATAAATTAACTAATAATCTAAAAATGGTTAATAATGAATCACCTAATAATGCAGACACACTAAACGAACAAAACATTAAACAATCATCAAAGCAGGTTGTTGACCGAGAAGAAAGTCGTGCCCAAGCTGCCGAAGAGGTTTTAACTAAGGTGAATTTGGGGACTGAAAATGAGCCGAAAGAGACACAAATTGGTAGCTACTTCAAAGGAGCCGAAAGAGAAGCTTTGGTTGAGCTACTTAAGGAGTACATGGATGTGTGTGCTTGGTCTTATAAGGATATGCCGGAGTTGGATTCTTCGATCGTTGAACACAGGATCCCAGTGGATCCCGAGGTGAAACCTGTCAAGCAAAAACTTCGGCGAATCAAACCAGAATGGTCTTTGCAAGTCAAAGAGGAGATTGAGAAGTTGCTCCGGGTCGGCTTCATAAGGGTGATAGAGTACCCCTCGTGGCTATCCAACATAGTAACAGTCACAAAGGCCAACGGAAAGGTTCGATGCTGTGTCGACTTTAGGAATCTCAACAAGGCGAGTCCCAAAGGCGATTTCCCCCTCCCGAACATCGACATGCTTGTAGATACAACCTCTAGTTTTGAGGTCAAATCTTTTGTGGATGGTTTTACCGGGTATAACCAGATTAAGATGGCCGAGGAGGACCAGGAGAAGACCGCCTTCACCACCCCCTGGGGGACCTTTTGCTACACCGTAATGCCTTTTGGATTGCGAAATGCTGGGGCTACCTACCAAAGGGACGCAACCGCACTCTTCCATGATATGATCCATAAGGAGATAGAGGTGTATGTCGATGACATGATTGTGCATTCCAAGGGCACCGACGGGCAACATTTGATAGACTTGAGAAAGTCCTTTGACAGGCTTAGGAAGCACTCCATGAGGCTCAATCCGGCCAAGTGCACTTTTAGGGTTTCTCGTGGCAAGGTTTTGGGATACATGGTCACTGAACGAGGCATCGAAGTTGATCCCCAAAAGGTTAAGGCAATCGTGGAAATGAAGCCACCTCGCACCCAAACAGAGGTAAAGGCCTTTATGGGAAGGTTGCAATACATTAGCCGCTTTATAAACCAGCTTACTCCCACGTGTGAGCCTATCTTCAAATTGATAAAGAAGAATGCCGAGGTCGAATGGAATAAGGAATGCCAAAGGGCCTTTGACAAGATTAAGGCCTATCTCGTCCACCCGTCAATCCTATGCCCTCCGCACAAGGATAAGCCACTCTTGATCTACCTAACAGTGACTGATACGTCAATAGGAGCAATGTTGGCCCAAGAAAAGAAGGATTCAAAGGTAGAGAATGCCATCTACTTTGTGAGCCGTAAGCTACAAGGGAGCGAGCTCAACTACTCCCCAATTAAAAAGACTTGCGCCGGATTGGTATGGTTCGTAAGAAAGTTGAAGCATTATATGCATACCCACCCAATACAGCTCATCTCCAAGATAGACCCCATCAAGTGCTTGTTGGAAAATCCATCTTTGTCCATGAGACTTGCCAAATGGTCTTTCTTCCTAAATGAGTATGATATCAGTTATGTGTCAAGAAAGGCAGTAAAAGGAAGGGTCTTAGCGGAATATTTGGTAGACTTCCCTAGTAATGAGGAAAAGGAGCCCGAGCCGCAATTCCCTGATGAAGGGATTTTTGCCCTCGAGGGGGAAAATAGGTGGCAATTGTTCTTCGACGGTGCCGCCAATAAAAGAGGAAATGGCATTGGATTGCTCTTGGTTGACCCAAAAGATGAGCACACCCCCATCGCCATCAAGTTCAACTTTGATGTAACCAATAATGCCGCGGAGTATGAGGCATGCACGGCCGGCTTGGAAGCAGCCCTGGAAAGGAATGTGAAATAATTGGAGGTATACGGAGATTCGGCTTTGATCATCAACCAAGTCTCCATCAAGTGGAAAACACTGGACCCTGGTTTGCAAAAATATCATGCCTACATGGAAGAGCTCATGGCACAATTCAAAGAAGTTAGCTTCCACTACTTGCCGAGGGACCGGAACCGATTTACCGACGCCTTAGCTACTTTAGCCTCATTGGTAGAAATCCCCGAGGGAAAGTTAATAAAACCTTTCCGAGTTGGGAGGAAAGAAAATCCAGCGTACTGTTATGAGATTGAGGCCACCCCAGAAAAGGAGGAGGAGCCATGGTACAACCATATTTACCGATTCCTCAAGGAAGGAGAAACTTCCTTCATGAATAAAAAGGGAGAATATGTGGATGGGGTAAAAACTAAAAGCATGGCGGCACTCAAATGGCTAGCATCCCACTATGTCATCTTGGGGGACATCTTGTACAAAAAGCGCCATCAAGGCCTTCTCCTTAGGTGTATAAGGATGGAAAAGGCAAAAGAGCTCATGCAAGAAGTTCATGGCGGAGTGTGTGGTCCTCATATGAATGCGAGGGAATTAATGAAAGTCATCTTACGGATGGTCTACTTTTGGATCTCAATGGAGACCGATTGCATAAAATTTGTGTAAAGGTGTGACAAGTGTCAGCGATTCTCTAACCTCAACCACCTACCACCTCACCATCTCTACTGTATGACCACACCATGGCCTTTTTAAACATGGGGCATTTACATCATTGGGAAAATTTCCCCGCCCGGGAGCAATGGCCATGAGTTTGTTTTGGTAGCGGTGGATTACTTCACGAAGTGGGTAGAGGCTAAATCCTACAGGGTCCTCACTTCCAAGAAAGTTGCGGGGTTTATAAAGGAAAACATCATGTGCTGGTACGGGGTCCCGAACGAAGTCATCACCGACAATGGCTCCCACTTCGAAGGTGAATGCGATCAATTATTAAGGAAAATTCTGAGTCACTCGCCACAAATCCTCCCCATATAGGCCTCAGACCAATGGTGCAGTGGAGGCCGCCAACAAAACGCTCGAAAGGATTATTAAGAAAATGGCAACACGGGGAAGAGATTGGCCCGAAAAGCTACATTTAGCATTGTGGGGCTACCAGACCTCGGTTAGAACCGCCACTGGGGAAACCCCTTTTGCTTTGACTTATGGAATGGAGGCCATGCTCCCGGCTGAGCTGGAGGTACCATCATTGAGAATTTTGTTGGAGAACAAAATCCATGAGGTTGATTGGCTTCGGAGCCGGCATGATGAATTGGCCTTGTTGGACGAACGTCGTCTGAAGGCAATGGAGCACATTCGCGCCTACCAAGGGAGAATGGCGCGAGCTTTTGATAGAAAGGTGAAGCCCTGACAAATTCGGGTAGGAGATTTGGTCCTTAAGGAAAAACCCCCCGGGAGGTCTAACCCCGACGGAAAATGGGAGCCCGTGTGGATCGGTCCCTTCGTGGTACAGGAGATCTTCTCAGGAGGTGCAATGAGGCTTGCGGACTTGGATGGCAACCCCTTCATGCACCCAGTCAACGGTGATAAGCTCCGTCGTTACTTTGTTTAAAAAAAAACTTGTAGGTGCCAAAAGAATATACCCACCTAGATTGAAAACCCGTTTGGGCGGTCTAGAGAAAAAACAGGGTCGCACCCAAAATTTGTAAAAAGTGAACTACGATGACCTGAGCCCCTTAGTCTCATTTGTAAGAGGGGAACGTAGGCAGCCAATTATTGGTCCGGTCTAAAAAAAATGAATAAAAATCAAATTTGGTTTCGAGCAAAGACTCCGTGTGAATGCAAATTGGCTTCATAAGTAACCATTTTCATTACAGTTAAAACACTTCTTTGATGAGTTCAAGCACGGTCTACTCTCGATTCAACTAACATGCTTAAGACATAACTAAGACACCTAAAATGAACTAATGTGTCTGTAATAGCAATGGGTGGATACATGGAAATGTAGGACTATCACTGTTCCTCGTCCCTCCACTTCTTCTTTTGACATCTTCGAGTCTTCTTTTTATTCACCTCAAAGATGTCGATCTCCCTTCTACCATGATCGGGTACCCTCCCGACATCCTCAACCAGCCCAGTCGCCCTCAAAGCCACATTGGCAGCGGCCCGAGCTCGAAGACCTTCCCTTCGTGCCTTTGCCCTAGGCATCGCAGCCATTCTTCTATCAGCCAAGGCTTGATAGTCCTCGACAATGTCTCCAGTAATGTTATGGCCACTCGCCACGGCCTCGGTCTCCCTCAAAACCCTGCTAGGGTCATGAGTCCCACCAAGAATAGCCTCACGCCTCTCTTCAATGAGCCTCTGAGTCTGTCCCATAGTATGTTCATACTAGTCCAAGTAGACCATGGTTAGAACCATGCTGGCTGCACGCCCAAGAATTACCGAGCCGAAAAGAGGGAACAAGTCCACAATCGGGAAAGAAGTAAAATAGTGGAAGAATCCCACATAGACAAGGGCGGAAGCCTCAAATGCTCTGGATTAACACCAGACCACTCCAACAGTGGAGTCTGCAGTAATCCAAACTGACGACGGACCAAAGAAGGGATGTAGTAAGACGATCCCAAGAGTCCCGGCACCCGAACAAAAGGGGAATTATCCTGATACTCCCGCACCGAGCTGATACGCCAATCTGGGACTGACCAACGGATCTCGGCAGTCGTGAGGTGAGCCATGTAAGCCTCCCAGTCACTCTGAATGAAATCCAAGAGAATGCCTCTCAAAGAATAAGACCATGGTCTGTGAGAAATAGGAGCCTTGGGAATGGCCATCAACCTCTCCCTCAACCACAAAGTGAGTAAGGCGGGGCTACCGCTATGCATGAAGCCGTCTCCCACAGCCAAGCGGTCCATTCCATGAAGGGTTTCGCCCAAGATCAAGGGGACGATATCCTTCCCCGCACGACACTCCTCAAGGACACTCAGTAAAACCCTATGACAAGTACCTTTGGAGCCAACCATGTAGAAAAAGGCAAGAATGCACAAACCAAAAGCATTCCAAGAAGCCTCATCCGTGCGATCCATGAACTTCTCGGGGAGATCCGAAATGTCAATAAAAGTGTGATTAAGGACCAAGCATTGGGCCTCTTCCAAAGGAATGTCGAGGAGAGAGACCAGCCTTTCGACACACATGGTGTCATCAACCGAGGGGAGACCAATGACCTCCGTGTCCACGCCACCTATCAAAGCCTTGAAATCCTCATAGGTTGGAGTGATTTCGTTATAGGAGAAGCAATATACATGTCTCCTGACATCCCAAAAGGACGCAGCGGCTCTTAATAGCTCAAGATCCGGGATGAACTCCTTGAGAGACCACAGAGATTGGAGACCGAATTTGGACCGGAAAACTCCCTTGTGACTCCTCATATGGTACCGCATCCAAAGCCTAAGGTTGCCCTCAAAGCATTGTTGATGAATTTTTGACAATTTTGGTGGTTTTTCCATGAGAAAAGGCTCCATGGAAGAGAAATCTTTCGAAATGAAGATGATGAACTTCAGACTGTGGCATTTAAGAAGATGACCAGGCCTGGAACGAAATTGAATGAAAAAGGAGTGTCTCCTCCACTAGCCATACTGCTACTTTAGCCCTGCCAAAATTAATGATTTCTTGTTGAAAGTTAACTTTGTGGTCCTACCCATTCAAAGCCCCCTTCCCAACCAATGTCATAAATACCCCTGAAAAATGCCCCTCTTGGCTCATGCAACTTGAATTGAACCTAGAAAAATTAGGTTCCCAATGAAAATCAAAACCGGGCAGTCCCTAGATGGACGTAAGACCAGCTCTTTGATTTAACCCAGCCGTACTTCGTAAGCCCAGGTTAAGAATGTGATTTGACCCGGCCGTACTTCGTAAGCCCAGGTTGAAAATGTGAAATTAGCCCGGCCGTACTTCGTAAACCCAGGTTAAGAGTATGTAATTTAACACGGCCGCGCTTCGTAAGTCCAGGTTAAGAGTTTGAATTTGGAAAGTTAACGTGGCCGTTCTTCGTAAGTCCAGTTAAAAATATGAAAAATTTTCCTTTGGCCGTCCGGCGTGACGTAAGACCATTAGGTTTTGTGAGATTGTGTCCTTTGGTAGTCCGGAATGACATAAGTCCATTAGGCTCCGTGAGATTCGTCCTTGGCCGTCCAACGTGACGTAAGACCATTGGATTTTGTTGACCCGGCCGTACTTCGTAAGTCCAGGGTAGAAAGTGAAATCGTGAATGTCCCGGGCGTACCTCGTAAGTCCAGGATGAAAGTTAAGATGTTATCGCCTCGGCAGCCCTTGGTAGGGCGTAAGACTAGTATAGTTATGTTAGGTCAAGAAAACCTTTGTCCCCGAGAGTGACCAGGTTAGGAAAACCTATCATTGTGACGGCAGTCCGGAGAGACGTAAGACCAGCCTTGTAGTCGACCCTCCGTCATGAGATAAGTTGACCAGTTTGTGTAGTCGACCCTTCGTCATGAGATAAGTTGACCAGTTTGTGTAGTCGACCCTCCACCATGAGATAAGTTGACCAGTTACCCTCGAGACGACCCTCTCCGATAGAGCCAAGTCGATCGAGTCTAGCCTCTGAGCCATGCCCATTATTTGAGCCTCTGAGCCATGCCTATTCCTTGAGTCGACCCTTTCCGATAGAGCCAAGTCGACCAAGCCCGACCTTTGAGCCATGCCTGTCTAGGAAAGGATGAATGAATATCCACCTAAGGCCCATAGGTTTGAGTTGCGTTAAAATCTCTCACCCGAACTACGTTAGGATTGATTCCCTCGAATAGGGATACGTAGGAATCCTATACCTCTAGGTCCAGCCATAGAACAAATCGTCCAAGACATCCTCCCATCGGATTGGGATGCTTATAGGTTTGAGTAGCCTTAGAATCTCTCACCCAAATCGGCCAAGCCGTCCTCCCATCGGATTGGGATGCTTATAGGTTTAAGTAGCCTTAGAATCTCTCACCCAAATTGGCTATGCCGTCCTCCCATCAAAATGGGATGCTTATAGGTTTGAGTAGCCTTGAAATCTCTCACCCAAATCGGCCAAGCCGTCCTCCCAGCAGATTGGGATGCTTGTTTTGTCGATAACCCCGCTTTCTTTAAAAGCAACGTTGCCGAGGGGCTCTGTAAGTACCTAATCTGGATTGACCTATTTTAGAGGAATTCTTGGTACCATTTAGGGATAAACCAATGGGCCAGGACCTCTCTAGGATAAACTTGATATTCCAGGACTGAACTGGAATTAAACTTAGAAAAATCCAGAAGCTCGCCATGTCGAGTCGTACGGATGGTTTGGGCGCATGAGGTCCCTATCCGTACGGCTATGTTGGGAACCCTCAGCCTCTATAAATTAAACCCCATTCTGATCATTTCAGGGGGGGGGGAGAAAACGTTTTGTGAGCTGAAACTCTGCCAGTTTGAGAGCAGAAAGTGAGTGATATATACATTTGAGTGAAAAGAGAGGAAGATAGGCCATAACCACAATAGGTGAAGCCTCCTTCTCCCCATCTTCTTCTTCATCTCAAACTCTCTTTTATCTTTGTTCATATTACTTGTTTATCTTGTATTATTTCTTCTTGTTCTTGCAAAGTCTTGTCCATTTCAAGCACTTTACATTTCTTGCAAGTCTTGTCCATTTTCAAGCACTATATCTATATATTATACAAGTCTTGGCCTTCCAAGCTATATATATATATATATATTGATTATATATGTATATTATCCAAATCATGAGGTGATTCAAGGTCCCCTTCACACCTAGTGTGTGATTTATAGGATACAACCTAAGATGATCATGATTTGTTAAATTTCATGTTGATGTTGTTCTTGTTTGGCCATAAGAGTCATGATTGGGGGATAAAGTTTCAATCTTTATCCTCCCAACCATGATCTAGCCATAAATCACCAAGTATGGGACATAAAGATTTGATCTTTATGTTATATTTTTGTCCCTAAGGGTTTAATCTTGTATAATAAGTCCATTTTGGTGGTAAAGTTTCAATCTTTATCCACTAAAATGGTCATTTTGGTCTAAATGCCATGTTCATCAACTTTTCATAAATCTCTCCAATGATTGCCTTTGATCACACCTAAATCTTTGTTTTTGGGGTTCCTTTGATGATCAAAGTGCATAGGAATGAACTTTTCAATGTTTTGTTGTTAATCATAAACTGGAAATCAACATTCCAGTCCAGTTTCAGCAAAGATACTCTCTTTTGACTGAAACTGGACTGTTTTCTGATAAACTGTAAAGATGCCCTGGAGAGCCCTCCCCATCTGTATGGCTACTTTGGCCAAGGAGGGCATTTTCTAGTTTCTTCCTTTTCTGACCAGAAAGTTTGCAAAATAAACATTTTCTGTTAAATAATTAACTAGTTTTGCCAAAACAGTCAGTTTCTCCCATTTTGAAAACACACACACACACACATGCACTTTCGTTAACTAACATTAGGGAGACTCGGTCCTATCCGAGGTGACTTGGGTGACGTGAAACTCTTCCCAAGGCGTAACCTGACCTCCGAACTAATAGAATCTCTAACATTTTCTTTTGTTTGGTTAAATAATTATCAAAAGTGGCGACTCCGTTATGTTTTGTGAGATAACCGTGTTCGGCTTTTTCGCCCCAAAACTCGTCGCGATCCTCCGCGCTGGGGAGGGATCCTTACACCGGCGTGACGTAAGACCATTAGGCTCTGTGAGATTTGTCCTTTGGCCGTCCGGCGTGACGTAAGTCTATTAGGTTCTGTGAGGTTTGTACCTTGGCCGTCCGGCGTGACGTAAGACCATTGGATTTTATTGACCCGGCCGTACTTCATAAGTCTAGGGTAGAAAGTGAAATCGTGAAAGTCCCGGCCGTACCTCGTAAGTCCAGGATGAAAGTTAAGAGTTGTTGACCCGGCAGTCTGGAGAGACGTAAGACCAATTTGTGTAGTCGACCCTCCGCCATAAGATAAGTTGACCAGTCGACCCTCCGCCATGAGATAAATTGACCAGTTTGTGTAGTCGACCCTCCGCCATGAGATAAGTTGACCAAATTGACCAATGTCTCCCGGCAGTCTTTAGTCGGACATAAGACCAGTTACCCTCGAGTCGACCCTCTCCTGATAGAACCTAGTTGATCGAGCCCAGCCTCTGATCTATGCCCATTATTTGAGCCTCTGAGCCATGCCCATTCCTTGAGTCGACCTCTCCGATAGAGCCAAGTCGATCAAGTCTAGCCTCTGAGCCATGCCCATTATTTGAGCCTCTGAGCCATGCCAACCCCCTTAGTCAAACCTCTCCGAATAGGGCCAAGTTGACCAAGTCCGGCCTTTGAGCCATGCTTGTTTAGGAAGGGATGAATGAATATCAACCTAAGGCCCATAGGTGTGAGTAGCCTTAAAATCTCTCACCCAAACTACGTTAGGCTTGATTCCCTCGAATAGGGATACGTAGGAATCCTATAACTCTAGGTCTAGCCATAGAACAAATCGGCCAAGCCGTCCTCCCATCAGATTGGGATGCTTATTTTGTCGACAACCCCGCTTTCTTCAAAAGCGACGTTGCCAAGGGGCTCTGTAAGTACCCCAATCTGAATTTGACCTACTTTAGAGGAATTCTTGGTACCATTTAGGGATAAACCAATGGGCCAGGACCTCACTAGGATAAACCTAATATTCCAGGACTGAACTGGAATTAAACTTAGAAAAATCCAGAAGCTCTCCAAGTCGAGTCGTACGGATGGTTTGGGTACTTGAGGGGTTGAGCCGTACGGCTATGTTGGGCACCCTCAGTCCTTATAAATTGAACCCCATGCTGATCATTTCAGGGGGGAGAAAACGTTTTGTGTGTTGATACTCTGCCAGTTTGAGAGCAAAAACTGTGAGTGATACACATTTGAGTGAAAAGTAAGGAAGATAGGCCATAACCATCATAGGTGAAGCCTCCTTCTACCCATCTTCTTCTTCATCTCAAACTCTTTTTGTTATTGTTCATATTACTTGTTTACTTTGTGTTATATCTTATTATTCTTGCAAGCCTTGTCCATTCAAGCACTTTACATTTCTTGCAAGTCTTGTCCATTTCAAGCACTATATATATATATATATATATATATATATATATATATTATACAAGTCTTGTCTTCTCAAGCTATATATATTATTGTTATATATATATGTATTATGAATGTATATGTACATTGGAACCAAATCATGAGATGATTCAAGGTTCCCTTCATACCTAGTGTATGATTGTGGGGTAAAACCTAAAGATGATCATGGTTTGTTAAGTTTTATGTTGATTTTGTTCTTGTTTGGCCATGAGAGTCATGATTGGGTGATAAAGTTTCAATCTTTATCATCCCAACCATGACCTAGCCATAAAATCACCAAGTATGGGACATAAAGATCCGATCTTTATGTTACATTTTTGTTTCTAAAGGTTTAATCTTGCATAATAAGTCCATTTTGATGGTAAAGTTTCAATCTTTACTCATCAAATGGTCATTTTGGCCCAAAGGGCATGTTCATCAACTTTCTCAAAATTTCTCCAATGATTGTCTTGATCACACCCAAAACCTTTGTTTTTGGTGTCTAATTTGTGATCAATGACATAGGGATGATTAAATCCATGTTTTTGTTGAAAAAAATAACTGAAAATGATCATCACAGTCCAGTTTCAGCAAGAACACTCTGTTTTGCCTGAAACTAGACAGTTTTCTAATAAACTATCAAAAACCCCTAGAATGCTCTCCCTAGCCGTACGGCTACTTTGGCCAGGGAGTGCATTTTCCAGTTTCTTCCCTTTCTGACTGAAATGTTTGCAAAATAACCCTTTTCTGTTAAATAATTAACAAGTTTTGTTAAAATGTCAGTTTCTCTCATTTTTGAAATACACACACACACACATGCACGTTTGTTAACTAACGTTAGGGAGACTCGGTCCTATCCGAGGTGACTTGGGTGACGTAAAAATCTTCCCAAGGCGTAACCTGACCTCCGAACTAATAGAATCTCTAACCTTTCCATTTATTGGGTTAAATAATTAACAAATTTGGCGACTCCGTTATGTTTTGCGTGATAACCGTGTTTGGTTTTTCGCCCTTCAAAACGAAAACCCTTCGTTTCCTTCATCACGGGGCGGGATCCTTACACGTGTGAGACTCGTTTATCTTGTACAAGATGATCCGTCCAGGTCGTTCCTTCAGTCATGTTGTGTCAAGGGGGACAAGTTTTTGTCTGACAACCAATGATATTGATCAATGTGAAAGCTCTAAGTAGGTCGAGCGTACTTTGTTGACAACTCTAGGATGTCTGAAAGTCTCCGGTGAAAGTGATGAAAGACGTGTTCCATTCCCCCGAGTTTATCTCATGTGTGGTCTAAGTCAAGCCCCAAGAATCTTGTATGTTGTAGATGACTTCGTGAACAGGCTTATGAGGATGTTTGATTTGAAGAAGAGTGCTCTCCCGCTTGATGGATTTGAGGAAGGTTGAAGAAGAAATGATTTGAAGAACGTTCTCCCTATATATATTTTTTGTGACGCACCCTGATTTTTGCTTAGACCGCCCTTTCGGGTTTTCAATCTAGCGGGCATATTTTTTGCGTCTCTTTTCATTTTTTTTGACATAGTATGAACTCAAAGATGACCCAGAGAGAGAGAGAGAGGAGGGTAGTTTTGTCTCTTATTTAGGGAGAGACATGAAAGATTTTTGGGTTTGAATGTATTAGGCATTTTAGCTATCGACTTGGCTTTTGGGAATTTGTTCCAAGCATCGACTCGGTGGGGATAACGCACTTTGTAATGAGAGTTAGAGGCGAAGAGGATAGCCCCTAGTATGGATTTACTTTGACGAGTTTGTACGTTTACAGAATGAATAGACTAGGGAAGGAAAGGATCAAAAGCCCCTAGCCTTGATGCTTGGATTTGAAGAAAGTTTATGAGAGTGGAGAAGAGGAGGCCCCTAGACTTAACGAAGAACACTACTTGGCTCAAAGTACTAGAAAGATATTTCTACCTTTAATGGACCATAGTATTTATTTTTGATGTCTTAAGTGTTTTTCCAGTTCATTTTTGCAAGTGAATCATCTAGAAATGTCTTGACAAGTTTTGAGGAGAAGGCCCAACCATTAGTGCGCTCTTCGGATTTCTTCATGAGTGATATCTACGGATGATGGACATGGTCTTCAAGTTAGGAGTCTCATATTTTTCTTCATTTGTATTTGATTTTTGTTGTAGGAGGAGATGAGAGGCCTCCTTTTTGACTTCATTGTGTATTGTTGAAACTCCTTCTTTGTGGGGTTGTGAAAGCTTGAGAGTTTTTTATTTTTTTTTTTACTTTCAAAGCTTGAATTGAGTAGCCCCACTTTTGTTTGGGAATGATGATGCCTTTGACTTTCTTCCATTATGGTCCTTCGACTTTTGATATGAGCACGGTGATAGCAATGTGTAGCCCCTAGGCCTTCTCACTTGTTTAGACATTTCTATTTTCAATTGCAAGGTTTTAGATTAATGACAATTATTGTTTGCGGATCCATTTAGAGAGATATTCAAAAGCTAGAATAACCTTAGAGTAGTGTATAGGAAATGGAAATGAATTTTATTGGTAACTAGAATTTTAAAAAGACTCGATAGTTTAGTTGACACAAACTAGAGAAGGGGGAGATGGACTAGAATGACAGAATGACTCTTCGAGTTCATACTAGGAAATTAAAACCTATTCTATTCTAGGGAGAAAGGGGAAGGATAGTTGTAGCCCTAAAGTGGTGAGGCTTTGTCTTCTTCAACATGGTTTGTTAGGAAGCGGGTTGGTGAGGACATTTGGCGCTTGAAGTTCCTTGTTGTCAATGAAATCTTGGATCACATCCCTCAAGTGGTGACAAGAGTTGGTGTCATGGCCGGTAGATCTATGGAACTTGCAGAAGAGATGATGAGCATGATTAGGAGGGAGTTCCCTTGGTGTAGTAGGAGGATTTCTTGGTGTGATCTTTCCGGCTTCCACTAGTATGTCAAAGAGTTCTCCTTGGGTGATCCTTTCTAGCTTGCTGTAGACTCTTTTTCCTTCTCTCTTTTAGGAGGGGGAACAGCGGAGTAGTTGCCTTTCCCTTGGTTGTTGAAAGCTATAGCATTGACGGAGGTTTCTTTGTTGGATGCACCTTTGTGATCGTAGCGATAACTACTACTCTTTCTTTTAGACTTGAGGAGGTCATCAATCCTTATTCTGGATTCGTGGAGCTCAATGAACCTAGGAAAGTAATTACCGGAAAGCTTATCTTGAAATTCCTTACGAAGACATTGGAGGAAGATGTGGATTTGTTCTTTAAGACTAGGTCTTTCAACAATTTTTGTGAGCTTGAGCCTCCACCTTCTAAAAAATTCGGCAAAAGACTCATTAGGGTATTGCTTAGTTTGCTCAAGATCCCTCCTAGTAGGGCGGTATGTAGGGTTGCCTTCAAACTGCTTTTGGAACACTCGACATGCTTCTGACCAATCAAGCCTAATGTATATCGGAAGTGACATGTACCAATCTCTTGCAACACCCTCCAAGGTTTGAGGGAAAGATTGGGCTAAAATGTTATCATCGACACCCATTGGTAACATGGCCCAAGTATAGGTTTCAACATGATCTCGGGGACAAGTGGTGCCATTGAACTTTGCCATATCGGGATTCTTATACTTGCGTGGAAGCTTGGTGATGGATTGTCAACGAAAATTTGGATCAAAAGGAGTGAATGATCCCTTTGGTGTGTCAAGTGAAGCAAGTTTCTGGTGTGTCAAGTGAAGCAAGTTTCTTTTCAAGGTAATTCATGGTCACAGGAGCATCAACCTTTTTGGTTTCACCACTACTTTCTTTCTTGGACTTGGTAGTCTTAGAGACATGTTCCTCGTCATCGGAGGAGGAAGAAGAAGAAGAGTCGGACTCGTAGTGCTTCTTCTTAGACCTTTTATCTTTCTTTCTAGAGGATGCCTCGTCTTCGGAGGAGGCGGGGGATTCATAATCCTTCTTATTTTGTTTCTTAGATTTCTTGACTTTCAATGCATGGAGCTCGGCAAATAAGGCGTCTATGTGAGCTTGCTTCTCATCTAGTTGCTTGGTGGCTTTCAAGATTTCGGCTTTGGCCTCATTGTGATTTTCAGTATTGGTGTCGTTGCTTTCAGTCATGGTGTCGGGTGAGTTTGGAACGATCTAGTTGCGATTCGGACGGACCTAACGGTATAGAGATTGTGTTAAACCCAGATTGAGCTCCCAACAAGTCGTCTTTATGAGGTGTATAGGCTTAGGAGTGAGTGTAGATTGACCAAACGGTCAAAGCATAGAAACTGACACGGACAAAAGAAGATGTCTCGTACGAGACAAGGATGTCTCGTACGAGGCATCCAGCACAGATCACAGAATTCATTTTTTTTTTAATCCTAATTTTGGTCGAACGGAACTTAATCCGTTTTGGGGGGTTTCTATCTAATATCTTGGAATAGTGGATTCTGTCACCCTAGAATATGAGCCCCTTGTTTTTCACCTGTACTGCACTCTCCCAAATGGACAATTTGGGCAAAGGTCTCATATTCTCATCGGAATCCACCATTCAATTTAGCCAAACCTAAGTGATTCCGTAATTGTTTTGCACTTTGTTAAGCAACGCCTTTTATGCAATCAAACCTTATGAATTCTTGTTTAGGGACAACCGAAAGGGACATTATCAAACGCAAGATCTTGATGGCGAAAGAGACTAGACTCGATGAACGTAGAAAAATTCTCAATTTCACCATCGCAATCCTTTGTCCGATAATTTATTACCGAAAGGACAACCGTCAAGAATTCATGAAGGGAGGATTATAGATTGTATGAAAAGCGTTGTCTTGGGTAAAGATTAAGACAATCCTAATAATCAAACCGATCGGTCAAAAGGAGTGTCCTATTGACTATTATGTATCCATGAGGTTGATGCAGGGCTTACAGATAAGGCTCCCCATGAACACAGTCGAGGAGCGTGTCACGGAGTGGGTACACCATCTTTGGAGAGACCGGCAAGGAAGTGCTGACCGACATCCGTCCTCCGATTGGGACCCGGGTTTATAGGGTATGTAGTGCAATTAATCTACATGCGTGCACGTGTGTGAGAGTCAAGTTCTAGATGTCAAGGAAAAATATAGATTTTTTTTAAAGCAAGTAAATGATTGACCGGACCAAAGTGGTTGCCTACGTTTCCCTCAATCTACAGAAAAAGAAAGAGAGACTCAGGTCAACGTAGTTCGAGTTTGAAAATATTTTTGAGAAGAGGAAGAGCACATAAGCACGTAGGAGCACTTAGAAGAGAGGGATAGAAGTACTCACAGTGCTTGCATTACCCATTAATGGGTGCAAAATAAACTAGAGAATGAGTACAGTTAGGGGTGGCAAAATGGGTGTTTTGGGTTTACCCATTAAAGTTAAAAATCCATTGGATATCCGGATATTTTAACTTTAATGGATACACCCAAAACACCCATTTTGCCACCCCTAAGTACAGTAGTCATCCCTAATTTATTCATTTTTTTATACTCCGCTGCAAAATATGTTAGCGCAAAAACAATACATGTATATAACATAAATCATTTATTGCATATATGGGGACGGAGTAAAAAAACAAAGAAAGTTTTTTTTTTTTTTAAGTCTAGAGACTGATCTGCAGCTTTCTAAAAATTTAGGGACTGTTCTGTAGTTTTTGGAAATTCAGGGACACAACTGCAGTTTCAAAGTGCAAGGAAGGAATATCTCGTACGAGGTATCTGATGTCTCGTACGAGATATCTCTCCCAGAACCCAAATTCAAGACAGAACAGATTCAAAAAATAGCAGTCCGAAAATTCACAAAAAAATCAGAAAAAATTTATTTATTAGCAGAAAATTACAGAGACTTAAAACACCTAATTTGCATGCAAGTCTAACCCACTTAATACGTCCCCAGCGGAGTCGCCACTGTTTGCATCCGAGAAGATAGAGATCCTCATTTTACCTTTTTGATTTGAGAGTCGCCACCATGTTGTTGAACGGAACACGGACCATAAGATTCTTGAGTTCGGGGGTTAAGTTATGGATTGGGAAGGTCAAAGAGAACTCAATCCACCCAATCTAGGATTGGTCTTGCTTAGGTATATTTAATCAAATAGAGAATAAGCAATTAAAACAAGTAAAGCCAATAATTAATTTCTTGATTATTGGAATGTCGGATCATGTGCTTCGAGACCATCTCCATAGATTGGAGAGGCTCTAGGCTGATCCTTTTAATGGGATTACACTACTCTAAAACAAAGAATGAGATGAGAAGTAGAGATTAAAAGCGTAGGAGTTTTCGTAAAGCGTTCTTGAGATTCCAATTGATGGCCTTGACTAAGGCCTTGATGATCCAAGAGTTTTGTGATGATTTTGGCTTGGAAGGATGAGTTTTTGATGGTGTTTTGGTGTGAGGGGAGAGGGAAAATGGGATTCTTGAGAGAGACTGATTGGAGAGTTGTTAACCTCTTTTTGTAGTGAAAGAACTCTATTTTATAAGTATTGGATTACTTAGGGACCAAGTCTAGGAGTCCTAAGTTTAGTAGGTAATAGAGCCCTTATTTGGAGACGTTAAAGAAGGTAGAAAATCAGTAGGAAATCACCTAGGAAGCCTCCTATTAGATATTCCCCGGATTATGAGAGTGTTGGCCAAGAAAGAGATCGGGACGGAGAAGGAAAGTGGATTATTCCCGAAACAGAAGGAGATGTCTCGTACGAGACATTGATGTCTCGTACGAGGTATCCAATGTTTTAAATATTGTTTTGTCCTTCTGTCAGTTTTATTTGTTCATTTTAGCCCCTAACTAACGAAGTTAGTTAGAAAGATAACAAAACATGACGAAACTAACGGGTTTTCATCCAAACACAAAGGCGAGACACAAGAGTAGTGTAATCATAAATGAACGTTCAAAATGAGATGTCTACATGAATCAAGATTGCTGGGTATCCCATCTTGATTTTTATTTCATGTTTGGTCAATTTGGTGAACTTGTCCATGATAAGTTTGCAAATCAAAAGAAGATCAAGTAACCAACTAAGATTCATCATGTCATCATGACAACAAATATGTGCTCATTAAAATACCAAATGAAATACCATAGTTCAAAATAAAATTTTCGTTCAACATCCTCCTCTTTCTAGCCACAATAGTTTAAACTGGAAAAAAAAATATATTGTATCGAGTGAAAAAGTTGACAGACTGAGTACGATAAAAAAATCAATCATTGTTGCCTATTTATCCAATTTCTCTTGTTTAATTTGCTTGATTCCCTTCGTAACAGACAATTGTACCTCTTCATCATTGGAGGTAGTATCTAACAAACGTTTTTTGTGGAGTGATGGATGTTGAAGAACTGTCCTCCACAGATTCCAAAGGCTTATCCTACATAAGAAAAACGTAAAATAACATGATCATAAAAAGCAAACTCTCAAAATGAAAGTGAAGTAGAAAAATAAAAAGTAAACTAAGGATACAAAGAAATTTACCTTAGTATTGCAGTTCAAGCCGGTCACATTTTCAATTTCATGATTCAATTTCGAAGCCACCTCCTGAAGTTTGAAACAATTAAAGGTTATGAATTTGAACTTTTTTCTATAGCTAATGTGGTGTCTTTTCTACTTACATAAGCATTTATGAGTGATAAAAACTGGGCGATGATATCTGTATCCTCTGATAATTGCTTTATTGTGAAAGTCCGTTTATCTTGAGCAGTATCTACAGTTCTTTGGTCAACATCAATCCTGAATAAACATCGTCTTTCAAACATTTTTCGAAAATATTCAGGTAGTTGGCCCTGTTGAACATCATGTTATATGAACATTATTTTACATCTATTATATAGTCTAAATATATATAATAACAAAATGACAACAAATTAGCTACCTCTGATACATCGGCAAGAACTACAGCAGCCGACATTCCGAGCAAAGAAGATGTTGCCGCATCGAATAAAACAAAGTGTGTCTCAGCTAGATCTATATGATTCATATCAGTGACCAATATCCTGATTTTGAACCTAAAAAAAATAGGTACTCAATTAGTACGAATGAAAATAATTATTATATATCTTATTGATTTGTATATATATAAAAAAAAAATCAATTCCGTCTATTACCTAGGGATAGCATTGCCATAAGTTGTCTTGCATTTAGGACAGTTTTTAGTGCTCTTTTCAAAGCCTTGAGCACACTTTATATTGTTACACCCATCATAGTACCAGGTGGCATGTGAATCCACATCCGATATGGTTGCCAATATGGTGTATACGCCAACCTAATAAAAAGGATTATAGTAAAAAAGATTAATGTAACGAAATAATATTTACATCAGTATAACCGACATAAAAAAATAAGTATATTTATAATATGACAAAAACTTGTGTGAGACGGTCTCACACGTGAGACGGATCTTGATGAGAGAGTAAATGGTTTGCCCCCTTATGGGCGGGGATGGGTAAACCCATTTCCTCTCTAAACAAGATCCGTCTCACCGTGTGAGACCGTCTCACACAAGTCTTCCTCTTATAATATACATATGTACATGTGAGCAAATCACCAATCGTCTTGAATTCTTTGGTTTTCAACCACATATCACTATTGATATGACTACTATCATTAGTGGTAATAGTCAAAGAACGACTAACCAATGAAGATCAAGTTTCACGCCTGTAAAAGTGATATATGCAAATTAACATAACCATAAAAATTTGTATAACAAATTTATGGATTCTTATAAAAGTTTAGTGTTCATTTACTTGCTAAGACAATCTGCTACTTCAGGAAACGATGCATTAATATGCATTATTGAAGCATGCTTCATAGTACTAACTTTGGTTTTACCTGTATAAAGATTATAAAATTCACTCACATATTAATAAGCCTTGCATCAGAAACGTTATTGCAGTTTAAGTAAATCTACGTAAAAGATACCTTGGCATGTAGATAGCATTACAAACTGCAAAACCAAAATCATTGGGCCTTCCGCATTTTGACCCCTACTGTCAATAAACTGTTTTAACTTATCTCCAAATGAGGCCCACAGGACGGCAGTCAACTCATTTCCACTGTCAAAATAGTAGAAAGTAATTATAGAATATATCTTAATTAGTCACAAAATATATTAATTAACCTTTACAGAATAAAAATTCTGAATCACATACTCATTATCAATCGGCTGAACATCTAACTTTCTGGCATTAAACTTCTGCACAAACTCAAAATCTCTGAGAGGTAAAATAACCTCTCCAATCACAACTAGCAAATATTCATCAAATGTTAGTAAATATCATAGTACTAACTTTGGTTTTACATGTATAAAGATAATCTATATAAGATCGAAAAAAAATATATATGCGATGTATAGTTCTCACCGACTACAAAATCCAAATTCAAACTCCCAATTGTTTGAAAAGGCGTGAACTCGAAACTGTTATCTGGAATTTGGACAGACTTGTCGACTTCCGACACGTCAGTGGCCAAACTCATACACAGTTTCCATTTGTGATTTAGCATCGCCTTTTGGTTTGGTTGAACGCAGTTTTCTTCGACACCAAACTTTGAAATCTTTAGCATTTTGCCTTCTTGAAACTGTTTTGTAAATTGGGACGGCAATTTGCTAGGGATCGTTGCTTGGATTTTAGATCCCTGTATAAAATATAAAATATCATTAATTAATTAATTAATGAAATATTAATAACGATAAGGAAATAAATATATGAAATTTATTACCTCTTGATCAACCAATATCACTACAGTTGATTTTTTTCCGTACTGTCCAATCAGCTCCCATTGCCGTAATATGCGGACATTACGCTGGATTGTTTAGTTTTTCTCGTCAATTGATTTGACAGCAATCATACGACTTGTAGCCATTACCTATGTTTTAAGTTAATTAAATACATAAGCAACTGAGCACACTGTCATTAAGAAGGTAACCATGAAATTTTGAATTTGAAACTTTGCAGCTGATTGCAAAGTGAGTATAAAGATACAATCTATATGACTGTATCTTTATAGTACATGTTCCGTCCTGCATTTTATGAAGATGTGGATCCATGAAATTCAAGAGTAATTGATAATACATATATAAATTTGTTGGGGACGCATCCACTAGCCCATACAAGCAGTCATCAACATGGAGAAATAAATCAACACATGAAATAATAATATGAAAGAACAAGAACACCATGATTTGTAACCCGGTTAACTACCCCCTGTGGCTACATCCGGAGGCCCCAAGCCAGGATATCACTATAATAATATGTTTATTGTTACAGTTTACACATACACTCATACAGATCTAGTATGTATACTCTCCCATGAACAACCCTCTGCTACATATTATTATCTATCCCCCAAGAATGCACAAACATGATCATGCCCGGGTTGTAGGATCGGCCCCATGGCTATCCTAGGCCCCCGGCCCCCTTCTAAACACTATTTTGTGCTCTCTCTTGATATCCTATCTCTCTCCTCTTAGGTACCAATATTATGGTGGTAGTCACAATGTATTTATAGGGATACAAAACCTAATCCTGATCAAAACCTAATTTACCCGGGGTCCTTGAGACGGAAGGAGTATGATACTAAATCCCTAAAGTAATAAGGAGACAAATTCCTTATTAACTTCAGACTCCTACCCACGTCAACTTCAACTGTCTGGCCTACCAGGCGCCCGCCTGCCCAACACCAGGCGCCCGCCTGTAGTCAATCAGAGAACATGCTCCATTCTGCCAAGGTAAGCGCCCGCCTACCTGATACCGGGCGCCCGCCTGCTCCTCCGATTCTGATCCATCTTCTCCTCGGTTTTGATCATCTCCTTTGTTTTGTCTCTAATTCCAGCAATCTCCCACCTGGAGACATAAACCACCAATGTGACATGCTCCTATCATACTCCCACCAGAGAATGATCCACCAAATATTTTTTACACCACCATTGTAACACCAAGCTCCTCCTTGATGATCATAACCCTCCACGCTCCTCCACCATGAACCTCCACATTCAAGTAATAAGGCGAGTTGAAACCAAGCGACACTTCAACCTCTCTGTGTTAGATCCTTCTTGCCTCCCCAAATCAACTTCTACCTTGATTTCTTTGCAAGACTAACTTTGCCTTCTCCTTTCTAGATCTACTCCCCTTGCAATGCTCCCCGTGAAACTCGGACACACCTTGCTTCTTGCATTGTCTTCATTGTGATATTTTCTCGCTCTCTGTTAGGGCCACTTGACTCCCATCGCGTTGAAACTTTTTGAGTCACTCTCCCCCCTAACATACCGTTTATTGATGTCTCTCCATTTTACACCAAAAGGCCGATCTTCACGACTCTTGCTCCTACCCAGAACGAATTTGATGTTGTCGGTAGAGTACAACATCCTCCTTACCCCCATCCATCATTTGCGAGAAGTCCTCCTCTTCCCACGTGGTCTAACCGGCTTATACCACTCACCTTTTGCATCGTCGGTTGCTTACGCAAGTGCCTGATGCATTCCTCTTTTCTTTCATATTTTTCTCCAACCTCCTTGACTGCCCCAAGATCCCTTTGAACACCTCCTGATCCATCTTGATCTCTGCATCTCCAAATCTCACCTCGAATTTCTGCAGATCTCATAAGAAACAAACGAACTATTCGGACTGTCTAATCTTCACACGATTGTGACCTATTTGGCACCTTTTGCTTCAATCAAAAAATCCTAACAGCTCTCAGATTTATCCTGCACGTCTTCCACACGAAGAATCTGCACTGCACAAAATCTGCACGTGTGCTGCACAAAGCCTGCACGTGCATTGCACGAATTCTGCATGTGCGCTGCAAAAAAAATATGTTGTCTTTTTTCTTCACCTTGGATCTCCCGAATCTCAAACTAAAGCTCTTGATACCAGTTTTTGGGGAATTGGGGGGATCACCGCATCCACTAGCCCATACTAGCAGTCATCAACATGGAGAAATAAATCAACACATGAAATAATAATATGAAAGAACAAGAACACCATGATTTGTTAACCCGGTTCACCACCCCCTGTGGCTACATCCGGAGGCCCCAAGCCAGGATATCACTATAATAATATGTTGATTGTTATAGTTTACACATACACTCACATAGATCTAGTATGTATACTCTCCCATGAATAACCCTCTCCTACATATTATTATCTTTCCCCCAATAATGCACAAACATGATCATGGCCGGGTTGTAGGATCGCCTCCCATGGCTATCCTAGGCCCCCTCCTAGACACTATTTTGTGCTCTCTCTTGATATCCTATCTCGCTCCTCTTGGGTACTAATATTATGGTGGTAGTCACAATATATTTATAGGGATACAAAACCTAATCTTGATCAAAACCTAATTTACCAGGGGTCCTTGAGACGGAAGGAGTATGATACTAAATCCCTAAAGTAATAAGAAGACCAATTCCTTATTAACTTCAGACTCCTACCCACATCAACTTCAACTGTCCGGCCTACCAGGCGCCCACCTGGCCAACACCAGGCGCCCGCCTGCAGTCAATCAGAGAACGTGCTCCATTCTGCCAAGGTAAGCGCCCACCTGCCCCATACCGGGCGCCCGCCTGCTCCTCTGATTCTGCTCTATCTTCTCCTCGGTTTTGATCATCTCCTTTGTTTTGTCTCCAATCCCAACACAATTCTGGTGTACGGATTATTATGCACAAAATTGATTTAAAGTAGAAGTTACGAATGCACAAAACTTACATTGAAAATTACTCTTGATCAAGATCTAATTTGAATATTTTCCTGTCATCCATTTTGCGACGGAGGGATATATAACTATATATCTTATGTAAATTAGGAGAAGAGAATGCTATTGACTTGTTTGTTACTGTTAAGCGTACCTTTCAACAATAGTCTATCATACTTCATGCATTTCATCAAGAAGCTTATTGCTGCATTTGAAATTTTTGTCCAGTATTTTTTCTTGGAACTCATAGACCTCAGTCTATTAATCTTTTTTCTTCCTTTTTTATGTTTATAAAGACTGATTTAACCTTGCGCACTCAGTTCTGCTTTGTCAATCAGTAATAATCTTAATCTATCGAGATATTTATTATTTTTTAGTATTGGTGTGTACTTGGTTGGTTTGATTAAAAATACATGCACTCACAACACTGGTATTGTTATGCAGATAGATGTTGTGGGTGAGAAGAACTTGGGGAGGATTAGTTGATATTTTGATAGTATAAACAGAGGGAGTAATAGGTAAGCCTTTTAGCATTACCTAGAGAGTTCAAATTTAAAAGACTTCGTCTGAACCAAGACAATTGTAGAGAGTAAACATGGAAAGCATTTTAAAAATTCTACTACATCCTGCTTGAAATTTACCCGATAAAGTCCCTGGATGAGTGGATTTCATGGATGAAGTTCCAAATTATTTGAAAAGTAAAATATACCCTGCTTGAAATTTACCCGATAAAATTTTTCTTCTTCTTTTGTCTATGGTCTGTGGGATCTCAATATAGGAGAGAGATGGTCAAAATAACTGAATTTTTCCAGCCTTCATCTCTGTCTAGGTATGTGTTAAATAGGACTAATGTCTCGTTCTTATTGATCTGTTAACGGGTAAGTGTACACTTTAAAACCCCATTCTGGTGGGTAGAATATAATGATGTATTTGGTACTTTTGGATTGCTATATACTCCCTCCGTCCCACTCGAATTAGGATTCTTAGTCAATCTAATTATACTTTGACTAATAATTTGAAGAAAAATAATGATCCTAATAAAAATTTAAAAATTGTTATTGAATCACGGTTACTAATAAATTCAATAACTATTTTTAGATTTTCATTAAGATAATTATTTTTCTTCAAATTATTGGTCAAAGTATAATTAGATTGACTAAGAATCCTAATTCGAGTGGGACAGAGGGAGTAAGTTTATGCCCTTCAAGTAGGGGTGTTCACGGTCCGGTCCGGTTTTTGTCAAAATTTCACAAAACCAGTACCGGACCAATTTTCGGTTCTGTATAAAATTAGAACCAGGATCAAACCAATATATTTCAGAACCGGATTCATTGGTCCGGTTCTATTGGTCCGGTTCTACATATTACATATCATACAATTTTTTTAGCATTTAATACAAGTTTATGTAATCATGGTTGTAATATTAACATTTCATGAACCATTAATGTACCAACCCATAGGCCTGTGGAGATTGGTGCATTTAACATTGCTGATAGGGAATAAAGATTTTGTTTTTATAACAAAAACATAAAATATAACCTCTTGTATTGATTCTGTATTGATTCGAAGATGTCTACAATTAGGATAGTCAGAATTTTGTTTTTATATATTGGTGTAAAATAAGAAATATATATAATATATAGCATATTAGTAATATATATACATGTAAATATGATTGGTGCGGTCCGGTCCAGAACCGTGTATATATTTTTCAAAACCGGAACTGGACCAATTTACCGGTTCTAAAGGAATTTGGAACCAGAACCAAACCAATACCATTGGTTCCGTCCGGTTTTTATTGGTCCGGTCCGGTTTTATTGGTCCGGTCCAGTTCTAATATTTTTTGCACAACCCTACCTTCAAGTTGAATATAAAGTTGTTACTATTGGAACTGCAATTAGTCTTTTTTGCTATGTATCCTGGTGTAGGTGAGTGGCTATGGGTTCTTGATACCCGAGGCACAAGCAAGAGAAGTGAATATGACTACATGCGTTCTACAGGAATTGTGAAGTTATTGTTACTAAAGTACTTATATGATCTCAAGGCACAAGAAGGAAAAGTGAGTATGGTTGCAGACTTCATATGTGATTGCAAGGATGGCAGAATAGTCAAAGCAGTAAGCGGCAAATACACATTAAAGTATGATCTATTACCATCTAACATCTTAAACTCTTTATGCCATTAAGTTTCACAATCGGATACTCTATTTTTTTTTATGCAGAAAAGAAGACTTACCACCATAAGATTGAAGAGAGTCTGCAGAAAAGCGAAGAAACCAGACGGGAAAAAAGAACCAATTCCTACATGAGAGAGAGAGAAGGTTCGAGATTGTAGGGGAAAAAAAATGAAGATCACACAAAATAATGAACTCAGAAAATACCTAGGTTGGAAAAGAAGCACGCCGCGTGAGAAACAAAATGAGGCAGTCAAGAGTTTTATTGGCGTAGGTAAATTTTTATAATTATAATTGTATATCAATTCCTTAGATTTAGTTAAAGAATAAATATCTTTCTTTATTTAAAGATAGAAATATAATTTAACATTGAAATTCAAATCATTGACTATATTTAAGGAATGCTTATCATTCCAAGATCCGAATTTTCAAGGAGCCAATTATACGTTTTTTTTTCTTAAACATCGTATTTTTTTTTTTAAATTCAAATAATTGACTATATTTAAGGAATGCTTATCATTCTAAGATCCGAATTTTCAAGGAGCTAGTTATACCTTTACGATTTTTTCTTTTTTTTCTTGACACCGAGATTTATTCTTTCTTTATTTAACACCGAGATTTATTCTATATGCTATATTGGAGTTTTAATTTTTTTGAAATTCAAATCATTGACTATATTTAAGGAATGCTCATCATTCCAAGATCCGAATTTTCAACGATCCAGATATACGGTTTTTTTTCTTAAACAGCATTTTGTTTGCATTTTGTTTTTCTTCTACTTTAATATTATATATGGATATGAAGAATATTTTTTCATAATAATCCGTTACTTTGAAAAAAATCGCATGTATTGCGCCTATCACACCAAATTTTTAATTCGGATTTATGCAGTTTTTTGAATTCAATGAAAATGGTTTCTTTGAGAAACTAAAAAAATATTCTCTTGAGTTTTGATTCCTTAAATTCAGTCACTTTCACATAAATTCAACTCCCAAATAATATAAGTTTAAATATATTAATAATTTTTTAAAATTACATGAGAGTAACCAAATATTATTCAATAAAATTTAATAAAGATTGATATCAATCGTTTCTCTCTCTCTCTTAGTATGAACATAACTTGATATCAATCGACATGAGTAATGCGCACTTGATGTTGATAGTTGAGAACAATGCGAATGGTTGTTCTTGTAGGCTAACAAAGTGTGTTTAAAATTAAAAAAACAAATAAAAGACAAAGACAAACTGGAATGGCTAACATTTATTCTAGCCTAATGGTTTCCTTCCGTGTTGGCGACATGGGTAATGCGGGATTGATCTTGAATGTTGATAAAAAGAAGAATATGATCATGGGGAAGACCTCGCTTCTCAAACACCTTGCACATCAAACCTGTATCTATATGAGTGTATCAGTAACTAAAATATTTATTTATATAAAATAAATTAATAGACAATGATAGTAAAAATAAACCCTAAAGCTTATCTATATAAACAATAACTTACGTGTACTGAAATAAGCAAATAGTTTTTCTTCTTTCAATCTATTGACCAGTTCGTTCAATTTGACTGTAAAAACCTGAAGCAAAATATCAGGATTATCTTGTAGTTTCAAGCCCGTCTTCTCAAAATTTTCTGTGAATTCTGGCCAAGTTAGACTGGGAGCAAACGTGAAAAAAAAAACGAAAGGATCACCCGATCGTTTACCGTCATTTCCTGTAATCCATACATAAAGTTAAATCTGGATCAAAAATAGGGATAAAAAAAATGTATGTTACTCCCTCTGTCCCTAAATGAGTGTATAAAAAAATTAAAATTTTATCTTCATCAAGAAATTGTAAAAGTGAAAATATATTTCTAGTTCCTAATGAAACGTGTTTAGTTACTAACGTGTCGTGTGATGAATTGGATGGTCTGAGATGAATTATTTCAATTACTTTTAAACCCTGTTAATAATCTCATATTATATGGATAGACTGAAATGGGTTATTTCATTTACTTTTAAACCATGTTACTAATTTAATATTCTCAGTGCAACTATCTTTTGACTCACTCGCATGTTCATTTGTTAGCTATCGTACATATGTTTTATACAGACCAAAGCATGAAGCAAGAGGTCGAGCAGTAGCTAAGATGATGCAGCAAATAATACATTAGAAAAAAGAAAGAAGAACAATTACCTCTGACGGAAGCAGAGGCGAGAGGAAAATAAAATAACGCAATGAAAGAGTTATATTGACAGGGGATCCGAGATTTATAATGTAGCCAAGATGATGCAGCAAATAGATATTTGAAAATGCCTTGTCATGGTTACCTTATTATTAGGTAGAGCATATAATGGCTCTGGTTTACTGGCTTTGGTGAAGGCCCTGTCGAGTGTGTGAAGAACAAACCGGCGATGGAGATATTTAAGTGCGAGAATTGAAGCTTCCATGGCGAGTTGGAAAGAAAAGGAAGAACCAGCTGCAGCAAAAAAAAAAAAAAAAAACTTTAGGTAAGACCTTTGGAGCACAATCTATATCATCTTAATTTCCATTCATGAAATTTCAAAAGAGAGAAGGCGAGGCATACCTTCTTTTTTTTTTTTTTTTTTTTCTGAATGTTGTTGATTGTTGGTTTTGGGGATTGGCAAGGATTTCGAGAGGATATATATCAAAGAGGGCTTTGTAGACAGAAATCTAAATAAGGAGAAAATTTCAAACGGAAATTAAAAATACTTAATTTGATTAGGTAAGTTTTTTTTTTTTTTTTTCTTTAAAAAAAAAGGAAGCATGAAGAATGGGCTGGCCAAATTATCCGGCCAGAATTTTATATTTTTCATTAATGTTAATTAATAACAACACAAACATAGTTATCCGGATTCAAAATTCAAATTATACTATATTTTCGAATTTTATTAATAAAAACAGGTTAATTAAGGAAATATTGTAGTATAATTTACAATTTTGGAAAGGAATATTGATAAATATCAATTGTTAATCGAATTTCACTAATGCGAAACATGTTAATTAAGGTAATTAATTTGTGCTATAATTAAGGGATTTTTTTAAACTGAAATTTTATCTTATCACCATTCAATTCATCAGACTTTTAATTTAATAAGGTAAAGGTTTTTTTAAAAAAAAAAAAAACAGAAGCATGACGAATGGGCTGGCCAATAGAAAAATTCCACGTGACTTTCCACGTCATAATGCCACGTGGAATTTTGTGAAGGCTCAGAATTCTTCTGCTTTCATATATAATATAGATGCTAGGGGAACAAAATAAGGTCACAAAATCTTGCTCACAAGATGAGGTGGCGATATTTTATTGGTTGCATCGATAATGGACCCGCCACATTCTAATTAAAAACACCAATAACATTATTACACTTAAGATTTTGTGAGTGACTTTTTTGTGCCCCTAGTATTATTCTTGATTTTATGGCATGAGTTAATTTGGGACCTTCTGCGTGTGTGTGTGTGTGTTTTTTTTTTAGTGACTGTTGGTTGACCAAACTAAGGATTCTAGTATATACAGAGTGTTATATTTTGTTGTCTTCATGTTATATTACTGTACACGCAATTGCGGGTTTTATGAAAATAAATCTATATATTAAAAGTCGACGCGGAGAATTACGGAGTCGCCACGTGGACAAGTGTTGGCTAAATCTAGCTTTTGGTGAAGCCACCTCATCACCTTACTAATTAATAAGTCAGAAAATTTAAAAAAATCCGGTTTTGAAGAGGAAACCGTCACACACATAACAGACCGAGATTGAAACCCACATCATCCTTTTGACCTGGTTTACTAAACTGGTAAACCTAAGCGCATACTTTTTCTCTCTCAAAAACACACAGCGCCCAAATTTCGTTGTTCTCTCTCTCTAAAACGGTGAAGACTGCCTTTAACCTTCTACTCTTGTGTTCGATTTTTCCAATTTGAAGTAAAATTTGTTTGATTCACCTTGTGTCGTTCGTTAATTTCACTCTATTTGACGCAAACTACCGTTTGATTGTAACCAAAATAACGAGGAAAGGTGTAGTGAAGCCAGGGCGTGATGGAGGTATGTGTTGATTTCAAGTTTTTTTTGCTTGATCCTCACTCTATTTTGTTCGTTTATTGTGTTGATTTCAAGCATTTTTATTCAGCTTTTGTGATGCTTGATTAGGTATTTTGAGTTTGGTACTTGTTTCTCAGTGATTTAAACAAGCAAAGGGAGTCTTTGTTGAATAAAATTGAAGACTTTCCGGCAATCAAACATGATCACATTGACAAGGTTGTTGGGAGCAAAGACAACGAGGAGAAGAAGAGGAAGAAAGCTGGTAGTTCGACTGCAACATATGTTAGACAAACTAGGTCTAGAAAGGGTGTTAGTCAGTGAAATTGTAACTTTTTGTTTTGAAATCCAAACTTATTGTTTTTAAGTCCAAACTTATTGTTTTAAGTTATTAACTTGCTGTTTTTATGCCTAAACATGTGTATTAAGTTGTATTATAAGCTCCTGTTCAAACTGCTTGTTTCAAAAGAAATTGCACGGTTATTATAATATCAAGTTTGTTTGTTAAAACACGAAGTTACACTAATAAAACACCAAGTTTAGATCTCATACTGCATAACTTGATTAACCACCAGGTTGCACTAATAAACACCAAGTTACTGTAGTAAAACATAAAGTTACAATACTAAAACACCAAGTTACTATACTAAAACAACACAATGTTATATTATAATTGATGTTCAAAAATGCTTATTTCAATAGAAATTGCATGGTTATTATAATGTCAAGTTTGTCTGTTCAAAGACCAAGTTACACTACTAAAATACCAAGTATAAATCTGATATAGCATAACTTCTTTAACCAGCAGCTTGCACTAATAAAACACCAAGTTACTGTATTAAAACATAAAGTTACAATACTAAAACACTAAGTTACTAAACTAAAACGACACCAATTTGTATATAAGTTGATGTTCAAAATGCTTTATTTCAATGTTATTATTGTCGCGCCCCGTACCCGTGGTCCTACTTGGCCCCACGCTCGGGACACGAACGGAAGACGTTATGAAACCTTTTGAGAAAATTTTTCGAAATGTCCTTTTAGAAAGTGGAATAAAAACACACTTGAAGTTCAAAGACTTCACTTAAATTGAAACAAACTTTTACAAACACTTTCACGACGAAAGTACTTAGCCCGAAGGCTTTACAAACTTTTAAACAAATGTACACACATCAACCTTTACCAAAATAGATGGAACCATAAGAAGTACGGGTACTCTACCCCAAAGGGTTTACATTTACATAATGTAACCTTTAACAAAACAAGTCCCAACTCTTACCAAACGAACGTCCTCCCGTGCCGAGTGTCCTATCCCCTGGACCCGCTTTTATCTAAAACAGTAAACAAATAAGGGTGAGAATAAATCTCAGTAAGCTACTAAAATGCAACTACATTACATGCTGATATGATGATCATAAAGAAACATTATCAACCGTAATCATATAGCATATAGCACATAACATCAACTCATATATCACTTATATCACATTGCCCACACTCCGGTGGATACCAAAGCCAAGGTTTAACCAATAACCATAACTGATGAGAATACCCACTGAGAAACCCATCAGAGAAAACCATCTGAGCAGCATAAATAGCTGAAGCCGTCGGGATCCCGAAAACCAAACCATAACCAATAGAACCAAGTAACCAGAGAGGGAAATATGACACAAAGTCATAACCCAAATACTCACCAAAGGGAGCAATTCATCCCATCCAAGGCCAATCTGGACTGGGGAAACTAGAAGGCACAGTGGACACCTTATAGTGAACTTGGCTTGTGTGCCACTATAATTCTTCCACCGCCTGACTCACAAGCTCCAATGGAAAACCTTATAGTGGACTTACCTGTACCACTATAATTCTTCCATTGGCTGACTCCACAACAAGACCAGCTGGACTTTTAACAAGAAGCACAGTAATGAATACTTGCTAAACAAAACCCAAGGCATTTAATCCAAGAAGGAACTAAGCCAAATACATCACAAGATGCACACAAAGAATCCTTATAAAGAGTCCATAAAAAGGACATTTAATCACAACCCAATCTTGTTTGTTAACGACATAAAAGTCATACACATACATGTTTAAGTCATAAACAACCCTAAGGATCACACAAACATTTGCCCTCTTATACCCAACTTGATCAAAACTATCAAACATTGGAAACAGGGGGGATTCGCACGCCTCATCCCATAGGATGCGCGCGCCTCCTAGGACCAGAACTTCACTATTGTTGATTCACTTAAGGGTGCGCGCGCCTCATCCAAAGGGATGCGCACGCCTCCCTTCTCCAGTCAATTTTGCCTAAGCTGGTGACAATGGATGCGTGCGCCTCCTTATATAGGGTGCGCGCGCCTCCTCCAATTTTGGGCCAAATCCCAGATTCTTCCTTAATTCGATTTTTACTCCTTCCGTCCCACAAGTATATTCTACACACTATATTACACCACATTAGTAACTTTCATAGGATTACAACTTGGTTGCTAAACCAATTCCATACTCAGCAAAACCCAATTCATATACTCCCTTTGTCCCAAAATTACAAGTATAGCAAATATTACCCAAAACAAAAATTTAACAAGTAGGAGTATCATATATAGCATATATGACTATTTTAACATTTAAAGGGGAATTAGTAACTTACTTAGTTCCGGAAAAAGTATCGCTGAAATAAGTTTTGTTCGGCTAGAAATGACCTACTCAACGCCCTGATCATTTTTATATAATTAGTTTTTAAAACGGGTAAGTAAATAAAAAGAATTAAATCGAAATGGGTTGAACTTACCTTTTTTCTTTAACCCTAGGAACAGAACGAGGAAAGTTGCAACTGAAGAAATGTTCACACAGAGAAAGAAGAGAAAGGTAAGTTTCCTTAAATATCTTTACCCTTTTTACATTTTGGTCACCCAAAGTTTATTTTTAACACTTTAGCCCCTAAACTTACATTTTCAACTAGGACCCTAAAGTTTCAACTTGATCATTTAACTCCTTTAATCATTATTTTTACTAACTAAGTAAATAACACAAATAATCAAATATGATATGTAAATCATAAAATATGATGCAACACATAAAATGCACATATAAGTCAAATAAAAATCCCCAAAAATATAAAATAAATCGAAACGGGTTTTGGGGTCGCTACAATCACTCCCCCTTAAAGAAAATTCGTCCCGAATTTTAGGGTTACTTACCGAAGCCCTCAAACAACCAAGGGTACTTCCTCTCGATCTCCTCCCGAAGTTCCCAAGTCGATTCTTCCACATTGTGATTCCTCCACACAACTCGAACAAGAGGGATACTTTTGTTTCTCAATTCTTGCACCTTCGAATCAATGACTTGGACCGGATGTTCCTCATAAGACATACTCGGCTCAATATCCTCGGGAACCTCAGATAAAACATGAGAAGAATCATACACATACTTCCGAAGCATAGAAACATGAAACACATTATGGATCTTATCAAGAGAAGGAGGTAATGCAAGACGATAAGCCCGATCCCCCACTCTTCCAAGAATCTCAAATGGACCAATATACCTCGGAGCAAGCTTGCCTTTCTTCCCATATCTTCGAATACCAACCTTAGGGGAAACCTTTAAAAACACAAAGTCACCTTTTTCGAACTCAAGGTCTCGCCTCCGATGATCAGCGTAGCTTTTCTGTCTACTCTGGGCAGTACTCAAACGATCTCGAATAAGTTTAACCTTCTCAACTGAATCATTAACCATCTGAACACCCCAAATCTTGGCTTCTCCCACTTCATCCCAACAGATAGGAGACCGACATTTCCTCCCATACAAGGCTTCATAAGGAGCCATCCCAATACTGGACTGAAAACTGTTATTATAAGCAAACTCTACGAGAGGCAAATGAATATCCCACGAATCTGAAAAATCAACTGAGCAAGCCCTCAACATATCCTCAAGAATCTGGATAGTTCTCTCGGACTGGCCATCTGTTTGAGGATGAAAAGCTGTACTAAATCTCAACTCTGAACCCAAAGCCTTCTGAAACGCTTGCCAAAACCGAGATGTGAATCTAGGGTCACGATCAGATACAATACTCACTGGAACTCCATGTAACTTCACATCTCATTAATGTACAAAGTTGCAAGCTTTTCCATAGAATAACCGATCTCAATAGGTAGAAAATGAGAAGACTTTGTCAATCTATCAACAATCACCCAAACCGCATCAAACCTTCTTCGAGTACGAGGTAACCCTGTCACAAAATCCATGGTAACATGTTCCCACTTCCATTCCGGAATCTCTAACGGTTGAAGCAATCCTGCAGGCCTTTGATGTTCAGCTTTAACTTGTTGACATGTTAAGCACTTGGATACATAATCCGATATCTCTCTCTTCATATTATTCCACCAAAAGTGTTGCTTCAAATTCTGATACATTTTAGTACTCCCGGGATGAATAGTATACCTTGATTTATGGCCTTCATCAAGAACTTGGTGTTTAATCCCATCAACATTAGGCACACACAACCGACCTCTGAAAGTCAATACCCCTTCAGAACTGAGTGAGAAATCCTCAAATTTACCATCTTTGATTTTATCCATAATCTTTACCAATTCTGGGTCATCCTTCTGAGCTTCCTTTATTTGTTGAACTAAAGTTGGAAATACTCGAATGTTCGCAAAAATAGCTCCATGCTTTGATTCATAAGGACTCCAATCTCGAGCATCCTCCAACATCTTCCATTCCCGCACCATCAATGAAGCTACATAAGACTTCGGCTAATAGCATCAGCTACCACATTTGCCTTGCCCGGATGATAAGAAATGGTGCAATCGTAATCCTTCAATAGCTCCATCCATCTTCGTTGTCTATTATTCAACTCTTTTTGGGAGAAAAGATACTTCAAACTCTGATGATCTGTGAAAATCTCAAACTTTGCTCCGTAAAGATAATGTTTCCACTTGTGTAATGCAAAGACAATAGCTGCAAGCTCCATATCATGGGTAGGATAATTCTGCTCACTCGGAGTCAACTTCCTCGAAGCATATGCAATCACCCTTCCATTCTGCATTAATACACACCCGAGGCCTTCTTTAGAAGCATCACTATAGATTACCAAATCATCATTACCATTAGGTAGGGCGAGAATAGGAGCTGTAGTCAATCTCTTCTTCAATTCTTCAAAACTAGCTTGGCATTTTTCATCCCACACATAAGGAATATTCTTTCGAGTCAACTGAGTCAAGGGAGTTGCAATCTTAGAAAACCCCTCAATGAACCTTCTGTAGTACCCAGCTAACCCCAAGAAACTTCGAATTTCTGTAACTGATTCTGGCCTCCTCCAATTCACAATAGCCTCAACTTTGGATGGATCAACTGATATACCTTTATTAGAAATCACATGCCCAAGAAAAGATACTTCATTGAGCCAAAAAGCACATTTACTGAATTTAGCAAACAATTGCTTCTCACGAAGAATAGATAAAACCATTCGTAAATGCTGTTCATGCTCTTCCCGGGACTTGGAATAAACCAGAATATCATCAATAAATACAACCACGAAGGTATCAAGATAAGGTTTAAAGACTCTGTTCATCATATCCATAAAAACAGCCGGAGCATTAGTCAACCCGAAAGGCATAACAAGAAACTCATAATGGCCATATCTACTACGAAAAGCAGTTTTAGAAATGTCTTCAGAACGAATTTTCAACTGATGGTACCCACTCCTCAAGTCAAGTTTTGAAAAGACAACTGACCCTTGAAGTTGATCAAATAAATCATCAATATGAGGAAGCGGATATTTATTCTTTATAGTTACTTGATTCAGCTTTCTGTAGTCAATACACAGCCTCAAGGACCCATCTTTCTTTTTAACAAACAATACTGGAGCTCCCCACGGGGATACACTAGGACGAATGAATCCTCGATCCAGTAACTCTTGTAACTGAACCTTCAACTCTTTCAATTCAGCTGGGGCCATTCTGTAAGGTGCCTCAGATATAGGAGCCGTACCTGGAAGTAAGTCAATACAGAACTCTATTTCCCGGTCAGGAGGCATAGCATACTCAGAAGAAAATACATCTGAAAATTCTTTAACAATAAGCACATCCTCAATATCAGGAATCCTTTTAGTAGTATCAAGAACACTAGCCAAATACCCCGCACAACCACGGTTCAACAACTTTCTAGCCTTCATATAAGAAATAATTCTAATCTCTCTACCCCAAGGAACAGTTTCAAAAGAAAACTTAGGAACATTAGGGATAGAAAATGTAACCACCTTATTAGCACAATCAACAGACGCATGATATTTACCCAACCAATCCATACCCAAGATAACATCAAAATCTTGTAATGGTAAGATAACTAAATCAGCAGGTAAAACATGCTCACGTATATGCACATCACAAGAATGCAACACCTCATTGGTCACCAAACACTCCCCTATAGGAGTTGACACCTCTAACACATAAGGTAGAGATTCAGAAGACATATGCAATCGAGAAGCAAAATGCACAGACACATAAGAATGCGATGAGCCAGGGTCTATAAGTGTACGTGCCCTCAAACTAGACACAGAAATAATACCTCCTATCACATTAGAGGACTCCGAAGCCTGCTGCTGAGAAATAGCAAAAACACGACCCTGAACCTTAGGCTTGCCTGAGGAATCCATCTTCTGGCCCTGAGAGGACCCAACCACACTTCCCGATGCTTGCATCCTATACTTAGGGCAATCCCTCTGAAAATGTCCTAACTGACCACAGTTCAAACACTTACCTTGCTTCTTCCAACATCTCTCTTCTGAATGCCCTTCTTTCTGACAATAATTACAAACTCCTCTACTCTGACTCCCTGAAGTATTACTTTGATTTCTGTTACCTGACTGTCTTTGAGAAGACCCTTTAAATTGTGAAGATCCACCTTGATTTCCTCTACTCTCACCACGTGGTTGTTGCCTAACTTGCTTCCCAGCGCCTAACAATTCCATTTTCCTTTTATGTTCTTCAATGTCATGCTCCACCTGGTAAGCTCGATCCACTGCATCCTGAAAATCTTGCAACTTATGGGATACTAGCTGAGTTCTAATCACGGTTTTCAAACCTTTCACAAACCTCGAAGCCTTCCTCTCCTCAGTTGCCACTAGGTGAGTACAATACCTGGACAACTCTGAGAATTTAGCTGAATACTGAGCAATTGACATAGAACCTTGCTCCAAGTTAAGAAATTCCATCTCCTTCCTGTCTTGATCTACTCGAGGAATGAAGTGTTCTTTGAAATTTCCAGAAAATTCTCCCAAGTATAAGGCACATGAGTCTCATCCCATTTTGTTTTCAAAGCTTTCCACCAATGCTCAGCCGCTCCATTCAGTTTATAGGTAGCAAACCTGACTTGATCTTCCTCAGAACATCTCAATGCATCAAAGATCTTTTCCATCGATTCAATCCACCTTTCAGTTTTAGATACATCGGGCTCTCCATCATACTCCATAGGCTTCATTTTCAGAAACTGTTCTAGGCCATATCTTGGTGGTACCTGTTCCCTTTCTTGCCTCTGATCACTTAAAGTTTTCATCGCTGCTTCAAACATTCCCTAAAACATAATTCGAGCCTCTTCTCTGGCATCCCCTTGCCCCGAAGAGCCGGCCTGATCTCCGTCAGTTTCACCCATTTTTAATGAATACCTGCATCAAACACTCAACGTTACTCACTCTATACTCTACTACCCTCCTAGGTCATTTAGTCATTCTAGACCATCTACAACCTAGCTCTGATACCAACTGTCGCGCCCCGTACCCGTGGTCCTACTTGGCCCCACGCTCGGGACACGAACGGAAGACGTTATGAAACCTTTTGAGAAAATTTTTCGAAATGTCCTTTTAGAAAGTGGAATAAAAACACACTTGAAGTTCAAAGACTTCACTTAAATTGAAACAAACTTTTACAAACACTTTCACGACGAAAGTACTTAGCCCGAAGGCTTTACAAACTTTTAAACAAATGTACACACATCAACCTTTACCAAAATAGATGGAACCATAAGAAGTACGGGTACTCTACCCCAAAGGGTTTACATTTACATAATGTAACCTTTAACAAAACAAGTCCCAACTCTTACCAAACGAACGTCCTCCCGTGCCGAGTGTCCTATCCCCTGGACCCGCTTTTATCTAAAACAGTAAACAAATAAGGGTGAGAATAAATCTCAGTAAGCTACTAAAATGCAACTACATTACATGCTGATATGATGATCATAAAGAAACATTATCAACCGTAATCATATAGCATATAGCACATAACATCAACTCATATATCACTTATATCACATTGCCCACACTCCGGTGGATACCAAAGCCAAGGTTTAACCAATAACCATAACTGATGAGAATACCCACTGAGAAACCCATCAGAGAAAACCATCTGAGCAGCATAAATAGCTGAAGCCGTCGGGATCCCGAAAACCAAACCATAACCAATAGAACCAAGTAACCAGAGAGGGAAATATGACACAAAGTCATAACCCAAATACTCACCAAAGGGAGCAATTCATCCCATCCAAGGCCAATCTGGACTGGGGAAACTAGAAGGCACAGTGGACACCTTATAGTGAACTTGGCTTGTGTGCCACTATAATTCTTCCACCGCCTGACTCACAAGCTCCAATGGAAAACCTTATAGTGGACTTACCTGTACCACTATAATTCTTCCATTGGCTGACTCCACAACAAGACCAGCTGGACTTTTAACAAGAAGCACAGTAATGAATACTTGCTAAACAAAACCCAAGGCATTTAATCCAAGAAGGAACTAAGCCAAATACATCACAAGATGCACACAAAGAATCCTTATAAAGAGTCCATAAAAAGGACATTTAATCACAACCCAATCTTGTTTGTTAACGACATAAAAGTCATACACATACATGTTTAAGTCATAAACAACCCTAAGGATCACACAAACATTTGCCCTCTTATACCCAACTTGATCAAAACTATCAAACCTTGGAAACAGGGGGGATGCGCACGCCTCATCCCATAGGATGCGCGCGCCTCCTAGGACCAGAACTTTACTATTGTTGATTCACTTAAGGGTGCGCGCGCCTCATCCAAAGGGATGCGCACGCCTCCCTTCTCCAGTCAATTTTTGCCTAAGCTGGTGACAATGGATGCGTGCGCCTCCTTATATAGGGTGCGCGCGCCTCCTCCAATTTTGGGCCAAATCCCAGATTCTTCCTTAATTCAGTTTTTACTCCTTCCGTCCCACAAGTATATTCTACACACTATATTACACCACATTAGTAACTTTCATAGGATTACAACTTGGTTGCTAAACCAATTCCATACTCAGCAAAACCCAATTCATATACTCCCTTTGTCCCAAAATTACAAGTATAGCAAATATTACCCAAAACAAAATTTAACAAGTAGGAGTATCATATATAGCATATATGACTATTTTAACATTTAAAGGGGAATTAGTAACTTACTTAGTTCCGGAAAAAGTATCGCTGAAATAAGTTTTGTTCGGCTAGAAATGACCTACTCGACGCCCTGATCATTTTTATATAATTAGTTTTTAAAACGGGTAAGTAAATAAAAAGAATTAAATCGAAATGGGTTGAACTTACTTTTTTTCTTTAACCCTAGGAACAGAACGAGGAAAGTTGCAACTGAAGAAATGTTCACACAGAGAAAGAAGAGAAAGGTAAGTTTCCTTAAATATCTTTACCCTTTTTACATTTTGGTCACCCAAAGTTTATTTTTAACACTTTAGCCCCTAAACTTACATTTTCAACTAGGACCCTAAAGTTTCAACTTGATCATTTAACTCCTTTAATCATTATTTTTACTAACTAAGTAAATAACACAAATAATCAAATATGATATGCAAATCATAAAATATGATGCAACACATAAAATGCACATATAAGTCAAATAAAAATCCCCAAAAATATAAAATAAATCGAAACGGGTTTTGGGGTCGCTACAATTATAATATCAAGTTTGTCTGTTAAAATATCAAGTTACACTACTAAAATTCCAAGTATAGATCTGATACAACATAACTTGATTAACCACCAGGTTGCAATAATAAAACACTAAGTTACTGTACTAAAAAATCAAGTTACAATACTAAAACTCCAAGTTACTATACTAAAACAACAAGTTACACCAAATCAATTCTACATCAATTTGAGCAGTTTGAACATCTCTATTTCAATTTGAGCAGCAAACGACTACATGATTCAAATTAAGTGTAGATTTGGTGTTTTTGAGCCAAATGAAGATATCTATCTCTTCAAATTGATCTTCATTGTCTTTTTCAATCTCACTCTCCTCTGTTTCAATGACATTGTGATCTACTATCTCCATCTCCATATCCATCTTCTATAAGGAGAAAATTAATTTCAATCAATTAGCTCATTCGAATATCAATTTCAATTCAAATAGAAAAAAATGTGATAATTGATGAACAAGCTTCTAAAGATTCATACCTTTTCAATCGTTTTTTTGAAGCTCACCTCGTCTGCAATGGCGATAGAGAGAGAGAAAGAGAGAGAGAGAGATGGCGGAAGAAGGGGAAATTCGGCCGAAAAGATCGCATGTGTGTGGGCTACTGTGTGTTTTCCACGTTTTATACCCTAGATTCATTAACCGGTTCTACTTATTAGCCTCTTGAACCGCGAATTATTAATGAACCGGTTTTCCTATATCAAAACAGGACTTTTTATAATGTTTGGGCGAAACTAGTTTCCCCCAAAACACACTCTTAATAAGTGACTTTTCATTTTTTTTCCTATTAGCTAATAATATTAGTTACTATATAGGGTAACTATTATAATAACCAATACTTAAAATAGTAATAGTTACTATTATAGTTAACTATTACTTATAATAGTAAAAGTTACTATTAATAGTTAACTATTAGTTAACTACTACTTATAATAGTAATAGATATTATAATAGTTAACTATTATAGTTACTATATTAATTAACTATTATAGTTAACATTTGTATTTAGCTATTAATAGTTAAATATTATAGTTAACTATTATATCTACTTATTTTTTATCAACTATTATAGTTAATAATTATATTTAAATATTTATAGTTAATTAATATAATTACCTATTATAGTTAAATATTATAGCTAATTATTAGAACATTGATGCACTTATGTATTCACGAATCATGGTGGTGGATATTTATTTCTAATATTATCTTTCTCCCATGACCTGTAATCACCAAAATCGAAACATCAGACATCATATTTGAACGAAGCCAATTTTACATACCTCAAGAAATTGTTTGCTTATTGCTAATTATTAGAACATTTATGCACTTATGTATTCATGAATCATGGTGGTGGATATTTATTTCTAATATTATCTTTCTCCCATGATGAATATTAGAAATTTCTCTTTTTTCAAGATTAATTTTAATATTTATTTTGAAACATAAATATTACTTAATTTTTATCACTCGCAACCTCGTAAAGTTACCACCCTTCCTCTTTCTTCATTATTTGTTTTTCACTTTTCTTAGTGTACATTTAAAGTTAGCTCGATACATTTAAAGCTAACTCCATTTATTTCATTAATTTATGGCTTCTTACTATGGATAAAATGTTATTTTTCTTGTTTTTTTAAGTAAAAACTATAGATCTTTAAACAAAAAAAGTAAAAAGGATAGATAATAGGCGTGTATTAAAAATTTTACAATCTGCTTGCCCTCCAATTCAAAATAATAATCTATTCATTTTTTCAATCCTTATAATTTGCCCTCTATTTTTCAAAATATGCTCATTCTCTCTTGTTTTTTAATCGTTTTTCAGTCATAAACTTTGAAACTGTAGTTTCCCCAACATCCTTTTTTTTTTGTGTGTGAAAAAATTGTGCTATACATCAACTTTTTTTCCCAAATTGAAATATAATGCCAAACAATTATATTTACATTAATGTTTTTTAAGCAGATTCATTAAATTTCTTAAAACAATAAATCCAATAAACTTATCAAAAAATTGAAATAATAAATTTCATTTCTTTGAAATTCTGTCCCTGTAATTATTGTTTCACCTCATACGTTATTTTTATATTGATGTTGCGTATACGTGTATTATAAAATTAACTAGACCATCTTCAAATTTTTTATAACTAAAACTAATTTTTCATTTAAGATTAATTTTCTTACATTAAAGTTAACCATTTGAAAGATAAAATAAACTTTAGATTATTATATTTATTTGGAATATTTAATTTATTTGTCGCATAATTAAGATCTTATAACAATTTATTAGATTAACATATTTACTTTTAATAAGCAAAATTGTAGTACGTTCATAAAAGTTCTTTCATAACTCATTTTCATCTTAATTAAAGGCGGAATCAATTGAAAATCTCTTGCAAAAGTTGTAGTCACATAAACTTATTTTATTTTTGAAAGAGGAAACCAAACTAAGTAAAAAATGATTTGAACTCCTACTTTCGGTGATTTACAGAATTAAGAGCTACTCCAAATATTTTTTTTACCTTATCCAATGTACAAATTCAAAAGAAAATAGATACAGATGGGATAAACATTGAAGAACATAGAATCTTATTTATTTGACATTTCCAAATACATTTACTGAGTTTCCATTTTTAGAAGTGATATTCGAGCGGGAAACTAAGATAGAAATGGGCTCTATCTACTTGAGTCATTATATATATATAGATTAACTAAAGCATAAAGATTCAATACATGTTACCTCCAATCCATAGATGATAAAATTAAGTCTTTATAGACAAATAAATAATCTCTAGAATTATATGGAGGAAGGGTAAAATTTTGGATGTCTATTACAATTAATGTAGTCTAGTATTTATAGGAAAAACAAATCTAAACCTAAATTTAAAAGGAGTTGTAAAATAATAAAGAAAAGAAAAGGATTAAGAAACAAGAATAAAATTCTAACTAAACAAGTTAAGATCTTCTTTTTTTTTTCTCCAATACTTAGACATATTTTTTCAATTTTCATGGCTGACTTACGAATTTCCTCTATGGTCCCTAGAAATTTTGATATTTCCATAAAAGCCCTTCAATATTTGTTAAATTCCAAAAAACCCTCCAATTTTTTTAATTCTAGAAAAGCCCCTCAAAGTTTGGAAACTCCAGCAAAACCCTCCAATATTTGCTATATTCCAAAAAAATCCCTAAAAGTTCCCCCAAGGTCCCTGATATTTTTCTAATTCCTATAAGACCCCTCATATTTTGGGAAATTCTTGTAAGCTCCCTGAGATTTTCCCGAGATGTTGTGAATGCCTATTAGTCCAACTCGGTTATCCCGAGATGGTCTTCCTTGATGCCTGAGTCCTGCTCGGTGGTGTTGGGTTTTGAGGCACCATGCGCAGCGGAAACGACGTATGAAAACAAGAACAAAACTCAAGAGCCCCGAATCCGTCCATGATGATTAAATTAAATACGAGATGAATTTAGAATACTAACCGTTGTTATGCGTTTAAAATTTTGGATCTTCAAGTCTTCAAGCTTTATGCTTTGATCTTCTCCACGTTCTTCGGATCACGATCACAGGAACACGAACGTCAAAGAGTTGAGATCAACGCCCTCTATGTGTATCTACACGCGAACGAATATCTAAAACAATTCTAGATCCGGATTGCTAGATCCAATAGATACTCTTTCTATGAAAAAGGCTATATGAATTTATTGGTGTTCTTGAGCTTTTGATTCTCAATCTAAACTCAAGAAAGTGTTTTTCAAACACATGAAGGCTACCAATAATGATACAATATCAACTGGTACTGATTAGGGTTGAAGAGGGGTGTTTTATACTCATTCGTCCTTACCCATTAAGGAGTAAAGTCAAAATCCCGTCTAAATACGAAATCAGATTTTGTCCCAGGCGGTCATGCACGGCCGTGTTCTTTAGGGAGCTCGACCGAGCAGCACAGCCGAGTCCTTTAAGAGGAGCGGCCGTGCAATACGACCTGAAAACAATTTTCATTCTGTAAATAGAGCACGGCCGGGTTGGGTATATAACTTGCCCAAGCAGCTCGGCCGTGTCTTATACTGTGCTCGGCCGTGCACCCCAGAAACTCATTTTTAGCCTTTTAATTAATTCGTTCTTTTGTGTGTGAACCTATAGGATTATATTAAGTTGGTAATGAGTCCGACCAAGACCGTTCTCATAAATCATGAGCGGACTCTAGCAATCCATCATGATTACCCAATTAATATAACTTACCAAAGTTCGTTTATCCTTATAGAACATATCACAATCATTTTGTCACGCGATATCATATTGGACATAAGTCATGGACCACGTCAACTTATATTGTCCAATGCTTTTCTTGATCCTGAGTAGATTGATATGAGAAAATGACATTGAACACACCAATTCATTTGAGCGTGGCCACGCAATTCTGTTGGATAAAATCTTGTAAATATTGAAAGGAATACGATTACAATATAATTGAAATTACAATTACAAATTGAAAGAATGAAAACATAAAAAGAAACGATAAGACCGTATTTGATCTCTTCATTGGGTTTGTCCATCTTTGATTTCTTGTATCCGAGTCATGTGAGAACACACTCTCCTTAAGACTAATTCGTCCTCCTCTCTACGAGTGCTTGAGGTTTCAACGGGCGTTAGTCTCCCAGGATAAAACGGATTAACCGGAACCACTCCGCACTTGAGCCTTCCGATGAAATGAACTAATATGCTTGGACAATATCACCATTCCAATTATTCAAGGAGGCCAAAGGAAGAAGATGAACAAATTGCTAGAGGGTAGAAGAAGATTGATGGAAAAAAAAACTTCTTTTTGTGTGTTTTTCTCTTCTCTTTTTCTCTTCTCTTTCAAAGAGTTGTGGGTATTTCTTTTATAGCTCAAAACTCCTCAAGGATTAATTCTCCAATTAATCCACATATTGATGATCATCTTAATTCAACAATTAACCTTGCCATCAATTTCTTTTTGGAGTTTCATTTGCCAATCATAAATGGACATTAACCTTGGAAGTTATTCTTGGAATTAATCTTGAATTAAAAGAATTATAATTCAATAAAAAATGGCAAAAACTATCAACTAGTTTTTCCATTCTTTTCACATGTGAGACAAACTCACATTTCCAACTTCCATCCATTTATTTAAGCTATAATATTTTTATCATCCAATCCTCAAATTGAACAAATAAAAATATCATTTTCATGTTCTCACGGAGTAGAATATGAACCCACAATAATCTTTGTCCAACGACAAACGATTATTCCAAGGAAATGTACACAATTTCCTTCACACATAACATATTTTTCCAACAATCCCCTACATGAAGGAAATTGAGGACGAGATTGGTGATAGAGTCCAGCGGACAAAAACTTGCATACGAAGATGTGGGGATATTGCCCATTGAATCTCCGCTCGAACTAGCATATTTACTCTACTCGCAAGTCGATGTGGGGATATTACCCATTGAATCGATATGCTTTTTGTGTAGCCGATCATATACTAGACACAAGTAATGTCCTAACATATTTCATTTCTCATAGCTATGTTCATTCATGGCCTTGAACATACACCTGGTTCTGCGAGAGGGTCTAAGAATTGAGCCTCACACAATTCCCCTCGAAGCGGCCCCACTTCTCTCTCACATAGATGACTTCTTAAAGGTAACCCGTATTACCCCGCTCGACTTTCTCGACGCGTAAGAGTCATTAAAATCATTTTGCTTATCCTTATCCCTTAGGGATGTCACTAATAGGAATGGACTTGGGGGGTTAGACCCTACAGTGACGCGCGAGTCTTTTAACAGTTAGGTGGTCCCTTTTGAATCTAGTTCTTGGGATCTCCAGTCATCTAGATTGGGTTTTCCGCTGTGATCAACTCTAAGAGGCTTATGTCTCATTCCCCTCCACAATTGACAACTAACTCTCGGTTATAACCCTTTGGTTAACGGATCCGCTTTTATTATTTGACTTCACATAGTCAAATTAGTTGAGAGTAGTTTTTTAATGGTATTATGTCTTTGACATATATGTCAAGACCTACCATTACACACAATGCTTTGTGTTCAATCAATCATCGGTTGAATTTTAGCAATACAACCAATTTCTAACACAAGCTTTATCCCTTGGAATATCTTCTATAAATTGGCATAGCTTCTCGGCTTTCTCACCACATTTATCTAAAGAAATAAATCTAGATTCCACCATGAATCTATTTATAACTTATTTGTTTAGAAGATTTCCATGATATAGTTGCTCCCGCTAGTAAGAATACGCATCTACTTACCGACCTTGAGTCTTTGATTTTTTATATCCAAATAGCATCACTATATCCTTAAATTATCGATATATGTCTAGTGTAGTGTAATCCATGATCGCAATTGTATCTCAAGTACCTTAGTACTTTTACAATATACTTAGGATTACTAGTGTACCAACTCACTAGACTTCCATTAATTCTCGAGTGTTCAACTTGAGAAACAACGTCACTTCTATTCTTCAATAGATGTTGACTCATGCATATTGGGTTTTAGCCATTGCTAAATCATCCTTGTTAATTTCTCAAGAATTATCCACACAATGTGACTAGCTTAAAGCAAGTCCATTCAATTTCTTAGAAATTTCCACTACAAGGATTGCATCCGCTAAACCCATATCTCGTGACCTTTTAAAAATTTCCAAGAACTATATCATAATTTGCTTAATGCAAATTCATTAGTTCTTCTTGAAATCTTAAACCCAAAGGTCTTATTAGCTAAACTTCTTTCAAGTTCAACATTTCTTCGATAGATTTAATCAACATCATGACATAACCACTCATGTCATATTTGATTAATCCACTTTCTTTCAAGGTAAAATCAAGCTTTTGATGTCATTATAAGTGCTAATTTTAAGTCATCTAGTGACTTTATTAAAATCTCACACTTTATTATAGGTTTTACTTTGATCTATTTTATTCAAAGCATCACTTTGATCTATTTCACTCAAAGTATCATTTGTTCATTTTCATGAACTTGACATCAATACTTGATTTTCCAAAAAAAAAAAAAAAACGTTTTCATGGTTTTATATATATTCAATATCATTGAATCATATATAACAATCACTATGTAAATTCATTATTTACATGCTCCACTATCTTGTACCAAAATATCGATTTTGTTGATGTTGGACTTTCTACTTTGCGAACTACCCCCACATTCACAAGTGTACGTAGGCCTACGTTTCCATACTTCATACGGAATTTACATTGTTTTCTTGGGGTAACCTATTCAATAGGTATTTATTTTCCAAAGTAGACTTACCCCCACATCTTTGGGTTAGTCCTAAAATATAGCAATAATGCTATCATTATTTTCATCAACACTTTTTGATAATAGCACACAAGGTGGACATTTTATGTACAAACCCATGTTATACACACACTACACTCATTAATGTTTTATCCTTATTATCTCATTTTTAAGTTGGTTTCAACTTCTCAATTCAATGATACAATGCTTATTACTAATAACAATAACATTGTTATTATTATTATGTGTTTGAACAATACATACATATCACAAAATATCAATATGCTTATCATATGATGTTGTAGTTCAACACATATTTCACATCTTGTTTGAATTCCTTTTTGAATGAAAAAATGTGATCCAACTAAAGAGACATACTCTCATTATTGATCACCAACTCAACCCATCAGTTGATACAATTTCCATTCCTTCATTCAAAAATCATGATATCATCCTTGATGATATCTACCTTTGTCTCTCAAGACACAAGGAATATGTTTAATTTTTTCAAACAAGTTTAGCTTTTCATACAGGTTTGACTTTTCAAACAAGTTTGACTTTTGAGCAAGTTTGACAAACTTTGTCTTTGCCTTAAGCATTTCAATATGCTCCACCACATTTGCTTTCATCACAAGAAGTGTTACACAACTTCTTATATGAAGCTCTATTCTCTTTTTCAACACAAAGATGAATAGCAAGCATCTCAACATTCATTTCAATTCATTAATTTTTGGGTTGCTTCTTGAAATCTTTCCAAGTGAAAAGTAATTTTTCAATTATTTCCATAACTTGAAAATTTCACTTCTCATCATCCATTCGACATGGATTTTATGAAAGACTATTTCAATTCTTTCATTTGACTTTTTACGCTTTATGGAGTTTACTATTTTAAAATCAAAAAACGGCCTACAATGAATTTCATTGCACCAACCTTCTCGACTTTATTTTTATAGTCCAAAACTCCAACTATTCTTTTTCCTTTTTCTTAGTACTATATATGTCATATAACGAATTCGACCATCCGTTAAGTATATAGTTTCGATAAAAGAAATTCACATGCTTTAACCACACTCACGGCTTAAACATCCGTCTCATTTCCACCAACTTTGTAGGATCTTCCTTAAGAAACCTCACTAAGTTCAAGGTGGTTAAGTAGAACATCTTTTGTTGCCATCACTTAAAGTCGAGGCTAACAAAATTTTCTAACTTCTCTTGATGGTGATTGTTGTTCAAATATATGCTTAGGACATAGAATTGCTTAATCCCAATCATAGCTATCACTTAGGATCCCCCAATTTTATTAAAACCCTTATAAGGTACTCTTAGGATTCTTGGTGACCAGCACATGTGTATTCCAACTCTTCAAACAAGGCAAACCAGCAAGAGGAAGCAAATCAGCAGACCAGTAAACTAGTTGCCGATCAACTTGATAAACAAGTTGCCGATCAACTTCATTCTCAACTTGCCGATAAAGAAAGACAGTCTGTACTGTCAGTCAGGTTACATCGTTTCACCTTAAAGTCAACCTTGCTGATTGTCCCTGTCCTTTCTTACTGTTTTATCTAAAAGTAGTTTACCTGCTCTGTAATGATTGCTGCGCCGTCTGACACATAGCTACTTTTAGCTATACTCTGTCTCTACTTGCTTTTTGCAGGTAACCGGTTGAGACAAAGGGGTCTTTACCCATCAGACTTTTGCGAGCATGCGTGTACCACATATCTTCGCCATTAATGCTAAAGATACCGCATTTAATGCTCCTCAACCACCCAGCTGGATATTCAAAATTGCAAGCCTTCTTCTACAAGACTCAAGACATTTACTCCTCTTATAAATAGTGGACTTGGAGCATTGAAGAAGGTTGGTGAAAATAGAACATTGCAGAGAGTTGAATGTTTTTGAGTATTCATTTAAGACTCAAACATTCTGTGTCCATATAATCATTAGATCATTTAATAGGACATACACTTATGCACCAACTCAAACAACATTGTTAGTATTCCCGAACTAGATTATATAAGGAATACGTTGTTTAAGTTATTCACACACCCACCTGAGTGAGATAAGTTCTCTTGAACTTGCCGCTCAAATACACTTGCTCAGAATTGTTTTACGATCCATTAGAAATTTCTAGAACTTAGTCTCTGTATACCGGCAAAGCCGTGCTTGTAATAGACTAGAAAAATCTAATAGTACTCTTAACCCAAATCCAAGTTCTGACCAAACTTGGTAGAGGACGTAGCAGTATTTACACTGTGAACCTCTCCAAATCCTTGTGTCTCTGTTGTTTGCTTATCATTGCCGGTTGGAATTCTATCACCGGCAGATTGCATATGTTCTTACTGATTCATTGTAATTTCCATTGACCAATCTCTTGAAACTGCATTGAACTTTTAGAAACAACTTTGTGTTTAAACTAAGCTCTGAAAATCTTTTATACACTGATTTTGTGTGAGTTAAAACTAAGTCATATTTTACCCGCTGTGCTTACTGATAATAGTTTGCAAACTGATAAGTGACTTTGCATTTAAAAGTGTTTCTTTGTAAAAGTTTTAAAAAGGCTATTCACCCCCCCCTCTAGCCTATTTTCCTACCAATTGGGCCTAACAATTGGTATCAGAGCTTGGAATTTTGAAAGAAATTTCCAAGCTTTGCAGCTTGTATTGCCGATACCATGGCAGGAAAAATCATGCAGTCATTTAACATCACCACCATACCGTTGTTAAATGTCAACGAGTTTGGTGTCTGGAAATCTCGTATGATAAAGTATATGAACTCAATCGATGATCGGTTGATGAAGGTCATAGAAGGTGGTCCAATCATTCCTTTAAAAGTCTCAACCACCTATAGACCTATTCCCTCCACTCCGCTGACACAACATGCTGATCGTGACACTGAACAAGAAATCCATGTTCAGATTGAAGAAACCTTGGTCGAGAAACCAAGAGAGGAATAGACTGAGGACGACAAACTTTCAGCTGCCCTAGATGGAAAAGCATGCCACATTATTTCTTGTGGTTTGGACGACAAGCAATACAAACTCATTGACTTGTGCTCCACGGCTCAAGAATGCTGGAACAAGCTCCTTGCATACTTTGAAGGTGACGAGCAGGTAAAGGACAACAGACTCTACGATTGTATCGCTGAGTTTGAATCCTTCAAGAAACAAGATGGTGAATCACTAAGGAGTGCCTACGACAGATTCTGCGAGGTAAGTAATTTATGTGCTTCATTAGGAAAGATTTATACTATGAAAGACCTGAATATTCGTTTTCTAATTTCTTTGGGAAATGAGTATCATACCAAGGTCACCGCTGTTAGAGAAGTGAGAGACTTGAACAAGACTTCTATTCAGAATCTTGTATCTAGTCTATTTCTGTATGAGAGAGAACTGCAAAAACTTAATGTTCTCGATAAAAATTTCAAAAACTTGTCTCTATCAGCTCAGTCACAGATATCCTTCCCTTCAAATAAATTCCCTCCTATAGATCCCCATCCTATACCCTGCAGCTCCAAAACCCCTGCAACTACCTCAGAACAGCCTATGGAAGAAGACGAATTTGCCGCCTTCGCTAGGAACTACAAAAGGTTTAAGGACTTCAAAAGGATGCAGAAAGGAAACTACCAGCAACCAAATCTTTCACACCAACTTTTCAAAAACCAGCAAGTTACAACAAACCATCAACAAGTGCTACCGACGGAAAGAACAACAAAGGTGATCTTGTTTGCTTCAACTGCAAAAAACCTGGTCACTTTGCTTCTAAATGTCCTCAACCAAAATATGAGTATGTGAGGAAGTCATTCAACAAGAGACATCCCAAGTCTCGAAGCTTTGTTGCCGATGAAAGCACAGAAAAGGCCTTGCCGGTTTGGTGTGAAACTGACTCAGATGAAGATGCCGATGAAGATGAAGATGCCGATGTAAGCTTTGTCGCCCTAGACTTGGAAGATGCCGATACATCCACATTGCCGACTCCAGTCTACCGAGATGCATCCCCTCCAAGATCTCCAGTCAGAGAAGAAGCTACTGGAAGACCTCAACCACACTTCAAAGAGATTAGTGTCAAAGCAGAGAACCCAAATGGATACAGAGTTCACCAAGTGGGAACCTCTCTCTATGGTCAGTATAACTCTATTCAATTCACTACCATCACACCTAAACCCTTACCGATGACCAGAAAATTCTCATTTACCGAGCATCCCAGCATTGCCAAAAGCTTATCTAAACCCATCTCTTCTCTACCTGACTTCTCTCCTAAACCTATTCCCTCTGCCCCCAAAATTTTAGATGATCCCTTTCCTGAAATATCCAAAGCTGAAATGGTAGAGACAATGGATGAACTTTTTATTGATCATGAGAAGCTGAGTAGCGTTCATAAAGTGATGGCTGCTGATTTCAATAGAATTTCTGCAGAGAATGACTTGCTTGTGTCTGAACTTAAGGTTCTCAAAGGACATGAGCTTGAGTCTATTCTTCTAAAGAAAGAAAACCTGGATCTCAAAAGCCAAGTAGCAGTATTGATAGCTCAGATCGAAGATCTTGTGAAAAGAAACAATCATCTCTCAAGGATTGTTGATTCTTACACAAAATCTAGAGTTGCTGTTGAAACAATCCTACAGACCCAAATGTCATATAAGGACCAATCTGGGTTAGGATTTGATTCCAGCAGCAGTAGCTCTACTGAAACTTGTGCGACCGAGAAAAATGATGAGAAAGTTGAATGTAGTCCTGTTAACTCAGTGCATAAGGATGCTAAGCCAATATACAGTGCTGTGGCAATGAAGTATCCTAAGAACCAGAACAAAAGGAATGACAAGCACAAACAAAAATATGTTAAGGTTGCTGATACTGAGTCTGCCGATAACGGTATTCTTGGTGAATACATCAGCAGAGCTAGTACTGCCGGTCTAACCACATCTGCTGCCGATGGACAAGTACCTAATAAGGTAACTGCCAAAGGTAAACAGAATGGAAAGAAAGGCAATACTAAAACCTTCAAACCTACTAAGTTTGTGCCTGCTCAATTCCCTAGTTCTGCCAATGCACTGACTAAACAGAATGACGTTCTACCGACTCCACAGCCTATCAATCAAGTGAGATGTTCAAATTGTTCTGATTATGGTCACAAGGCTCATGAATGCCTCTTGAAGCACCTATCTGGACCCACTGAGGTTACATCCTCTAGTGGTGGCCAGATGTGGTTTCCAAAGAGGAACTAACCCTCGGACCCAAGAATAAGGGGGACCATAAGCATACCGTTTTATTTCAGGAATGCTTCATGGCCTCATCTGGTGCAAGCAAGGATTTGTGGATTCTAGATAGTGGCTGTTCAAGACACATGACAGGATTTGCAGATCTACTTGCCGATATCTCAGAAGCATCAGGTCCCCCAGTGGTTTTCGGTGATAATGCCAAAGGAAAAATCATCGGTATAGGTACCATCAAGAGAGGTGCAGTTACTGTACAGAAGGTCTCTCTTGTGGATGGTCTGAAACACAACCTTCTATCTATATCACAATTCTGTGATAAAGGAATGCAATGTGTATTTACTACTTCCAGTTGCTATGTGAAAGACATTGCTTCCAATGAAACTCTTCTCACTGCCAAAAGAAAATGTAACATTTATGCAGTAGACTTAAGTGCTATTACTGGTGTTGCTAATGTTTGTTTTGTAGCTAAGAACATCAGTGAGAACTAATGGCTATGGCATAAGAGACTCAGTCACTTGAACTTCAAATATCTATCAAAGCTTGCCGGTTCAAATCTGGTTACCGGTCTGCCTCAAGTGTCTGCTGATCAAGCAAAGAAATGCAAGGCCTGCCAGCTTGGAAAACAACATAAATCATCCTTCCGAAGCAAGCCCTGCATGTCAACATCTAAGTGCCTCCAAATGCTACATATGGATCTATTTGGCCCCACAACTACAGCAAGTATTGGGGGAAGTAGATATACCTTGGTTGTAGTAGATGATTTCTCTAGATATACTTGGGTGGAAACTTTCAGTCACAAAGATGACACATATGCCGTTGCTACCAAGTTATTCAGACTACTACAGACCCAGAAGGAGAGCGATATCATCAGCATGAGATCAGACAACGGCACTGAATTCAAGAATAATGGTATTGCTCAGTACTGTGATGATCATGGCATAGACCACAACTTCTCAGCTGCCGGTACACCACAACAAAATGGTGTCGTTGAGAGAAAGAACAGAACTCTCATTGAAGCTGGTTAGACCATGATTTCTGAAGCTAGGCTGCCAAAATATTTCTGGGCTGAAGCCATCAATACCGCTTGCTTCACTCAGAACAGATCTCTCATCAACAAATTCCATAACAAGACTCCTTATGAACTCTGGAGAGGCAGAACTCCCAACATTGGATTCTTCAAAATATTCGGCTGCAAATGTTACGTGCTTTACAACGGTAAAGAGCACAGAGGTAAATTTGATGAGAAAGCTGATGAAGGAATCTTTGTTGGATACGCTAAACACAGTAAGGCCTTTCGAGTTTTTAATAAGAAACTTTTGAAAATTGTTGAATCTGTTCATGTAACCTTTGATGAATTTGATTTGTTAGAGTCTGACAAGGCTCCAAATAGTACTAATGCTTCTAGTGCTCATGAGACAGGTGAATCCAGTAATTCTAATCCTGCAGATCAAGTACCAGCTGCTGATCCAGTCATTTCAGTAGAAGAATCAGCAGATACTCACTATTTCCCATCATCGGCAGAACATGATCTTACCGATAACTTTCATAATCCATTTGCCGATGCAAATTCTGCTGATCATCCTGAAGACAGACCTAGCCCTCAACCAATTTCTGTTATAAGACCCTTCCCAACAAGCTCTCAATCTAATCCACCTCACACCCAGAACTCTAATTCTCCTTCTCCATCTGCTGATCTTGATCCTCCTCTAGAATCACTCCAACAAGATACAGTCAGACAAGATGTGCCGAGAGAAGTTAGAACAGTTCGTGATCATCCATTAGAAAATGTGATTGGTGATGTCTTTGGACCAAGATTGACAAGAAACCTTAGTAGAGCATTCGCCGAGAGTCTCTTCTCATCTGCTATGGTTTCCAATATAGAACCAAAGAAGACTGAAGAAGCTCTTGCTGATCCTGGCTGGGTGGAAGCTATGCAGGAGGAGCTAAATCAGTTTGAAAGATGCAATGTGTGGGAACTAGTGCCAAGACCATCATCTCAATAAGTGATCGGTACAAAATGGGTCTACAGGAATAAATTGGATGAAGCTGGGAATATTATTAGAAACAAAGCAAGGTTAGTTGCTAAAGGCTACCGACAAGAAGAAGGAATTGACTACGATGAGACATTCGCTCCTGTTGCAAGATTGGAAGCTATAAGACTTTTCCTAGCCTATGCTGCCTTCAAAGAATTCAAGTTATATCAAATGGACGTGAAAAGTGCCTTTCTAAATGGATAACTCCAAGAACTTGTGTATGTTGAACAACCACCAGGTTTTGAAGACTCCAAGAAGCCTAATCATGTCTACCGATTGAAGAAAGCTCTCTACGGCCTAAAGCAAGCTCCAAGGGCATGGTATGAAACCCTTTCTAAGTTCTTACTTAGTGATGGCTTAGGTTTCACTCAAGGTAAAATCGATACTACTTTATTTGTTGCCAAGCACAAGGGTCATTCATTGTTTGTTCAAATATATGTCGATGATATTATTTTTGGTTCTACTAATGAATCACTTTGCAAGAGATTTGAGAAGCTAATGCAGAGCAAGTTAGAGATGAGCATGATGGGTGAACTAACATACTTCCTTGGACTTCAAGTCAAGCAATCCAATGAGGGAATTTTCATCAGTCAAGCCAAGTACGCAAAAGAATTAATCAAGAAGTTTGGCTTTGACAATGCTCACTCTCAATGCACACCTATGGGCACTAACATTCACTTAGATAAGGATGAGTCTGGTAAGAAAGTAGATATGACACTCTACCGAGGTATGATCAGCTAACTCCTTTATCTTACTGCCAGTAGACCAGATATTATGTTTGCTGTTTGTGTTTGTGCCAGGTTTCAAGCTGACCCTAGGGAATCCCATCTACAAGCTGTTAAACGTATCATTAAATATCTATGTGGCACTGCTAACCTTGGATTATGGTATGCTAGAGATTCATCTTTTAATCTAATAGGTTATTCAGATGCAGACTTTGCAGCTTGTAGGGTGACCAGAAAAAGTACTAGTGGAACTTGCCAATTTCTTGGTGATAGATTGGTGTCTTGGTCCTGTAAGAAGCAAGCATCAATTTCCACTTCTACTACTGAAGCTGAGTATATAGCTGCCGGCAGTTGCTGTTCACAGATCCTTTGGATGAAGCAGCAGCTTGTTGACTATGAAGTTCCATCTCAAGTTTGTCCCATCTATTGTGACAACCAATATGCTATCTCAGTTTCAAACAACCCGGTCATGCATTCCAAAACCAAGCACATAGACATCAAGTATCACTTCCTGAAGGAACATGTTGAAAAGGGAAACGTGGTGCTGCTCAAAGTTCATACCGACTACCAAAGCAGACATACTGACAAAACCCTTAGATCAGAAAAGATTTGAATTCCTCAGAGGTGAACTAGGTATGATTGATTATTATGGTTAAAATTGTGCTGACTTTGCTATTTGTGCTAGTCTTGCCGATCTCATCAGCAAGTGTGAAAATCGTGCCGACCAAATTATATTACCGACAAAATATTGCTGACAACATCATGCCAGTAAATATCTTGCTGATCAACAACTTGCCGAACCATGTCTTGCCGATTTGTCAAAATTCAAAATTCAAAATTCATCGGTAGATCTCAATTCAAAAGGATAAAGATTCTCTGACACATGATGTAAGCTTAGTCAAATCATAGGTACAATCGGTCACACCTCCTCTCTGACACGTGTGTGCTCCGCCTTACCCAAATCGTGTCAAAGATTTATCCCAACTCTCTGTGATAAATCAGAAAGGTAACCTTAAACTTTATTGTTGCCGTTTCTACCCTTTCTCTCTCCTAAGTTTAACCGTCTATATTAAACCGTCCGGTTCGTGCATTTAATGCATTGTGTGCGCACGTTCTCCGAGGTATTTGCTTACAGTTAAACTCATCATTATTTCTCTTTCTCCCATGCAAACCCTTTCTATTCTCTCTCTCTCTCTCTCTCATAACATATATAAGCTACACTTAAAATCCTTCTGATCTTTTCGCTCTTCACTCTCTCTTGATATCTCTCTGCTTGTGTTGATTCATCTTCTATCATTCTCTCTTACGTTCTTCAACCAGAGTTAACATTACTTTCTGGTAAACTACTTGATGATTTCACGCTTGCATTTCAATCTATTTTTGAACTAACTTGTTCTAACTTGTGAGATCTTTTGAGTGATTTTGCAGAAAATGTCTAGCAACGAAAAGGATATCTATGGAGGCTATGTTGACTCCACCTTCTTCGACGACACCCTTGACGGTGAATTCCTGAGGAATCTTCTGATTGGTTCTCTTCTAGACTCCTTCATCTCTCCATCGGGTATTGATTTTATATTTTGGGTCAAGTTCAAGAGTTCTTCTCAAATGCCTCCGTCATCACTGATCGCAATGACTCCTCTGTATTCGTCTCCATCGCCTCAACCGTCGCCGGCGTGCCTATCTCCGTTACTCCCTCTTCTATTCATGAAGTATTCCCTCTGCTTGGGAATGAGGGTGCTGACTCCATTACTGATGAACAGACTTTGGACAAGGCATGGACCCTTATGAGGGGAACCGGTCCCAGACTCAGTGGAGATAACCATCTTAAAGCTCACTACAGAAGAAGATTCTTTGCCCTTGCAGAGATTGTGGATAGATGTTTGGTTTGCAGATCTGGCTCTCACAGCCATGTTACTGACGTACAGTTTGAAGCAATGGCAGCCATCGTGTTGCAAGAAGAGTTCAACTGGTGTGCCTACCTGTTTAGGGTCATCGCCATTGCTGCCGTTAAGTATAAGGAAGATAGAAAGAAGAACAAAGCTCATCCCGGTAAAGGATGCCACTACATGCTGATTAGCACTATCTTGAGGCGCAACTCAGCAATTGTTAGGGCTTCACCGGCACCCCTTAGTCTTGACTTTGATAAACTCAAATCATTTAAGCTTACCGATTGGAATAGGATTTCCAAGAAGGCTCCTACCAGCACAATTGTTGTTCCTGCTGCTGGTACTCCTAAAAAGAAGAGGGCAAAGAAAGTTGTCAAGGTTGCTGATGTAGCCCCTGTTGACGTTTCTACTCCTGCTCCAGTTGCCGATAGGATTCTTGCCGATTCCACTCCAGCAGCTCCAAAGAAGAGAAGGCTTGTCAAAGCTGCTGATAAACCTCAAGTCAAGAAGTCAAAGGTTGTATCTTCTGATGATCTTCCTGCTGCTCCAAGCCAAAGCCTTCAGTTGCTCAAGTTCCTTCCTCTCAAATTCCTTCAACTGATCCAAGAGCTAAGCAGATCAGGTTTGCACCATCTCTTCTTGCCGGTGCAACACTTACTGCTCCCTCTGTGGTTATCAAGTCTGAAACCGATGCTGCCGATGAAATGGCTGAGAGAAGAAGAATGATTGGTTCTGACTTAAGGGTGAGAGTCCCTCTTCAAAAGGGAATTCTAGATCTTCCATACTTGCCTGAGCTCCATGCTGCTGCTGATGTAGCCTCTGGACCCTCTGTCAGAAAATGCAAGCCTATCAGAAACCCAACATTTCATATATTCTTCAGAAACCATTGGTCCTTCACCAATAAGGTTTTATCAAAGAATTGGGTATCCCCATTGATCATCTCCATCCGTTTGTTCACCGGTTGCTTCAATTTCATGAGGAAAGGAAGGAGACAGTTCCCCCTGGCAATCGTGCTGATTACGTTGATTCAACAAGTATGAACAGGGTCACCGATATGTTCAAAGAAAAGTTTGTGCCTGTTCAGAAATTTCAAAGGTTGTCTGAAGGAGAGTTGAGATTAAATTTTGGAAGATATTTTGATTTGCTACCCCTTCCTTGGAATCAAGTCTATCTATTTCAAGATAGGATCAGACAGGATCTGATGGTGCAAGACGTATGGGTCGCCTATGCCTCAGTCTTCAACCAGCTGATGAACTTTGATGAACAAGATCCTTATCAGTTGGGAAGACCAGAAGATGAGGATGATTTGCTGAACTTCAACGATAATGAAGGGCTGGAGAAGAGTGCTCAAGCTACTCAATTTGTGAAGAATGTGCAGAGGATTACACTGAATCTGCTGAACGATTTAAAGGCCTTTATTAAGGCTAGAGCTGCTCCTACACCAGCATCTACATCTATTCCTGAACAAGTTCCTTCACCAGCAATCTCACCTATTCCAACTCCAGTCAGTTCTGTTGATACTGCTGATTTTGTTTGCTCTCACAAAGCTTCTGGTGAAACAATCACTTCTTCTGATTTTATCGGTGAGTATGATAAGATGCCGATAAGCATTGTCTTCAAAAAGCCCTCTTCTGATCAAGCTCATGCGGCTGCTGCCCCCACTTCTATATCTTCTGCTGAAGCATTTGCTGACTCAGTTCTAGCCAGTGATGGATCTGAGCGTGGCTCTGCTGATAAGTCTGTTGAACAGTCTGTTGAGAAAACTTCAGAAACTCAACCTGCTGATGAAACCAGCACTGCTGATGAATCCCTTGTGAATCAAGTTGAGGAAACTATGGACACTCAACCTCTGATTGTTAAAGAAGACCAACTTGCATCAATTGAGGAAACTAAAGAAACTCAATCTGCTGATGAAGTTAGTGGCTTGCTGATATCAGAAGGAGATTGTGCTGATGAAGAGGTTATTGCTGATGTGTATGCTGATGAGCCAACTACTGACACTCATCCATCTGAGCCAACTGCCGACACTCAGATTATTAAAGCCCCTCTCTCTTCTACTGATGTGATTCTAGTAGCTCCTACTGGTGTTAGAGAGATTGTTGAGTTGGGAGGAGGTGCTGATGCAGAGATTGCCAATCAAGATCGTAATGCTGAACTTGATGCTCTGATTGCTGCTGATCTACAATTTGAGGAATTTCAGGATGCTTTATTTTCTCCTATTTCCTTTCCTTTACTTCCTGCTCCCGAGGCCTTCATTGCTCCAGTTGTTGCTGATGAAGCACAACCTGCTCCTGTTGCTGCAGCTGCCGGTGGGAATGACAGCTCGGATGAAATAGATCCTGATGATTATATCGAGCTGCCGGCAAATTCTCTCTGATCAATTCCAAATCCTTTTGGCCCCAATCACTCATTTCTTCCAGGCTCAACCAGTGAACGGATTACTTTCTTGCCCTGGATTAAACCTGAGTTCGAAAGAAGGAAAGGGAAAGCTCCAAGGGTCTCCAAGCTCAAGGTGAAAGGACCACCAGCGTTTGAACCGCTCCATTGCCTGCCTGGTAAGCTCAAAATTGGTGGCAAAATTCATCTACCTGGTCCATCACCCAAGGAAGTCAGCATCGCCACGAATGGACTGATGATGAGATGCATGATGATAAATGATGAACTTCATGACATTCTTGAATACCGAGCCACTAATTCTCGAGGCCTTTTGTACTTGGTAAAATCTGCTGCTCTTGCTTTAACTCTGCCAATGTTCCATCCAAGACAGCGTGCCGATCATATGGTTTATACCTCAAGGCTGATGAATGCCGGGTTAATGACCATGATTCTTGAAGGTCGTGCTTATCTGAATTTTTTCCTGGCTATCTTTCTCTCTCTGGAGGACAACGGTGTGTTCCACCTGCCGGTTGAACGTGCAGTTATTATTCATCCTTCATTTCCTTTGCCGATCATCCGTGCTGATGTAACTTCTGCCGATCTTGTTGCCTCCACATCTGTTCCTGCTGAATTCCTTCTTGCTGACAAATATGCTGCTGATGCTTCTTTTCTTCAACAAGCTTTGCCTCCGCCAGCTGCTCCCTCTCCTGTGCCAGCTTCTTCATTACTGATTGTTCTATCTTCTGATGACGAGTTGACTGTGCCTGCTCCTGAAGGTCTCGTAGAAGATGCTGATATTATCAATGAAGACTTCATTCCTTCCTTCCTGATGCATTCTTCTCTTGGACTGTCAAAACACGTGGTACTGAATAGTATGTATGAATACTTCAGTTACCTTGAAGGGGATACTGAAAATATGCAAGTGCCTGTTACTCGTGCCGATTTGGGCGATACTGGCCTCTTCCTCCGTGACAAGTTGAACCGTATTAATGAGGATCTTTCTGACAAGATCCTTAAGTCCAATCAGGAGGAGGAATGCAAGAGAATCCAAGACTTAAAAGATCTGCTGGAGGACAGAGACAAGAGAATCCAAGACTTAAAAGATCTGCTGGAGGACAGAGAATCTAGGCTGATTGCCCTTTCAGAGAGTTTGGGGAGTATGCATTCTATTCAACAGCAACTAGTAGATGACCAAAGGCTGCAGATCAGAGATCTATAAAGGACCGAAAAAGAATTATCTACCGCCAAGTCTGCTCTTGCTGATGCTCAAGTGAAGATAGCTGCTCTAGAAGCCAACAATGCAATGCTGACTGAAAGGCTGGAGAGCACTCAAAGAAGGAAGAAGAGAGAAGCTGAAAAGAAAGAGAAGAGAGCAAAGAAGAAAGCCAAGCTTACCGACTCTACATCAAAGGCCATTGACCAGCAAGAGGATCCTCCTGTTTCCTAGTCAATATAGCCAATGATATAGATATCCAGAAGACCTTCAACGATTTATCCAATACTTCTTTGCTAACCATTACTGTTTGAGTAAACTGCTTTTCTGCCCCTCGTACTATGGCCCCAACATCAATTTGACACTCGTACTATTGAAACAACAAATGTATGATGCGTACTATAGTTTTATTAGCAAAATTAACCAATTTACTATTCAGTTGTTAAATTTTTTTTAACGAACATTATTTTTTTAACTGGCATTAATTTATTTTAACAAAGATTAATAACTTAACGGAAATTTTTGAGGGAAAATTGAAAACTCATCTTAACAAAACTAACTTTTGTTATCTCCATCATCTTCCCAAACCCAACATCCACCCCCACCCTTTCCCAGCCCAACACCGCCACCACCGCCCCCATCACCACCGTCACAAACCATCACAACCAGTCACCACTCCACCTAACCAACTCCACCATTTTCAATTCGCCATTCACCCAACACAAGAAATACAACAACAACAACAAAACAATCCAACCTGACTCTCTTCAATTTACTGTACTATAAATCAACTCTTCCACACCCAATTCACACAAATCCATCTTTCTTCAACAATGGCGAATACTGGGTTTCTATTTTTCATCCTTACCCTTTTCGCATTTTCATCTTCTGCCCTCTCTCGAACGCCCTTCACCTCATCAAAATTCACCGTTCTAGATGTTTCCGCTTCCATTGACAAAGCCATGAATGCGCTCAACATTCACCCTCAAGCTTCTTTAGAAACAATACCCAGCAGCTTGAACAAAGCTTGTCTTCTTCTCTTTCTCTACAGCTACATTCTCGAATTTCTGTTCATAGAGGTTCCCACAAGGATTATAAATCACTCACTTTAGCTCGACTCGGCCGTGACTCAATTCGAGTTAAATCGCTGCAAAGTCGGTTAGATCTGGCGGTTTACGGCATTACAAAGGCAGATCTCAAACCTGTGGAGACTGAGTTCAATGCTGAAGAATTGGAAGTGCCGGTGATTTCTGGAACGAGTCAGGTAAGCGGTGATTACTTCTCCCGAGTTGGAATCGGTCATCCGGTGACTCAAGTTTACATGGTTCTGGACACTGGGAGCGATGTTAATTGGGTGCAGTGCGCACCATGCGGCGATTGTTACCAGCAAGCCGACCCTATTTTGAGGGAAAAATCGAATCTGGATTGTTTTGTTGTTGCTGTATTTGTTGTGTTGGGTGAATGGCGAATTGAAAATGGTGGAGTTGGTTAGGTGGAGTGGTGACTGGTTGTGATGGTTTGTGGCGGTGGTGATGGGGGCAGTGGTGGCGGTGTTGGGCTGGGAAAGGGTGGGGGTGGATGTTGGGTTTGGGAAGATGATGGAGATAACAAAAGTTAGTTTTGTTAAGATGAGTTTTCAATTTTTCCCTCAAAAATTTCCGTTAAGTTATTAATCTTTGTTAAAATAAATTAATGCCCGTTAAAAAAATAATGTTCGTTAAAAAAATTTAACAACTGAATAATAAATTGGTTAATTTTGCTAATAAAGCTATAGTACGCATCATATATTTGTTGTTTCAATAGTACGAGTGTCAAATTGATGTTGGGGCCATAGTACGAGGGGCAGAAAAGCAGTTTACTCATTACTGTTTTATGTGTGCTTATTTTTATATGTTATATTCTCTTATAATATATGTTGCTATTCATGCTTACTTTGTTTTGCAGATTATTATTCTCCCTGCTGATCTTAAGCCATCAGCAACTCATTCTTCTTTTCTTTCTCTTACTTTTATTATTTTGTATTTTTACCTCTCTAAGACATCTAGTGTGTGACTTGGCTTAGGGAATGATAATATATAGACATTCCTTATACATTCTTTTACTAAGCTAAGATAGATGTTCTTGGATAGGGTGATTGGACTTAAGTAATTAGGAGGAGATTGTTGTTCAAATATATACTTAGGACATAGAATTGCTTAATCCCAATCATAGCTATCACTTAGGATCCCCCAATTTTATTAGAACCCTTATAAGGTACTCTTAGGATTCTTGGTGACCAGCACAGGTGTATTCCAACTCTTCAAACAAGGCAAACCAGCAAGAGGAAGCAAATCAGCAGACCAGTAAACTAGTTGCCGATCAACTTGATAAACAAGTTGCCGATCAACTTCATTCTCAACTTGCCGATAAAGAAAGACAGTCTGTACTGTCAGTCAGGTTACATCGTTTCACCTTAAAGTCAACCTTGCTGATTGTCCCTGTCCTTTCTTACTGTTTTATCTAAAAGTAGTTTACCTGCTCTGTAATGATTGCTGCGCCGTCTGACACATAGCTACTTTTAGCTATACTCTGTCTCTACTTGCTTTTTGCAGGTAACCGGTTGAGACAAAGGGGTCTTTACCCATCAGACTTTTGCGAGCATGCGTGTACCACATATCTTCGCCATTAATGCTAAAGATACCGTATTTAATGCTCCTCAACCACCCAGCTGGATATTCAAAATTGCAAGCCTTCTTCTACAAGACTCAAGACATTTACTCCTCTTATAAATAGTGGACTTGGAGCATTGAAGAAGGTTGGTGAAAATAGAGCATTGAAGAGAGTTGAATGTTTTTGAGTATTCATTTAAGACTCAAACATTCTGTGTCCATATAATCATTAGATCATTTAATAGGACATACACTTGTGCACCAACTCAAACAACATTGTTAGTATTCCCGAACTAGATTATATAAGGAATACGTTGTTTAAGTTATTCACACACCCACCTGAGTGAGATAAGTTCTCTTGAACTTGCCGCTCAAATACACTTGGTCAGAATTGTTTTACGATCCATTAGAAATTTCTAGAACTTAGTCTCTGTATACCGGCAAAGCCGTGCTTGTAATAGACTAGAAAAATCTAATAGTACTCTTAACCAAAATCCAAGTTCTGACCAAACTTGGTAGAGGACGTAGCAGTATTTACACTGTGAACCTCTCCAAATCCTTGTGTCTCTGTTGCTTGCTTTATCATTGCTGGTTGGAATTCTATCACCGGCAGATTGCATATGTTCTTACTGATTCATTGTAATTTCCATTGACCAATCTCTTGAAACTGCATTGAACTTTTAGAAACAACTTTGTGTTTAAACTAAGCTCTGAAAATCTTTTATACACTGATTTTGTGTGAGTTAAAACTAAGTCATATTTTACCCGCTGCGCTTACTGATAATTGTTTGCAAACTGATAGGTGACTTTGCATTTAAAAGTGTTTCTTTGTAAAAGTTTTAAAAAGGCTATTCACCCCCCATCTAGCCTATTTTCCTACCAATTGGGCCTAACAGTGATCAACATACTTGGAACACCCACATTTCGTTGGAAATTATCTCCACACAAGGAGCCTTTTCCAAAACATTGACTTTAATTTTCATCAATTAAACACCAAATCATAACTTTGTTGTTACAAATATACTTCTCTAACTTAATTAGAGAATTTACCAAGAATAAATTCACAATTTATTTCTTGTAACAACCCATCTTATTAACCTCTTAATTTTTTGATGGAATAACAATTAGAGGTTAATTATTCCAAAGTTTAAAGGTCTCATTATGGAGTACCTCTAAATTAGAGAAATTACATTCTCATTCACAAAATTGCACATTTTCTTTTAGAAGCCATCCTTCTAAATATTGTGTCATTTTTCATCATCAACAACAATAGGATTTAACATCTTCTTTCAAGAAGTCCTATTATTTTTATCTTTATAACATTAGTCACTCATCCACTATTAGGTTTTAACAACTTCCAAGAAGCCCTTATAGTTCTAGTCTTTGTGACTTCACAACAATAGAATTCAACAACTTCGTTCAAGAAGCTCTATTGTTTTAATCGTTGTAACCTTTGTCACTATTTTACAATAATAGGTTTTAACAACTTCTTTCATTTCAAGAAGCCCTATTATGTTAACCTTTGTGACCTTTGTCACCAATGCAAATAATAGGTTTTAACAACTTCTCTCAAGAAGACCTATTATCTTTGTCAACGAAACGTTAAATACTTAATCTTCCAACGTTCTTAGTTCCAATGAACTTTCCATTCTCTTTACTATGATTCATACGAAATGAACCATAAGAGACATATCACATGATGTATAACCACTACATGAGGCATAGCCACAATTGGTTTATACAATCATTCAAACATAGTTGATGTCACGGAGCATCAATCTTTCCATCTTTGTTAATCTCATTAAACAGAAATTAAAATTAGTGTTTTACTTCACAAAAACTGCTCTGTTCCGAAATTTTTATCTTCACTTTCACATTATAGATTCCAATCGCAACCGTTCAGATCTTCCCTATGAGTTTTGAACATGTACAAAAAATTTCAGCCCAATCCAACGGTTAACGAAGCAGAATATGCTGTTTTACTACTACAGCTGGTCAAGAAAAATCTGTGCAGAAATTTTCTTGCTTTCTTTCTCATTGTTCCTCATCGTCTTTCATCCTTTCTCCCGTAGCCATCACGCCACAAGATCCTTTTAATCTGCAATCCTTCTCAACAAGTGATTTAGTCTTAAGATTGTTGGATAAAATCTTGTAAATATTGAAAGGAATACGATTACAATATAATTGAAATTACAATTACAAATTGAAAGAATGAAAACACGAAAAGAAACGATAAGACCGTATTTGATCTCTTCATTGGGTTTGTCCATCTTTGATTTCTTGTATCCGAGTCGTGTGAGAACACACTCTCCTTAAGACTAATTCGTCCTCCTCTCTACGAGTGCTTGAGGTTTCAACGGACGTTAGTCTCCCAGGATAAAACGGATTAACCGGAACCACTTCGCACTTAGCCTTCCGGCGAAATGAACTAATATGCTTGGACAATATCACCATTCCAATTATTCAAGGAGGCCAAGGGAAGAAGATGAACAAATTGCTAGAGGGTAGAAGAAGATTGATGGAAAAAAAAAAAAAACTTCTTTTTGTGTGTTTTTCTCTTCTCTTTTTCTCTTCTCTTTCAAAGAGTTGTGGGTATTTCTTTTATAGCTCAAAACTCCCCAAGGATTAATTCTCCAATTAATCCATATATTGATGATCATCTTAATTCAACAATTAACCTTGCCATCAATTTCTTTTTGGAGTTTCATTTGCCAATCATAAATGGACATTAACCTTGGAAGTTATTCTTGGAATTAATCTTGAATTAAAAGAATTATAATTCAATAAAAAAATGGCAAAAACTATCAACTAGTTTTTCCATTCTTTTCACATGTGAGACAAACTCACATTTCCAACTTCCATCTATTTATTTAAGCTATAATATTTTTATCATCCAATCTTCAAATTGAACAAATAAAAATATCATTTTCATGTTCTCACGGAGTAGAATATGAACCCACAATAATCTTTGTCCAACGACAAACGATTCTTCCAAGGAAATGTACACAATTTCCTTCACACACAACATATTTTTCCAACAAATTCATCAATCTCACTCTTCGAGTGGCCCCAAGCAGATATCTCTCTAGAGAGAGGGACAAATCACATCTTGACTTATTATTCTTCCCTACAAGAATCCGATCATGTCAATCATAGCCTTTATGACTACCTGGTTAAGGGTAGCGTTTAACTATATCAAACATAACATTCATCATGTGGATGGCCATGATAATCTCACGTCTAAGGATATCAAATGATATAACTATATGAGATTTAATTATGACATTTCACCATGACATAAATCTCATAACAGGTCATGTCATGTACATTGTTCGCCAACAAGCACCCATAAGTTTAATTTGTATCACATACACATGATCATCACATGATCATCGATTAAACTTATACTAGTTCTTCATAAGTACTAGGGACGGAGATTATTATAATAAACATGCAAAAGATATAATAATCCAAGGTTGTTATCTCCATAACAATAAGAACATGACATAACATAAGTCTTTTGTCAAGGGCCTAGGGCATAATCTCTAACAGGTGGAACCGAGCTGGATTTCCTCGTTGAGTTTGCTTACTAATAATCTTTTAATGGAACTTTGATGAAGGCTAAAGATGGGTTCTCCTCAGCTCGGTTATACCGAGCTAGGAAGGAGATACAAACGCAATGGGCCATTTATAGAGTCGATGTGGGGTTTTCGATGTGATGGGCAACGCCTAGTGGATTAAGATCCGAGCAAGCCCTATAACCGTTCTAGAGTTATTCCTTTCTGTTATATTAATAACGGAATCAAAGTATTTTTGCTCAAGAGTACTTTAATATATTTATATATAACGCAAGAAAATAGTGTAACAAACTAGACAGATTTGCGGATGCATATAATAAATCCAAGCACCCAACATGCTGAGAACAAATTTTGGTAGCTAAAGCAACCGCGATGAATTTCACTCACCAACTAAGCAATTATTTTATGAAAATCTAGTGAAAAACTTGTTTTACACTCGTTATAGTGTAAAACATGATTTCATCCCTTCATATAAAACAAAATCTCTTAATATTAAACAAGTTTTACACATGTCTTAGTGTAAAACATGTTTTTCATAATACTGACTCATTTTATGTGTGCGAAAAATTATTAATACTAATTTATATTGTATTCTTTTTTCCATCTCAATTTAATTTATGAAGTTAAAAGTCAAATTAATTTTTTAACTTAATTAAAAATTTTAAAAAATTAATCATCCTTAAAAATTTTAAAAAATGTTATTGATTCACCATTAATTATATAGTTATTTATATTTACTTTTTATAAAAAAATATTAAATATTTTGCAAATTCTTGATTAAAGTGCAAAACAATTAATAATTTTTTCTTTGACTTTATGTATGTATATATATATATATATATATATATATATATATATATATATATATATATATATATATTACATTGGGTTTTTTTATTTTATTAATCATCGATAAATTGCCCTTAGGCTACATCAAATGTGGCATGAAGGCTACAACTAGGCCTATAAATAGGCTAACACAAATTTTCTTAACGAGATTCGAACTCGAAACATTCGCATGGGAAGCTAACCCTGGATATCGCTTGAGTTAGAGCTCTTTGGTTTTAACTTTTTATATTAAAATGGGAGAAAAAAAATATTTGTATAGTGGTGAATTTTGCTCATTAACTAAGCGATTAATTTATATAAGTGAAAAGTCGTTCATGCAATTTATATTGTATACTGATGAGTTGATACTTCTCATTCACCACATAATTTTTATAACTAGTGTTTTATTTTTAAAAGGTACTATTTTCATCTCAAAAATAATTTATTTTATTTTATAGATGCATCAGAATTAAAGAGAATATATATATATATATATATATATATATATATATATATATATGGTCGCGCTCTTGTGAGAACCATTTTAAATGAGAACCATGAGAACCAATAATAACCGTTTGATTAAATACAAAATCAGGTGTCCAGTTTATATATATATATATATATAATATATATATTATATATATATATATATATATATATATATATATATATATATATATATATATATATTATATATGGTCGCGCTCTTGTGAGAACCATTTTAAATGAGAACCGTGAGAACCAATAATAACCGTTTGATTAAATACAAAATCAATGGTCCAATTTATAGATACATTGGATACACTTGGATACAGTAGCTAATTTTCAAAAATACAATTGGATGCATTAGTTTTTAATCTACTGTATCCAAGTGCAACACTTGGATACAGTACTTGTTTAGCTAGTGTATCCAAGGGCAATATCAAAATTTATATATTGTATCCAAGTGTATCCAAAGTATCTATAATCTGGACCCTTGATTTTGATTTTAATCTAATGGTTATGCTTGGTTCTCACGGTTCTCACGCAATTGTGGTTCTCATTTGAGCACCTAAATATATATATATATATATATATATATATCCCTCCGTCCCAGCATAAGTGAGACTAACAGTCAATTAGTGGTCAACTTGTTTAAATTTTGAATAATAATTTAAATATAATATAATAATCCTAATGAAAATTTAATTATTGTTATTGTATCACCATTTATAATATTTTCAGTAACAATTTTTAAAATTTTAATCAGAACAATTATTTGTATTTTAATTATTAGTCAAATTTTAATCAAGTTGACCACTAATTGACTTCTAGTCTCACTTCTGCTGGGACGGAGGGAGTATATATATACATATAAAACAAAATGAGTGAAAAAGTGGATTTGAGTATAATAATTTTAAGAGTGAAACCTACGATTTAAGTGTGTAAGTATGATAAATAGGGGAGAGTGAATAAAAAACTATAGAAGTTAAATATTTTTGGAAAGTGGGACTTATCATCAACGAGACAGAAAAAAAGTTAGTGTAAGTTGGTTCAGGATGGAAAGAGTAGTTAATTATAATTTTACTAATATATTACTAATGTTTATTAATTTTTTTCATCAGTAAAATAACTATTCTTTTTGTCATAGAGTAAGAGTATTAATCTATATTTTAGTACGTTCCAGAGTAAGAGTTCTTACTTCAAATGACAAAGAATGAGATATGATAAATAGTATTTTGTAAACTTTATCCTTGTGATGCTTATATAATTATAAAAAACTCAACACTTTATTAACCTACTTATATCCACTTGTACTGTAAATATTATTTTGGACAATAATGCTCTCAATCAATTTAATATGGGCGAATTACAATTTAGGGCCTAATGTCTACGAGGCGGTTGCAGTTTAGGGCCTGACGTCTAAAATTTAGCGATTTAGGGCCTGACTTGACATTTTCGTTGTAGAATGGGGCTTTTTAACGGTTTTTGTTAGAAAAGTTAGTTAAGTCACATGTGATTTGCACGTGATTGACGAAATGGGTCGATTTGAAATGAGAATTAGTGCTTAAGGGGTAAATATAAGTACTTAAATTTAAAGTCGCAAAATATAAGTTTTCAAATTTTAAATTAAAATATTTAAATAAAATATCTAATATATTAAATTTTGATTTAATTTTTTTATATAAATAATCATTTCCCTTCAAGAATATTTTTTTTCAGAGAAAATTGATAAGTTTTGTCCATCTAAATTGATGGAGATGGTGGTCAATGGTGTTTTGAGACGAGAGAGATGACGAAATGAGAGGTTGGAAGCGAAGATCTAAATCTGGAAAAAAAAATCAAAGAAAATTCATAATTTGTTTGTTTTATTTTAAAATTTTATATAAATATTTTTATTTAGATATGGGGAAAAAATTGTCAAAAATATTTTGTCAAAAATAATTTATTTATTTATATTTAAAATAATTAAAATAAAATTTTTAATATATTAGTTATTTTTTTTCAAAATTTTAATTTAAAACTTGAAAATTCATATTTTGTGACTTTAAGTTTAAGTATTTATATTCAACCCCTTAAGAACTAATTCTCATTTCATATCGATCCATTTCGTCAATCACATGTGACTTAACTGACTTTTCTAACGAAAACCGTTAAAAACCCCTATTTTGCTAACAAAGTGTCAAGTCAGGCTCTATTTCGCTAAATTTTGCACGTCAGGCCCCAAACTACAACCGCCTCGTAGACATTAGGCCCTAAATTGTAATTTGCCCATTTAATATATTTACTCATTTCCTACTATTTTTTAATTAGCGTGTATTATCAAAGTATGACTCTTATCTTAAGACAGAATAATAGATACTCCCTCTGTCCCGAAGTAAGAGTCTCACCCCTCATTTGCACGCTTATTAATAAATATTGGATGTGATGTAAATGTTGTGAGTGTAAAGTAAAGTATGAGAGAGAATGAGTGAGAGAGAATAGTGAATTGATTGGTGTTGTGAATATAAAAGTAAAATAGGAGAGAGAATGAGTGTGGTGAATAGTAAAGATTCTTTGCCATTTTAGGAATGGGACTCTTACTCTGGGACGGACCAAAAAGGAAAATGAGACTCTACTCTGGGACGGAGTGAGTACTATTTATTGAATTACTTTTATTGCACATTCTTATAGATCACAAACTCATATAAATAAAAGTCAATTTAATATTTAGAATGTGAAAGCTAATTTGAAACACAATACGCACATTAAATAAGAATAATACTAGGGGTACAAAAAAGTCACAAAAACTTGCTCACAAAATTCTAGGTGTAAAGATTTTATTGGTGTTTTTAATTAGAGTGTGGTGGGTCTATTATCGATTCAACCAATAAAATATCGTCACCTCTATATTGTGAGCAAGATTTTGTGACTTTATTTTGTGCCCCTAGCATTGCTCTTAAAATAAAGAGCAATGCTAGGGCACAAAATAAGGTCACAAAATGAGGTGGCGATATTTTATTGGTTGCATCGATAATGGACCCGTCACACTCTAATTAAAAACACCAATAACATTATTACACCTAAGATTTTGTGAGCAAGTTTTTGTGAGTTTTTTGTGCCCATAATATTATTATAAAATAAAATAAAAGCTTCAACTCTTGCATATAGCTTCTCCTTCGATCGCCTCCTACTTGATCCCTTCACAGCTTCACTCCGCTGTGTTTTCTTTTAGAATAAATATTTACAATATTGTAATTCCATAATTATTAATAATTTTATTCATCTCCATAATCATACATAAGTCCAATGTAGTGACAAACCTATTGACCTGCCTACTACGTCTCTGTCTTTCTTTCGTAAGAATTACATTTATGCTTTTAAAATAAAATTATAGAACAATATCACCCCTTACTTGTAATTAAATCAAGCGATGAATTGAGAACACACTGTGTGTGCGCGGGTGCATGTGTGTGCGCATGTGTGTGTGCTGTAGTATACGCGTGTGTGCAGCGTGTGTTCGTGCATGTGTATGCTGTGTGTGCGTGTGTATATACAGTGTGTGTGTGTGCGCTGTGAATAGTAACTATGGTTCTGTGAATAGTAATTATGGTGCTGTGAATAGTGTTTTGGGTGTGAGTAATCGAATACTAAAACACGATAATTGGGAATAGAAACTATGAAACCCTAGGGGTATTTTGGTAAACCTAAAAGGATATTTTGGGTATAAGATTTAATGGGTAGTACAAACCCTAGAACGTATATCAACCTTAAAGGAGTTTAAGAAGATGAACTCATAAGGTTAACCAAGTGAAATAAAGTATGGGACAGAAAGTAAATAGTAAATACTTGTCCTAAGAATATTTTGTGCATGATTGTAGATTCGTGCGCGTGGTATTGCTAAAGAAGATTAACGCAAGCCAAGGTAAGGATTACGTTCCTAAGTCTTTTGAGATTCATCCTTTTAAGTAGGATCCTCATAATTCTTTCAAGTGTAGCTACCAGTGGCCGGTAGTATTTGAACTCTGATGTTGATATAATGTCTTTTGAATTATCTACAATTGATAAATGTTGTTCAATGGGTATCTTAAGTAAATTAAAATTGCTTTTACGTATTCTTGTACCTTGAATACTATGTGAAATATTACTGTGTCTAATTGAAACAGGTACAGTATCTTAGTCTGATTGAAAATGACTTAGCAAGAATTGGTCTAAGTGAAAATGACTAATTAAGATAGTCTAGTTTGATTGAAAAGAATTAGACAAACATGCTGCTTGATGAAGTGGCTTAATGATCATGATCGAGCTTATAAGAGAGCAACGTGAGGAAGTGTAAGGTCTCTTGACACCCTGAAAAGGTGTAACACCTTGAAAAGGTGATGTATGAAACTATGGAATTGACGAATTGTACTAGGGTCATAATTCTTTGAATATGATAACTGTATTTTGTGTAGGTACAGTTAAAGCTTATTGATGTTAGCCTTTCATTGAAATATATTGTTTGGCTCCGTTCTTTCGGTTATCTATGTTTAGTACCGGAGAGATCCCGTATGAACTTACTGAGTATTGTTCGCTCACCCCTTCTTATATTATTTTTCCCAGGTAAAGACTAAGGATCTAGATGGATTGCAAGGAAGGGCAGTCCGTGGTTATCAAGGAGTTTAAGACATTATTTTTAGTTTTGTGTTGAGCTAGTGGGTTGTACTAGCCGTTGGGATTTGAATATTAGTTATGCTTCCGCATTGTTTTGATTTATGGTTAGAGTAAACTAGCCTTTGAAGGTTAACGTTGGTTTGAACTTATGTTGACGTTTGGGATTTCCCTAGTTTATGGATTATATTTATATTGTGAAAGTTTGGGTTGTTACAGTTGGTATCAGAGCTATGGGATTAGAGCTTCAAAGGGATAGGAACTCTGATATTGAATAGGTTTGATTTGAGCGTTTTAGGAAGACTAAGATTGCTTGAAGTCAAACTAGTATTTATGGAAACCTACTATTTTTAGGAAAGAACCTAAGATAAGAATTCCTCGAGTGATATGAGGAATATAAGTGAACACTTTGGGAAGTAAATCTTGAAGAGTTACACTAGAATGATATTTTTTTTAGTTGCTTATGCAAATGATAATTATGGTCTTATATTCTTAAGTGATATGACACTGATAACGGTTATGTCTTAATTGTAAGTCATGGATGGACTTAGAAGAAACATGAAGATGAACTTGAAGCAAAGAACAATTAAGAAAAGAGTGATTCAGAGATATTCACTGAAGATTAAGAAACTAACCGAGGCATTAGAAGCTGAAAAGACCAAGGTGAATGTCACACTAGGAAAGTGGATGCAAGATAGAAAATCATTACTAGACACTCTCAAAGAACTGGAAGAAGTCAAGGAGACCAAGGACCAGAATGAGAGGTATTATCATGAGACTCGAGAAACAGGCGTACCAGTGGTACTATGAGTTGAAAGACTTAAAGGAAACTAGAACTAGGGAGTCAGAACCGACAACCCCCGTAGGCAATGAAGATCCAAAGGAAGATAATTTGGTAGCTGAAGAAGAGGTCGAGGAAATAGATATTATCTTTAAGGGCAGTGAAGCCGCCCCAATCATTCTTGATGATGATGAAGAACTAGAATCAGAAGTGGTACAGGTTCGAAGGCCAAGAGGTTCTAAGAAAGCACCAAATTATCAAGTGGGAAGACCTAGGGGAAGGCCTAGGAAGGTGTTTCATGATTGAAAATGAAACAATGAGTTATTTTATTTCATAGAATGATAGTTAGTTCTAGTTTAGAGAAAAATACTAGAATTTTGTTTTGTTGACTTTATTCCAAGAAGATCCTCGTAATAAAAATTTATGATTTATTTAAGAAAATGGCTTCGTTAATTGTTTTGTTCTTAAGTTTATAGCATGTGAGCCCTAGAACAAAGAAGTATTGGTCCAGTGAAAAGACCTTAAGCATAATTGGCTTATTGAAACGGCCAAGTGAAATTAGTTTTGGTCTAGTAAAACGATCGAAACAAGAATAAAGTGACCTATTGAAGCGGTCAAGTAAGAAAGAATAAAGTGACCTATTGAAGCGGTCAAGTAGAAAGAATAAAATGACCTATTGAAACGGTCAAAAGTAAAATAATTGGCTTAGTAAAACGACCAAAATGTGAATGAAAGTAGGTCTAGTGAATCGACCTGCGATGGATAAGTAAAGTCTAGTACAATGACTTCCTAAGTAAAATTGGTCTATTGGAACGACGAGAAATCTAGTAAACCGGTCTTTTGTAAAAGTTACATCTTTTGGGGATGGCCTATTTATGAGAAAGTATTAAGCATAGTACAATGCTTGTGTTGGCGTGAGTAATAGTGTTAAATGTGCGAGTTAAACCTGGAACAAGTAAGAATGGTCTATTGAAACGACCAATGAAAGTGATTATTGTCGCGACCCCGACCCCACGGGCTCGGAGTACGCGAGCTGGACGTCGACTTACTAATCAAAATACCAAAATATCGGAGATAAAAATTTCTTTCATATCAAAAGATGATAACACAAGGTTTTGGAAACAATTTAACAACAACAACGTACTAGTGTAAGCCCCATAAGCTCACACTACAAAATAATAAAATATACAAATCTTAGTGACGTCAAAGTGTGGTACAACTATCCCCAAAAGAGTTACACATTTATATAATGTAAACCCACCAATATACACTTGCCCCAAAAGCTCAACCCCGCGGACGTCCTCGTGATCAGCGAGTCTAATTCCTTGGTCCTGGGGGGGGTTAAGGAAAAACAAAGATAAAAAGAAAGGGGGTGAGATAAATCTCAATAAGTTACTAATGCAACTACATGACATGCTATGATGCAATAATCAATAATAAATCACATAACACATAGCAATTATCATATATCAGATAGCATCGGAAATGAACACATAACAAAGGATATTAGCCAAGGTTTTCCAAACGATAAACCAAATAAAGGTCGCTGCGCAGCTTCAATAATCAACAAATCATCATCTTCATAATAGCATGAAAGCTGAAGAGAAATCCCCGGTTCCGGAACCAATAACAAAGTAATGTGCCACAAAGGGCGGGAGTCATGCCACAAAGTCATGCTCCAAACGTCTCAACAAGGCCGATCTGGAAGAGGAAAATAAGGGCAAAACAATGGTCGACACCATAATGGACTTGGCCGGTGCCATCACAATATCTCACATCGCCCGACACAACCACAAATACCAGCTGGACTTTCAAATACATGCTAAGTAATAAATACTACTTAATTAAACAACTTAGGGTTCCAAAGTAGGGAACCATTCCAAACAAATCACCAAAACGGTGCATCAATCCAACAATACCATCCAAAAGATGTTCCAACAAACCCAAACCACTTTTCATCGAATTCCACAACACAATCGATCACAAAGGGGTCATTCTCTAACACTAAAGTGTTCCACAACATAAACTTAAGTCAACTAGGGTGATACTTCGAGCCTAGATCGGGCTTGGACCTAAAACGATTCAAAAACAAAGAGACTCAGAACAGCTGGTATGGGGGTCGCCCATAGCCAGTCTGGGCGGTCGCCCAAACCCAACCCCAATGCCCAAAC